>JAXQQM020059149.1:0-423916 GCA_034641835.2 Pinus albicaulis
TGAAAATGAATAATATATTTAAAATAATAAAATTAAATTTATATAAAAAAAATAAATGTCATAAAAGTATGTTATCCATGTTATAATAGATGTAGATTATGCTAGTTTTTAGTGAAAATTTATTAGAAATTCTAATTTTAAAATAAATATTATTATTCAATTTTTTAAATAAAATAATTTAATATGCAGGTTTATGGGTTTTGGATAGAGGGTGATTCTGTCTCCTGTGAGGGCACTTCTCTATATAAAGTTACGGGTTCAATTTCCCGCCATGATCGAGGTGATATATTGGACATGATGAAGATGTTGATAAAATGAATGAAATGACTCTCCAGGTGAGAACCTGGAGAGTGTACAAACACACTCACACAATCTAATACATTCAATCAAGAGAACAACCTAGTATATATAGGCTTTCTCACAATCGGGTGGTTTGAACCACTCCCTGAATATTAGGATCTGAGATCTAGAATTAGAATCTCAATCCTATCCTAACTGAACTTTCTCCATTAATTTTTAACACTCCCCCTTAATGGAGAAAGGGTACTAAACAATAACATATGATAACATACGCTTGTTGGTCTAGTCTCAGCTAGGCTTACAATGGTAAAAGACATAAAAAAATTGGTAGAAGAGTTTTCATCTTAGTCTTTATGCTTCTGAGACCATATTTGTTCATTCGTGGATGAGGCTTCATCTTTACTTTCTTTGCCATGAGATAGTGATGTATCTTCGCCTCATTTCTTCTCCTGTGAAGGAAACCTTGATTTCTTGTTGTCATCCTTCTCAGAATTATGGCAGGGTGGATAGGAGAATTTTCCTTCTCACTATTTCTGGTGTCAATCATTTGAACATCAACGATGATATCTTCACCATTGATTACAGCAATATCTGTGTTAATTTCATAAAGACATGGTGTTTCAAGCCATGCTTCAAGAAACTTCAATTCTTCTTCTAAATTTATTGCTGATTCTTGCCTACCAATATTTTCATCTTCCTGCTCCTTCAAAAGGGATTTCATTTTACCACCTCTCCCTACTTCATCCTTTTCCAGATCTGTCACTACAAGCATGTTCTGCATTTGATATATATGTGAAGATAGGCCTTCCTTCTCACCAAATAGTAATTCATCAATTTGATGTTTTTAAATCATCAAATTGATCCACTCATCATGAGATATATAAGTCTCATTAAACTTGATTTCTACATCAGGAAAACTTTCAGGTTCTACATCAGGAAAACTTTCAGGTTCTACAATAATGGATGTGTTTTCATCATTACACGTTTCAATTACAGATACACATTTATCACCCATCACTGCATCTTCAGTTTCATAATCAAATATGAGATCATTATCAAGAGCAATATCTTCAGCATCATTACCCTTATTCAGATAGTATTTCATCTCTAAAACATCCCATAAAAACTTTGTACTAGGAATCTCTCCATATTCATATATTATGCTGAATATGATGTTGTCATCTATTGCAAATGTTATAAGACTTAATGCTACTGTATCTCCACTATCATTAATAACATCTTCAACATAATCCAGTAAGTTTAACTTCCATAGTACTGTTTTCATTTTATTTGTCCAGCTTTCATAATTCATACCTGAAAAAGATGGTAAATTTGGCATTAACAGTTTAATAATCTCACCAAATTCCAAATCTGCACCTTGATCAGCAGCTGGTCCATCACCGTCAACCTGAAACAAATCACAAAATTCTGCAACACAATATTTTGCACTTCTCCGTTGATGCTTTGTCCTAAATTTTCTTCGAGACTCTTTCAATTTACTTTGACGACCCATTTTCTCCTTCTATTTTCTCCCTTGCAAGAACGCTTCTTCCACTGCAGTGTTAACCCACATAGGCACCACAGCTCCTCACACTCCTCCTGTCTGAGGGTTGAGACAACACCGGAGCCTCAATGTCAGCATCGGCTATCAGTGCCCAAGCCTCAACGCATTCAATCGGCAGCCACAGTTGCTGCAAAATATATCTCAAGGCAGTGTCATTGACAACGTTCCTCCACTCCTCTACGGCTCCTCCTCAGCACGGAAGTGCTCCCCCGTAGCACGGATATGGCGGATATGGTGCTCATCCACACAAAAATGGAAAATTGGCATTAATAATTTCGTACGGTTTACACACTTACGTGGCCCCAGTGCAACGAACAAAATATCCACGCAAATAATGTTCTAACAAATACAAGATCTTCGAACTACACTCTGAAACGTCTGCTGCGTTTTCAGAAAAAACAGAAAATGTTTTTGGTGGGTTGAGCATCTATTTCCTTTAAAGCGTCTGCTTACCTTTCACATTCGTTATAGTTGTGGATCCCCCTGAGAAATATGTTTGGGCAGGGGATATATTTTGCAACGGATTCATCAAAAAATGCACAGAAAATTTATAAAAAAGGCAGCAATAAACTCTTGCTTTGCGAAGTTCTTGTCGGCAGAACTTTGACGGTTCAAAAGGCTCAAGCAGGCCTGAATAAAGAGAACGTCAATAAGAGAGGATACGACTCACTATTTTCGAAGAGAGAAGGAAATGCAACGGGAGGCACAATGTTCGATGAGTTCATGGTATATGATCTTTATCAGGCGATACCTCGATATATAGTGTATTATAAGAATCTGAGCTTTGATCCAGCAGCCATGCCGCTGTCTCCAATCTCTGGGGATCAAAACTTGACACCAATCCAGTACAAAATGTACTCTAATTTCACTGAGAATAGATTGTGGCACAAGCTCACAGCCTGAAGACAGAAACACTCCTCGAAAATCTTAAAATGGGCATTCGCGATTACGAATGCAGCAAATCTGGGCAACGTGCCAACGATGACAGTGTGGCTCTAGAAGCGTTCAATCTACTCCTGTAGGCAATCAAAGCGCTCGATCTGCTCCACACAACTCCACGGATCGAGATCTCCAGGTAAGATCGATACTGGCTGAAGAAATTTAATCGTTGGCTCTCTTGACCATCCACCCTTGACCTTCGGCTAATTGCTGGGTCGACTTCGTCGCAATTTTCTCTAGCATGCACGGCCTCCTCTGCCACGTTGCTGGTTAACGCCCCCTCAACAGCGTCAACTCAAGCACTACGCCTCCTTCACATGCGTAGCTTACATGGGCTGGCAACCTACTTACAACGCTACAACCTCACAACGCTGCTCAATCCCTCAATTCCACTCGGTGACTGAGTCTCCCTTATGGTGGCCTTCAAATAGTCGGCATCCATACACCACAGATTGCATCAACCAATGATCCCGATCCTCTACGCAGGCTCTACTACGGGATGATTGTCCGTGTAACAGGTGCTTTGTCATGCAAAAGAGCAGCACAGACCGGACGTTCCCTACCCACAGGTGTATAATCGGTGTATCAAGTCGTCCACCATGGGGCTACACAAGAGGCAATCCAGATGCCGCTGCACCACTTGGGAAATGATCGACAGAGCTTCACAACGCTCCACAACACTCCACCATGCAGATCTGATTCTCCAATATCTGCATTTCTCTTGTAATCTCTGCTCCCTCGTCACGGGATCTAGCAGCGCTACATGAGCTCACAGGGTCCTTCTTTACCACGGGAGCGCTCCTCACACATCTAGGAGAAATTAACCAGAACGGATCTCCCGACTGCAATTAACCAGTCACAGTCACTGCAAGAATATCTCACTGCAGAACGGATCCCATGGACCTCAGCACGCACAGCCCAGTCGATGACGCAAGCAACAGGGTTCAATTTGAAAATTCGCCTTCACAGCCCTCCTATTTGCAAATTCACCTTCACGGCCTCCTCCTCAGATCGATCAGATCGTCCTCGATCTGTCCTACACGGCCTTCACGGCTTCACAGTGCAGCAAGGAAGGAGGATGAAAAAGAAAGCAGCTCCACACAAGCAAGCCATGAAATTAGCCTTCACGGCCTTCCCTCGGGCTCTTGGCCTCACACAGCATTCACTCTTCCACAGATCTATTTAGCTTCAACCTGAAGCTCTGATACCATGATAAAATGAATGAAATGGCTCTCCAGGTGAGAACCTGGAGAGTGTACAAACACACTCACACAATCTAATACATTCAATCAAGAGAACAACCTAATATATATAGGCTTTCTCACAATTGGGTGGTTTGAATCACTCCCTGAATATTAAGATCTGAGATCTAGAATTAGAATCTCAGTCCTATCCTAACTGAACTTTCTCCATTAATTTTTAACAGATGTAGTCTTACCAAACTTTAAAAAAAAGGGAAATTAATTTATATTTTGCTAAAATAATTAAATAAATATGTTTTTATTCTATCTATTCCATATCAATTTTCACTCTTACATACATACATATGTATCTTTTTTCTACTTAATAATTTACTCTTTAAAAAATTATTTAATATACATAATGAAAATTGATTTTTTTTTATAATATTATTAATCAAAATTATTAATAATATCATCTGATTTTAATTAAAATGATTTGGGTAATAACTAATTTCCTCAATGTGTGAGTTTAAGTGTTTAGAAATTATACATTTTAGAAATTTTTATTTTAGTTATAAAAATCAATATTATCAATAGTAATGTTTATAAAATAATTATGAGTTACTAAATATATTTAAAAATAAAATAATAATATGAAAATTAAAAATTTTATATAATTATATTCTTGAGTTTTGGATAGATTTGGATAGACGCTGATTGGATACTCTTTTAAGGTACTTTTTAATGTGAAGTCACTGATTCAATAATTCCCAATCTACTTTATATAATTATAATGTTAAATATTTTCAAATAATTATAATAAAATTAATTTAAATACAAAATAATTAATTATGATAAAATTAATTAAAAAAAAATAATATACTTAATTCCATTTTAAAATTAATGGTTATTATGAATATAATATCTTTAATCTAATGCTATTCAGAACCTATTTGGGCCACCCAATCACAAAGAAGAATTCTTTAAGAATAATTATTAACCGTATAGCTTACAATATCTACCTTGACATGTGATGTCCGTAAGGATTTACACTCACATCAATGCGATATATTTAAAAGCCACCTGCAAAGCAGCATTACCTTTTTATTCAAAACCTCTAGTACGTGGAACACCGGAGCAGAGCAAATATCAGTGGTTGAAGCGGCAGGGAAGCAATAAAAGAGCTAGAGGTGGCAAAAAGGGCAGAATTCGTTGGAGTTGATTTTGTAAGTAATTCATTAATTTATTTCTAAATTTTTGTGGGTTATTAGTGCTTGTGTTGTTTATTTATTTTTGCTTCACTCTCTCTATCAACCTAGAGAGAGGATGGAGAACTCGAAAAGTCTTATTTTTCAGTCTATTGGCCCATTAATACTCTTAAGAGTACTAATGGGCATAGACATGCCACCCATGCCATACTTGCCGTCATCCACAACCGCAGAAGATGAAAAGATATTCGTATATTTTAACTTTTTGGGCGTACGTAATTGTCTGCACGCCGCCCTTCGTTTCTGCCACCGAGAAGGCACAATGAAGTTTCGAAGTATGAATGGGTCTGAGTGAAGCCCATAAAACTTTTACATTAAATTTTTATTATATCACATTTTTAAATTTAATTAAACTTTTATTGCGCCGAGAGGTGCATTCTACAACCCAGTATGACCCCGATATGTAAGTATGTCGGAAGCCAAAAAAAATGTCGGCTTGAACAATAACTCACATCAACATATAAATAAACAATTAAAAATTCATTAAAAATAAATTTAAACTATATACACTTAAAATATGAAGAGGTTTACTAACACTCAAAAAAGTGATATGGTAAATAAATAAAATATGGTAAATAAGTAAAAATATAAATAAACCATAAGTATGGTAAATAAATAAAACCTTTTTTTATATTACTCAGGAGGGATGGTAAATAAATAAAAATAAAAATAAACTAGAGGTATGGTAAATAAATAAAACTGATTTTTATATTTACTCAATAAACCACTTTATATTTACAAAAACTCAAAAAAAAGGTTTTATTTAGGTGAAGCCTATGGGACAAATTATTAATAATACCATGGGCCAAATAACATATTTATTAAAAAGGTAGGGTAAATAAATAAATATAAAAGAGGTATAAAAAGGTAAGGTAAATAAATAAAAATGTATCAAATATGATTAGAAATTAACATCTAATTATATATGAAGTATAAGGGTCAAATACCATGGACCAAATTATTATTAATACCATGCCAAAAAAAACATTATTAACGCTAAAATTAATATTAAAATATTAATATTATTAAATTTAATATGTTTAGATTAATACAATATTATATTTATTATATTGTAATATATATTAATATATCATGATATATGATAGAGGTGGAGAAATAGGGGGAGTGACAAGTGAGATATGGAGATAAATCAAAAGAGAGGGGAGAAGAGGAATGAAGAGACAGAGAGGGAGAAGAGTGAGAGAGTTAGAGAAGGGTAATAGAGGGATAGGGAGACAATAAGATGGAGGTAGGAGAGAGATAAGGAGAGAGGGAGGGAGAAGGAGAGAGGATTGGAGGGTAGGGAGTGAGAGAGAAAGAAAGAAGAGGGAAGGGAGAGGGAGGTAGGAGAGAAAGGGAGAGAGAGAAAGGATGAGAGGAGGAGGAGAGAAGGAGGGATAGAGAGATGGAGTTGGAAGCAGAGCGAGGAAATGAAGAAGAAATACATAGAGAGGGAGTGACAAGGGAGATATTGAGAGAGAGTGTGTATGCTTATGGGTGAGATAAAGATACATAGGAGTGGTGGACACAAGGGGGGAGAGAAGGAGAAAGGGGGAGTGATGGAGACAAGGGGGGAGAGAAGGATAAAGGGAGAGAAATAGTAAGATAGTTGGAGAGTGAGATAGAGTGATGGGGGAAGAGAGAGGATTGGAGGATAGAGAGAGAGAGAGAAAGAAAGAGAGCTGGGGGGTCAAATAGAAGGAGGCGAGTGAGGAGTGATGAGAGAGAGGAAGAGAGTGATGGGGGAGGAGAGGATTGTAGGGGAGAGGGGGAGAGGAGGAGAGAGAGAGATGGAGGAAGATAAAGGGAGGTAGGAGATAAAAGGAGAGAGAGGGAGGAAACGAGAGGGGAGGAGAGAGGGAGGGATAGAAATATAGATTTGGAGGGGGAGAGAAGGATGGATTGAGATATGGAGAGAGAGGAAGGAAAAGAGAGGGGACTTGAAAGAGAGGAGGAGAGAGGGGAGGGGAGAGGGAGGGATAGAAATATGGGTTGGAGGGGAAGAGAGGGAGGGATTGAGAGATGGAGCTGGATGAGGAGAGAGGGATGGAAGAAGAAATACATAGAGAGTGAGTAGTGTAGAGAGAAGGGGAGTGACAAGGGAGAGATGAAGAGGGAGTGTGTATGTTTTGGGGTGAGATAAAGAGAAAAATAAGGGGATATGGAGAGAAGGGAGAGAAGGAGAGAGAGAGGCATATGGTAACAAAGTTGGAAGGTGAAGATAGAGAGAGAGGGGGGGAGGGGAGAGAAAGGAAGAGAGGTAGGGAAAGAGATATGAAGATGGAGAGGGAGAGAGGGGGAGGTAAAAATAAAGACATAGAGGGTGAAAGATGGAGAGAGAGAGAGAGGGAGTGAGAAAGAAGATGGAGAGAGAGGGAGAAAGGGTACCAGGAAGGAGGAGAGATAGAAGTAAGAGAGAGGGAGCGAAGGGGAAAAGAGAGAGAGAGGAGGAGGAGGAGGAGGAGGGAGTGATAAATATATAGATAGATTGGAGAAAGAGAGTTTATGTTTTGGAGTTGATATAGAGAGATAGAGTGAGATATAGATATAGATGTAAGGTGAAGCGAAAAAAAGATAGATGGAGAGAAGGAGGTAGGGACAAGGAAATTGATAGATATGGAGTGAGAGGGAGTGTGTGTTTGGTGGGGTGAGATGAAGAGAAAAAGGAGAGATGGATGGATATATAGATATATATGGGGGAGAGAGGGAAGAAGATTTATTGCCGTAGATGCATTGATTTCAGTGTAGATGGTGATTTCTAATCCTATTTGATTTCTTGCACTAGATGAATTGATTTTGGTGTAGATGTTGATTTCTAATGATATTTGATTACTTAAACTAGATGGATTGATTTTAATGTAGATGATTTCTAATCCTATTTGATTGCTTGCACTAAATGCATTAATTTCAGTGTAGATGATGATTTCTAATCCTATTTGATTGATTTCACTAGATGCATTAATTTTAATGTAGATTTTGATTTTTGGTTATATTTGATTTCTTGCACTAGATGAATTGATTTCAATGTAGATTATTTGTAATCCTATTTGATTGCTTGCATTGAATGCATTGATTTCAGTGTAGATGGTGATTTCTAATCCTATTTGATTTCTTTCACTAAATGCTTTGATTTCAGTGTAGATGGTGATTTCTAATCTTATTTGATTGCTTGCACTAGATGCATTAATTTCAATGTAGATGTTGATTTCTAATTATATTTGATTGCTTGCACTAAATAAATGCATTAATTTAAATATAGATTATTTAACTAAATGCATTGATTTAAATGTAGATGATTTATAATCCTATTTGATTTCTTGCACTAAATGCATTTATTTTAGTGTAGATGGTGATTTTTAATCCTATTTGATTGCTTTCACTAGATGCATTGATTTCAGTGTAGATGTTGGTTTTAAATCCTATTTTCCTACTTGCACTAGACTCATTTATTTGAGTGTAGATTTTGATTTCTAATCATATTTTATTACTTGCATTAAATGCATTGATTTTAGTGTAGATGTTGTTTTCTATTATTATTTGATTTCTTGCATTAGTTGCATTGATTTCAGTGTATATGTTGATTTCTAATTTGATGTAATTGGATGTATGATGGTACATTAATTTTAAAGTTATTGGATTAATAGTGTGTGTGCAATGATTTCAGTGTAAGCACAAAAAATTATTGACAATGTACATTGATTTTTGTGTTATAGTAATTCAACCTATTAATATTGGAAAGCAAGAGAGACAAGGTATGATGTTTATTACAACAACTCGAGCTAAATATTTAAATGGTTTACGATTCCAACTGTCCTTTTCAAATAACCAATATGAAAATATGACAAAACTAACATGGGTGAAAATAAGACTAGTAGAAGAAAATAGTTTGAAATCAATCACAATGAAGACTATTTGTGATTGACTACATTCTTATTATTCACAGTTTCTATCATTCAATATTATTACATTGTCACTTTGCATTCAAAATTTTATTTCATCATTAAAGTTATTTTACAGTATTTATCATCTCAACAAACCGAGGTAACTAATCAAATTTAAAATTAAAATGACTCAATAAATCTCAGACATATTTAACATATTTAAAATGGTTATGTTAATATTAGATGTATTTACATATTATTGATAAAATTAAG
This sequence comes from Pinus albicaulis, assembly GCA_034641835.2. Classification (NCBI taxonomy): domain Eukaryota; kingdom Viridiplantae; phylum Streptophyta; class Pinopsida; order Pinales; family Pinaceae; genus Pinus; species Pinus albicaulis. Next base: position 9,407 of record JAXQQM020059149.1, read on the forward strand.
CATATGTTCCTGATATTATTGATAGATTTTCCTTGGTTGCACACGACTGAAACCAGCCTAGATCCATCTTAACTCCGGATCTATCAAGCACCGAGAGGGATCAAATCTCTCGAGGTGAAAACCTTTCTTCAAGTTTTGCACTAAAAAAAGAGGTTTTCACCTCGAGAGATTTGATCCCTCTCGGCGCTTGATAGATCCGGAGTTAAGATGGATCTAGGCTGGTTATAATAAGTTTTATGTATGTTCAGGTTTTGTTTCAAAAGTATTTTATATTAATATAGAAAATAAGTTTTTCTTTACTTTATATTAACATAAAAAAATTAAAATTAGATGGCTTATAAATTAATAAAAATTTAAACAGAATATTTTATAGTTTGGTTTTATTTTTTATTTTTTAATTAAAAAATGAAAAATTGATCGTTGTGGCTATTTAATATAGGGATTTGGAATTTAAAATTTTTTAAATATGTTTTGAAATATTAAACAACATTTTTTTGGTATGAGGGGTTTTCATAGTGTTTTTTTAATGGTTCATGAGGTACAATATTTGCTAAGGTTTTGCAAATGGGATAGCAAGTTAAGTAGTCTTGATTGTAGGGAAAACTCCACAGTTAACCGAGCTTGAGCCAGAGGAGTTCTGAGATGGGTGAGATGGGTGACCTCCCCAGAAGTCCTGCTTACCCGGTGTAAGCCTTGAAAGTGATGATTGACGCTATGTGATTCATTTCACTAGTTTCAATCCCACTTCTTCACCCCTATGAGCTTCACTAGATTCAATCTCACTTCTTCACCCCTCTTCACCCCTGTGAGCATCATCGGATGCAATGAGTGCTAAGTGAACTATTCAATCACCTGATGCAATGAATGCTAAGTGGACTATTCAAAAATCATGAGAAATTAGCCAGTTACTACTACCTCTCATGGAAATGGTCATGGATAAATTGCTTGCTTAAAGTAGTGGAATACCAAAAATGATATCTAATATTTTTTGGGTTAATTTTTAATAAGATTTTACAACTTCCTAAATTCTAAAATGAATTTAAGGTTGAAGCATTTAAAAATTCTAATTCTAAATTATTATCAAATTCTAAGTAACTATGAGACAAAAAAAGTTCCTTTTTTTTTTTTTAGCATTGCACTTATTTCCCAATTAAGCATACATCCAAATAAATTTTGCACTATAACAAGGGATGGAGTGGTTTTTGTTACACCCATTTAGACCATAATATAAAGACAACTACATGATGACAACATTTTTCTTTATATTGGTATAAATTATAGTTTGAAAAAATAAAATAAAACATAAATTCAGTTTTAATGAATTATAAAAATATATTTATTTGTATGAATAATATATTTATTTGCATAGATAATATATTTATTTGTTTTATTTATTTTTTTAAATTTCAATAAATAAATAAATTTATTTTTTATTACACTTTACTTTTTTATATAAAAAAACATATTAAAGTTAAATCAGTTTACAGACCCTCTGCACATCATGTTCTTTCTAAGCTTTCAATTCTTTATGATGTTGAAATGGGACTTATGTAGAGTTAATTGTTAATAGTTTGATATTCTTTATTTTTTTAAAGGTCTGTTGGTTCATTGATGAAAACATTTTTTTATTTGATTAATAATTAATTAAAAATATTATATTAAATGATATAATTTTTTTATTATAATATTATAATGAATTTTAATATCAAATCATTTATGAATATTTTAAATTTGATAAAATAAAACAATTTAAATATTCTAATAGAAACAACAATATATAATATTTTATATAAATAAATAATCTTTTTTTATTATATAGATTATTTTAGAAAATAAATATAATATTACATTAAAATTTAAGGGAATTTTGTAATTTGATAAATTGTTAAAAGAAAAGAAAAGAAAATATTATAAGATGGCGATCAATTTTAATTTTTAAAATCAAAAGTATCTTTTTATTATTATGATTAGGGTATAAGAAAAACAATATTAAAATAAAATAAATTCTTAGATTCTATATAACCAAATTGAGTATTATTTAATTTCCAAAATATAATGAGATGAAAGAGTTTGTCACCATTTATAATACCTAAAGGTGCACTTACTTTATAAATTGTTCTCTACAGATTATCTTTACTTACAATGGGTGGTGGGTATCTCTTTCCAAATGAAATGGAGGAGGAGACAATGCTCACTTCAAAATTTTAGTATGAAATGTCTTTTTAAATTTATTGTTTCATAGTTTCTTTTTGTCTTGATAAAACCAATCTCTCTAGTCTATGTAGTCGATGATAGGAGAGTGAAATATTTATTATGCAATGCATCGAGAAGCTATTGTTGCACCTAGGCCTTTATTATTAAATCTATTTTTTTAAAGTTGTTTTTAATTTTTTTCATTTTGATTAATGTATATGATTTTTTTTCAATATTTATTTTAAATTTATTTTATTTAAACAATTTTTTTAAAATATATGATTATTGATTTGTAATTTTTAATTTAAAGTATATTTTATTCATTCCATTATAAAATTTTAGTATGAAATGTCTTTTTAAATTTATTGTTTCACGGTTTCTTTTTGTCTTGATAAAACCAACCTCTCTAGTCTATGTAGTCGATGATAGGAGAGTGAAATATTTATTATGCAATGCAGCGAGAAGTTATTGTTGCGCCTAGGCCTTTATTATTAAATCTACTTTTTTTTAAAGTTGTTTTTAATTTTTTTTCATTTTGATTAATGTATATGATTTTTTTTCAATTTTTATTTTAAATTTATTTTATTTAAACAATTTTTTAAAAATATATGATTATTGATTTGTAATTTTTAATTTAAAGTATATTTTATTTATTCCATTATAAAATTTTAGTATGAAATGTCTTTTTAAATTTATTGTTTAAATTCAAAAAATATTATAAAAAAATGATTATTACATCTTAAATAAAAATAAATAAATAAGAAATCTACTCCGCAGTTTTTGCAAAGTACTATACTATGTCGAGCATCTAAATTAAAGACAAGCTTATCGACTCTAGGTGCTTCATGACGATGGTTCATTAAATAGATCGTATTCTATCAACATTGTTATCCTATTGTTTGGAGTTCAATATGTTGAGAAAGGCCTTTATATCATCATTTTTTGTCACGATGACAAACATGTAGTTTTGGATGTTTTGAATAAAATCTCCTAAAAACAAAATATGCCATATTAGACTTGATTTCTAAAATAGTTTTGGATGTTTTGAATAAAATATCCTTAAAACTAAATATGCCATATTAGACTTGATTTCTAAAATAGTTTTGGATGTTTTGAATAAAATCTCCTTAAAACAAAAAGACTTGATTTCTAAAATATTTTTGGATGTTTTGAATAAAATATCCTTAAAACAAAATATGCCATATTAGACTTGATTTCTAAAATAGTTTTGGATGTTTTGAATAAAATCTCCTTAAAACAAAATACGCCATATTAGACTTGATTTCTAAAATAGTCTTGGATGTTTTGAATAAAATATCCTTATAACAAAATATGCCATATTAGACTTGATTTCTAAAATAGTTTTGGATGTTTGAATAAAATCTCCTTAAAACAAAATATGCCATATTAGACTTGATTTCAAAAATAACGACTAGTGTATGCAAAACATCATCTACAACGTTGCTTCCATAGAAAAGAGTACACCATGAAATCAAATGAAAATCACACCAATCTATACATAATTATACAATACAAAAATAAAGGTGTATTGCCACATCACATAACTGGATATAATATGTTCAACTTATACAACCAGATTCTCATTAATATAATTTAAGTAAGTCTTGCTTTATTTCACTTTGCCAAAAACATAATCACAATTGAAAAGAATCGGAAACTAAGATTTGTTCATTTGGTTCCAGTTGCGTAGAATGAAAAAAAAAAAAAATTATAACACTGACATGCTATAATGAGATAAGAGTTGTTACCTATTTCAAAATGCAACATATGCTAGGAATTATATCACATTACTTTCCTAAAAAAATTGTGGGCCTTTTAAACATGTGTTTATTTTAAATGAATAATTATGTAAAAAAAAAAATAACATCATTATTATTATCAATAACATCATTTTTATTTTAAAAGAATTAGAATTATTAATTAACATTAAATATGTTATTTTAAAAGAATTAGAATTATTTGTTAACATTAAATATTTGTATAGTAATAATTTAATTTTAATGTTAAAATCAAAACATATATCAAACTGTTATATAATATTTTTTTAATATATAATTAAACATTAAAACTTATTTTTTTGATGTAATTAATCATTCTTATTTTTATTTATTTGAAAAAAATCTCGAAAAACTAATTGGCTTTAATGACTCTATTCTTGTATGTGCTCTTTGAATTGGCTTTACATTGTGTTGATATTTCTTGACTGTTAGACATGTGTGTTAGCTCAACTTTAGTGTAGCCAGTGCATCATTCTAGTTTTTAGTTTACTATGATATACTCATCTAGTTTAATTAGGAGACAAGAAATGTGGCCCATATCCACACATGTCATCTAAATAAGCTGATTATTGATAGTAGATATCACACACATAGGTTAATTAACAAAGAGTAAGTGGCCCAAGTCCACACATCTTTAGTTAGTTTTCAAATTCTTGCATTAAATCGAGTTTTAATTTTTGCATTAGGATTTTGGGACCAGGATTAAAATACCAAAAGAAAGCAAGTAATCTCTGCCACCCTTGCACCTAACGGTGACCCTGGGTATGCATATGAATGCTCTCTCTTGATACTTTACAATCTCCCTATAGAGCAAACATGATGTAGGGGCATCCAGACAGATTTGAATCAAGTCGGATCTGAAGCTGGGTATGCGAATGATCATGCAAATTGGGGCGAATTTTTTTTAAACCGATGTTGAAATTTATGTAACTGATCTGCCATGTGTGCGAGTAGAAGACTAAGAGTTTTCTGAGCGATTCATGATCTTTTGTAATTTCTATATATAAACAGCGAGCCTGTAATGTCTGATAGAGAGGGAGCGAACACAATGTAACCAGAAGTGGAATTGGGGCTAAGGCTGAAATGCCTTAGATTTGTTCAAACGATATTCTATATATAATAGAGAAATTGTTGTGCAGATTTTTTGTGTTTAGTATGGTTTATTTTTATCTGAATTTGTGAGTTCATAGGCATGATTTCTGTGTATCTGTGTGTTGAATTCTGGTTTAATTATAGTTCAGGCTTATGGGTTAATGCTGTCAGGTTGTATGATTGACTATCAATCACTGAAAAGATCGATAGCGATCCAGGGTGCCATTATAATTCACAGTAGCCGATGTGATTCATGATTGTTGCGAGATGTGAGTTGCTACAGAGTATGGCAGATTAAATTGGCACCAGACCATACGAGGTGGATCTAAATTCATGCTGGATCGTGAATTGAGTGTGCAGTAAGAGCACAGTGGAGCTCTGCGCTCTTTTGGAATCTGCGGAAGGGAAGCAGAGATTAGTCTAACCGCAGAGATAATTCCACGTTTGATGCATTGAGTGTAAGCCAGAGGAAGGTGGTTTTGAAAACCCAACCCACGGGCAGTTTCACTTAAAACAAATGTGATCAAATGGCATTGAGCCATGTCACAAGCTTGATACCGCTTATTTCGCATTCTTTTCTGGAGTTAACGTTCTGTCCATAAAAAGTGTGATCATCATCCAATAGCGAGGGCGAAGGATCCAATGGTTTTCGCGAACGAGAGGTGCTCGGAGGTCAAGAACAATTGTGGACCCGATATATTATAAACGACAGTTGAACGCTTTTGAGTTTTGGCTGAAATCACATCCAGGTGGGACCGAGTCTCGTTGGTTAAGGTTATGGGGTATATTGTTTTGTAAATCAACCCCAATATAATTTAATGTTGGGTAGCTGCACGAATTAGTTAAAATATTATTGAAGCGTGGGGTTTTGTTTAAAAGTGCTTTCGATATATCAAAGTGTCGCAGTGGAAGAATAATGGGCCTATTAACCATAGGTCTCAAGATCGAACCATCGGGTTTATGAACTTGCAGTTTGATACACTTTGAGTTTTAGGCTCATTTTGTAAAATGAAAAGGAAACCTGCTTATAGTGGGTTTCGCTCTTTTTTTTTTGTTCATAGCAGTAATTTTAATTTTTAGATAAATTAGATTGTAATTTTATTGTTTTTTGAAAAAAATAAATTGGAATATTTGTTAATTTATTTTGTAATAATTTAATGATTATATAAATTTTTGGATTATTTATTAATTTTTTATTAAATAATATTATATTAAAATTATAATTTTTTAAAATATTATTTAGATAAAAGATTAGTTTGTGGTAAGACATTTAAATGGATAAAGAGAAGGGTTAACTAGCTTTTTATGATATAACAACTAATTTTACTTAAAATATATAATAATTTTAATTGTTTTAATTTTTATTATATTTTATTTTATTTTTTTTCATGATTTTATTTTAATTTAATTCCAATTTGATATATATTCAATTAAAATTAATTAAATAACCATTTAATTTTTTGAAGGATACTTACTCAATAGTCAATTTAATTAATAATTGTATATTTATTTATAATGTTTTTTAAATAAATCTATTATATTTATCTTTGTTTAAGAAGTATAATAATTTTAATTTTCATATTTATTTTGTTTAATTTTATTTTCTATTAAATTTTTCTCATAATATCTTTTTCAATTTTTAATATAATTAATATCTCTAACCTTTTTTTGTTTATCTTTATTTTTAAATCCTTAACTATTACTCTGAAATATAACCATATAGAGAAGGTGTGGTTATTACATGGTCAATAAATAAATGGTAAACAAAGATATAAGTTTGTAGTGAAATAATTATTGATCAAAGACGAGACTATGTTGGTCATTTCAAGATTGAGAATGGTCATGTGTGTTGCAATCTATCTAATTTCATCTCATTGGAGCATGTATAAGTGTTATTGAAGTTTATAATAGGATTCAAATTGAAGCTTACAAGGACGTTAAATAGCTTGCTTTTAAGTGTGAAAATAGAAATAAATAGTCCAACCATTATGCTAGGGGGGATTTTCTTGCTGAGATGAAGGTTCATCACTCATTAATAATTTCAAATCTAATATCCTCTTGGAGAGGGTAGTCCCCTTGCGGTTTGGGATTCTCCCTTGTAGTTACAAAGCATCTATATAGAGTAGTATCTCTTGTTTTTCTTCACTTTATTCTACCATGACCTTTCCCATTATCGTATTGGTATGTCAGTAGAGGTCAATAGTATACATATATTATATCTATCATGAACGAGTGTTTCCCAAGCTTGGAATCCAATGTGTAATGTTTTCCTTAACTATTATGTCTCAAAGGAAACATATTTCCACCCACCCTTCATATTCATATTCATATTCCCCTCATCTTTGTCTCTCATGATAACCATGTCAGGTTCTTAGGTGCAACTTAATTCGAAGAAGAGTGAGCCATGTGAGGTGCTTGGTTGCAACTTAATTCGAAGTAGAGTGAGGTTCAAATGGGAGGGGGTGATACGTGTAGCAAGAAGAAGCCACAAGGGAGTTGAACATAGTACATATCACTACCAAGAAAAGTATGAAAGGATGGCGAATAATAGCTAGTCTTGACCATGCTCAAGTAAATATAGATGTGAGACAATGGAGGTTGAGCTACATGGGATTGGAATGAGGAAGACAAAGAGGGAAGGCCTTATGATAGAAAATGTCAAAGAATAGATCAAAAATAAATGCATGAAGGATTTAGGGGTCTAAGAGACAATCGAAACATGCTTAAAATAAAATAAAAACATGATTTTGTGCCAAAATGTGTAAGTTTTGAAGTTTTCCCTTCAATGATCCACAACCAATGCAATCATGGAAATCCTTTGAACTAAGTCATAATGATAAACGCATGTAGGAATTAACAATAATGAATTCCCTTTTAATCTAAAGTGGTGGACCTTAACCTCTTACCACAAAGATGATGATATAACAATTTTCTTACACATTAACATAAAATATGCATGGAGACTAGAACTTATTACTTGAACTTTGGTAGAAGATGAATTGTTGAGTTTTGGGTTGGCGTAGAGAGGTCCCCAAGTTGTTAAGGTGAGCCTGAGGAAATTGGAGTATAAACAAAAGAAGAGACTGCATAAGAGATATGATGAGATGAAGTGGATCTCTAAGAACTACCAAACTTATCACCATGTAAGAGGGCCACATTCTCATCCTTCAAAAATTTAAGCATAAATACTTAGAAGAAGTCTACTCATACTTTTATATGAAGGTGTGCATATAGCCAAACTTTACCACTAAGACTTACCACTCCACCTACCATGTCCATAATGTCCAACCTCTAATAAATTCCTACAATTTCATTTTTTTTTATTTCTTGTAGATCTTCTTTATGTTGCCAAAGTTGTGTCCAAGTGTGTGCCACAGTTCCTTATATTTTGTTCTCTTTTCCAAACTAGTGAAATTGAGATAAAGATGACATTCGAAGGGAAATTAAATCTTGAATTCAAATGGGAGCCAGGGATGAAGCAACTTCCACCCTCTTAAGAGATTTCCTGAGAGGAGAACCATCAAAATGCATTACAACCAACCTCTTCTAGGGAATGACACTAGGGGAAATCCCACCTTGGTTGCATGTGATGTGACTAGGGAATTTATTACCCATGGTGCAACAGAGGATTTTCATGTGAGCAGTGGGGGTGGGAGCATGTTGTGACTTAAGCCTCTCATGCATACTTAATATGCATTACTGTTTCTCGATGGTTCGTTTGAGGGTGACACTTGGAGTTCTAAAAATGTCATGTAATTGAAACATTGTCACATAGTTCATTAAAAAGAAAAGTCCATTTTTCACTAAGGTGAATGGAAACATGTGTTTGCCACACTAGTTTTAAATATTTGGATATGAAACCAATCAATGACACTCTATTGTAGCAATCATGTCACTTGATTTGGGAGAGGATGGTTTTCATTCTAAGATCCTTTGCATAAATCTTCTTATGCATATTATGAATGAGGATTAGAATGTGTCCAAAGAAAATGATATGGCGAGGGTAAAGAGAGAAAGATGTGATTAAGCCTTGGAAGAGAACTAAAGATTCAACAATATTGTTAGAGATGACCCTTAAATTCCAAAACAAGATTTCCTTCTAGAATTCCTCCTAGGTGAAAGACTACCTCCTTGGCACCTACCTCCCCTAGGTTGCCTTTCAAGGCACCATATAAAAAGAGAATAAAATAGTTATTTGATTTCCACCATTTGGAAATTATTCTTGAGAGATATGAAGCTACCACCATTATTAGGGAGAAGGGGATATGTATAGATGAAGAGAGAGGATATGATCTAAAATACAAACTTGAAGGTGATAGGAAATATGCAAGTTAAATTTTATGTCTTTTAGGAAATGGATCAATTTGCAAAAGAACATAAATGTAATGGTTATTAAACCCAGTTTGCAACATAAAAACAGAGACAAATATACCATACACAACAAGATAAGACAAAAAAATGATAGATTTCACCCCTCTTAGGATACATCTCTTGGTCCAGCTTCCAATGTTGGGCCTCTTTCATTATGTGCTCAAATATGTGATTTTATGTATTTAAAGTGTTGAGAATGAATAAATAATGGCTCCAATGGCTCCAGAATAGTAAAAACCCCCAATTTGGGCTCTTATTGGGCTCAATTTGGCCAAAAAATGAGAAAGTTATTCTCCAAAGAAGTTTTGTTGCTAACTGCTCTACAAATTGGACTCCCATGCTAACTGTTCTACAAATTCCGCCTTTTCCGAAACCGTCAAGCGACATTTTCACCCAACACTGTTGATATTCCTGCTGGTTTGGGTGCAATTTGTCGAATGCTTTAAAATCCCAATGACCCCTATGGGTGGAAAATTAGGGCCACATGGGTCCATGTGCTCGAGGGCTGGGGCTAACCGCCCACCCCCATCGGCATAGGCCCCACTTCCTCCATGCCACGGTCATATTACCGCCACAGAACCCTGGGTTGGCCCCAAATTTTCGCACATGTTAGTTTTTCTGCACTCGTGGTTTCGACCACTGCATAGGACCTTGGCTAGGGCTAAGGGTTATCCCCCTTCACCTTCGACCACTTCGAAGCCTCCGCTTTTGATCTCGTGGTAACTCATGAGGCCACAATCTGCGACCTTACCTCAAGACTGTTTCGGTAAGCACTAAACTCCCATTGCACTATGGTTATATGTCGTACCTTGTGGCCTTGCACTGGGACTAAGCCCCGAGCCCTCAGCTCCTCCACCTGTGGTTCCATGGGTGCAAGGTGAACAGGGGCTTAGCCCCAACCCCATTCGCCAATACAAAATTTTCGAAATTTTAAATAACAATTGGCTACCATAGTAGTTAAGAACAACCTGCAGCATGTTGGTAAGGCACTTCTCTGTCTGGCAATATGTCTCGTATTCGAACCCATGGAGGTTCATTTGGCCCTTAACCAAAATTTTAGACAATATTGGGGTGCCATGTGGAAGCCCGTGATTGGGTCATGCAGCACCCTATAATTGGTCCAACATAAAAAACCATAAAAAAATAAGAAAATAATAACAAAAACCAATCTGGTGAGGCCACTTGGCAGCCTGCCATTGGCTCGAAATACACAGTCAGCCTTTCCAATCAACCTGCCTAGTCAGCAGTCCTGCTTTCCACCCTGCAAAAATTTTAGATGTTTAGGAAAACAATCAGAATGCAATATACGTAGCATACACTATTGGTTTTGAGGGATTAAAGTTATGTTGGATTTAGGGAAATAAGATCTACATTTTGGCACTAGTTTCAAGCACTTTTGAGCACTTTGATTTTTGAGCACTTTACTGGTCTCCTAGATCATTCCTCCCCACTGAAATCTCTTGGACCTCCAAAGGTACAAAAAAAATAAGCACAAATTTAGAGGACATATACAAAAGTTTCGATATATGCACACTTCCATAAATATGTGCATATATAGAAGTCCATCATATAAATAATCTATATTCTTTATAAGTGTATATTTTTTACATGCACACACACACACACACACACATATAAGCGTGGATATATGGAAGACTGCTTCCGTAGAAGTGCAACTTATGTATATATACATATATATATATGGAAGCCATCTTCCATATATGCACACTTCCATATCTTGGACACACACACACATAGATGTATGTGTGAGTGAGTGTGAGTGTTCATATACAAAATATGGAGATATACAGAAGCCATATTCTATAAATGTGAAACTTATATATATGCACATAGATATGGAAGCATGCATATATGAAATATTACTTCCATATCTATGTGCATATATGGAATCCATATTCTATATATGCATGCTTCCATATCTATGTGCATATATATAGGTTATGCGTATATGGAGGCCACCTTATGTATATGCACATTGTTACGCTAGGAGTTAACTCCACAAAAAAATGAATTTCTTTTTCATTAAGGGTGCACATAAATATATACATGGAGGGTGAGACTCTTGGGAGTCATCTCCCGGTGCCTCTTCATTTTTCTGCCTCTCCTTATTTACTATTTACACTATTTTACAACTTCACCCAATCCCTAGGATTAGGTTTCAAGATCCCCCCCGCTTAATATGAAGGGATGTTGGTGAGTCCAAGAATCATTTTGAATCTTTCAAACTCTCTCCCAAGCGATTTGGTGAAGATGTATGCAATCTCCTCATTTGTTGAACAATGGCATAGGTGAATTGTTTTCGTCTCAACATGATGTCGAATCACATGGTATTTTGTATTGTTGTGCTTCATTTGATCATGGAACTTTGTGTTCTTGTCCAAGATTATTGCATAAGTGTTGTGTATCATGATTTTATGGAAGCATGCATATAATAAAGATAGCTTCCGTATATGCGCAACTTCAATATATGGCTTATGTATATGTTCATCTTCTATAACATAGATCTGGAAGTGTGCATATACAGAAGATGACTTCCATATCTATGTGTATATATGGAAGTTGTGCATATATGGAGGACATATTCTATATATTCATAGTTTCATATATATGTGCATATATATAAGTTTCACATATACAAAAATCAATTTTACATATTTTATTTCCCTTTATATTATATATACAGAAGATGACCTTTGTATATGTACAATTTTTGTATATATATATATATATATATATATATATATAGAAGAATGCATATAGGAATACGACTTCCACATATACGCACTTCCATATGTATGCTATAAATATGTGCATATACATAAGCCATATACTGAAGTTGCACATATATCGAAGATATATATATATATATATATATTTGTGTGTGTGTGTGCATATAAAAAATTTACACGTATACAGAAGATGACTTCTTTATATTCATGACTTTTGTTTATGCACATATCTATGGAAGTTTGTATATATGGAATATGGCTTCCATATATGCATAACCTGTATATATGCACATATATATCGAAGCATGCATATGTAGAAGATGACTTCCATAAATGCACAAATTATATATATTATTTCATGTATGTGTATAGTTGTATATGCACATATATGGAAGCTTCCATATATGTGCATATATACAGAACATTTTGTATATGCGCATATGTGTATATGCACATAGGATATTAATAGTGTCATATATAGAAGCCATCTTCCATATATGTACACATATACAAAGTTTGCACATACATGGAAGTCATCATCCATATACATGGTTCTATAGTGTTATCTATACAACTATAAAATTACAGTACTATCCCTTTATTCAACATGCAATTTCACTCTTATCTTTGGAAACGCATTCAATCATTGTTGCGACATGAATTTGATAATTTCCCCAATCCATTTATGAGATATTCATGTGTGGGTGATTCTTAGTTGACTCACACCAATGATAAGTGGAACAAACTCATTCAATTTAAGGGTGTTTAGCCATACATGGAATTCTTACATTCACATGGATAGGGTTCAACATTCAAGGTACATTTTGGACACAATAAAATTTATAAATAGAGGTCATCATCAATGATTTCAACAAGTTAACCATATATTAGAATTATGTTGACCACGCACCTCAACTATTGAAGTGACCAATTGCACCAATATTTTTTACCTTGAATCTTCTTCATGTTATGGTGCCTAGTTTCTCCCTTCATATGACCATTTAATAAGGGAAAAAACTATTTATATGGAAGCATGCATATACCGAATAGAACTTCCATATATGTGTATTTTCTATGACATAGGTATGCAAGTGTGCATATACAGAAGTCATCTTCTGTATATGCCTTATATATATGTGTGTGTGTGTGTGTATGTGTGTGTATGTTCATATACATAATATGCACATATGCGGAAGCCATATTCTGCAAATGTGCAACTTCTATATATGCACATAGATATGGAAGCATTCATATACGGAAGATGACTTCCATATCTATGTGCGTATATAGAATTTGTGCATATATGGAGGCCTTCTTCCGTATATGCACACTTCCATAGATGTGTGCATATACAAAAGTCACACATATAAATAATTCATCAGTCATATATATATATATATATATATATATATGGAATCATGCATATATTAAAGATAGCTTCTATATATGGCTTATGTATATGTGCATCTTCTATAAAATAGATCTAGAAGTGTGCATATATGGAAGATGACTTCAATATCTATGTGTATGTATTGAAGTTGTGGATATATGGAGGTCATCTTCCATATATTCACAATTTCATATATATGTGCATATATATAAGTTTCGCATATTAAAAAATCATCTTTACATATTTTATTTCCATATATATTATATAAATAGAAAATAACCTTTCTATATGTGCAACTCATATATATATATATATATATATATATGTGGAATAATGCATATAGGAAGACGACTTCTGCATATACACACTTCCATATCTATGTTATAGAATATGTGCATATACATAAGACATATATTGAAGCTGCACATATCGAAGCTATCGTATATGTCTGTGTGTGTGTGTGTGTGTGTGTGTGCATATACAAAATTTACACATTTATAGAAGATGACTTCTTTATATGCATAGCTTTTGTATATGCACATATCTATGGAAGTTTTTATAATGAAAGATGGCCTTCGTATATGCATAACCTCTATATATGCACATATATATATATCGAAGCATGCATAACTCTTCTTTATCTTATGATACCTAGTTTCTCCCTTCATATGGTGATTTAATAAGGGCAACAACTATTATTGAAATTTCTTCCTAATTAGAGATAGTTATTTGTTAACCATTGAGAAATATTTTTATATTTTTATATCAATAATAACATAAACATCTCTTTTTGTTTCTCTTCAAATTACTTTTTTTTTTAATGGAATATATTTTCATTTGGTTTTTGGTCTAACACTTCTCAAAATTAATAACTAGTAACAAATGGTAGCATTGTTTAGCATGTTTCTTTAGTATTGTCTACATTTTTATTTTGTGTGCATTATTATTGAGAAAGAGAATCTCCTCTATACTTTCAAGTCACTATTTCTATAAGGAGGGCTAGACCTTCAAGGTTTTTCTCTACCTCTCTAAATTTCCACTTATTTTATTATTGTGTACCTTATGTTTATTATAACTACTAGAAGTAGGATATTTTGGCTACTTAATAATAAATATGTTTTTATATATTTATATGTTTTTAGATTTAATGAAATAAATATGTATTATTAAATTTATGAAAAATTGAAATTATTAATATACAAAGATTCAATGACAATATTTTACTTAAATCTAAATAATTCCTAACATCATATTATAAAATTAAAAAAAAAAAAATATTTTCACATCATACAAAATCATTAAAACCATTATCATGTGAATGGAGGCTAATTATTAGGTTGTGATCCCGCATATGAGTGTTGGAGTATGCAACCGTTTTTCTTATATATTATGTAATAGAAATTTAATTTAAACCAGTATTGTTGATAGAGGTTAATTGATATGCTCTAATCCTTACTATATAGGTTAGAGTATGTAATTTTGTTTTTTATTATGTTAGATACTCAATAGATATAAAATAATGGTTTTTTTTCTTAAATCTATTTATTACTTTTCAAAATATACATCAACTTTATATCATTTATAAATTTGATTAATTATTATTATATGATAAAGAAGTGTTATTTTGTAAATTTAAAGTAAAATTATACACTTTCAATAACATTAATTCAGTTAATAAAAATATAGACTTTCACTTTATTATAAAGTAAAAGTATACACTTTTTATGATGTTAACGAATTGAACTTCAACTTGAACCGTTCTCGTTCATTTATAAGTTTTTGCACTTAACATTAACCAATAATTTGGCTGGATTGATAGACTTTGTAATAAAACCCCATTCAGAATTATTGTTGTATTAATTTAGAAGAAAATCTTCACATCATAAATATTTTAATCTATATATATCGTGAATAGAAAATCGTTGAAAAAATAAAGTAATGAAAGTTCAGAAGGCTAAGATTCAGTAGTTTATGTGAATGTTCGAAATTCAAACTACTCACAAAACCCCAAATTATAATCATGCATAGCCAAGGTTGGAGCTGAAGAAAATAATGAATAGTTATTATACATTAAAAAATGTATCATATCCATAAATTATACAAGAAAGAATGCCAAAGGAATATGGGTTTTATCCACTCTGTGAAGCCTACAAAAGAATATGAAACAGAAAAAGAATATCACGCTCAAACAATAAGCAGCAGCAGTAGCTCCAAAGGACATGAATGAATACCATCACCATACATCTGCAACTAATCCACCAGGCTTGATTTACTCCTCAAAGAATATTGAATGACTATTTTACATTAGTATAACAACGAGGATGGAGATGATAACGCATGGAGGTGGGCTTAAAGAAAGAAGGAAACTCCTCCAACCAGGGTGTCCCCAAATATGGCCATCTTCCCTAAGCTGGTGGTAGAAATAAGTATGCTGCTATATTTCTGTGGCTAAGCGGTGGCTGGTCCTGGACATCCCAGAAAATTAGACGCAACCTACCTAATCCAGAGTGAGAAACCGCCTCGGATCCCATGTTCCAAATCTATCGATCTCAGCTGACTTGACTGGATTTGTTGATCGAGAAACTGGGTAGAGGCAAGGATCTCTAACTTTGCGAATTCTCAAACGCCGGAGCGGTCCATTTCTCCGAAATAAAAATAGGAAAATTGGGGGTTTTGATACCAGTACCTCCCAATGTAGTTACTAATCCGCATTATATATTATGCACCTGTGAGTGGCATAGAGAATAAGTAATCCCCAATGAGGGTGCTATTACTCAATTGATGGTACTCCATGCAAAGTTTCAACGAAAAATACCTACGAGACACCACTTTGCAGCTGGATTTATTGATTGAGTTGATCTGATTCTTACACTTATGCTGCTCGTTGGATGGGAAAGAGCCAAGAAAGGAGGAAAGGAATGGGGGCCTCATGTTCACTACAACTGAGAGGAGTTACCTAGCCATGGCTGTGAGGAGAAGGATCACTCATGGGCTGACAGGAGACCTTTGCGATGTCAGTTTCGACTCTGGGTGGAATCGTTGCTTCGAATTCCATTGAGGAAACAGATCTTGATTTCATGGTTAGATCCTGAGAAAGAAGTAACGAATCTTGATGCATGAGAAATATGTTGAATCAGGTTAGCAATGGTCTTGTGAAGAATTTGAAATTCAAATTTTAGCTGTTTGGGCAGGCTTACACAATTCATATTACCATCACATTGCATTAATCACCATTTTTATGGCAGAGCTCATTCCTACGGTCACCGAAAGTAGCCGGCAATTTCTCACTCGACATGCCATGCTATGGGTGGCATGCATGACAAAGACATGCCCATTAGTACTCTTAAGAGTATTAATGGGCCAATAGAATGGAAAAATATTGGTTTCCGGCCGGCAATTTCTCACTCGACATGCCATGCTATGGGTGGCATGCATGACAAAGACATGCCCATTAGTACTCTTAAGAGTATTAATGGGCCAATAGAATGGAAAAATATTGGTTTCCGGAAGAACTCTGTGTGTTTATTTTTGCTTCCAGCATCTTTGTCAGCCTGTAGAGAGGACGAAGAACTCAGTGCAAAGAGTAGGTGGAGCATTATTGTAAAGGAGTGAGTACTACTATTATGGAGCAATGTTTTTGAGGTACTCTACAACTGTTTTTCAATATCGTTTGTCTTTTTCTTTGATTGTGTTGTAGTTCATAGTATTTATTTTGGGTTAAAATGCAAAAGTGACGTGCTTAATATTTTTTTGATTTCTTTCTTGCTTCTGTTGTAGTTGATAGTATTTATTTTGGGTTAAAATGCAAGAGCTATTCTAAATTTATTTGCTAAGTGATTAAATAAATAGTGATAGGATAATGAAACATTGTCAGAATAACATTGTGTGAATAAGATAGTGTGATAGTGTGTGTCCCATGTTCAGGTGTTTATATAATCTAAAAATTCAAGGACAAAACCTAGTCCCACATATTGCATATTTTCTATCCTCACATAAAATATATTCATGTAAATTATAGTTGGGTTTCACAAAGGAGTTTGGTTATTCTTGTTACAAATTACCTAGTTTCACACTTAGTCTTACTACTCCTGGGTCATTTCCTCTACTCAATTACTAAATCTTAATAACCTTAGGTGAATAACTGGAATGAAAAATTATTTAATAGTTTCCATTCTCATTTGAAATGTGATTATTTGTGTTGGATTTTTTGGGTAGTCCATGTCCTAGTACAGTGATCAAATCAATGAATAAATTGGAGTTCTTTTTCTTATTTTCTAGTCTATGAATAAAGTTACATTTTTTTCCTTCATTAATATCCTTTTTTTTCCACTGTTTCTTTTGCTAAACCTTGTCTTTGGCTTTCTTATCCATGGATGCACTATTATTCTCTACATATTTTTTTATGTACATCTAGAACTTCACTATCATTCTCTACATATTTTTCTTTGTACATCTAGAACAGTATTATTGCCTCCCTCCATTAGAGTTGTGGCAACTGGGGATTGAACTTGAAATTTGTTTTTCTCTCAAAAACCACCTTCCTCTATTCGTTAAAACCACTCTTCTATGTTTATTCATTTTATTTGATGTGTATAGTGGACATACATGGTATGTGGCATATTTTTTGTGGTGGGTTTATTTACTTTATTTGACGTGTATGGTAGGACCTAATCATTACCCATGTGTTCAATCAACACAAAGCTTAGTGTGTTGGGTTATTTATTTTATCTCATGTGTACATTGGGACCTAATCATGACCCACATGTTCAATCATCTTAGATTTTGGTGTGTTGGGATCGTACTTGGCTTGTGCCACACCAACCCTTAAAATTGGTGGATTTTATTTTTTGTGTCTCCACTCGACTACTGTGAATTTTGAACCTTAGTTCCTTTATGGAATGAAACCCTCGAAATGAAATCACACTAGTGGGATTTGAAAATAATTAAATCTATGTTGTTTGCTTAGTATTTACTCGGTTATTGAAAAAGTAATCCTAAGTTGTAATCAAGAATGATGAATTTAACTTATATTAATACATAGCATTGAATGGTATCGATGAATGAGACACATATATTAAATCTTGTTGCACATTGAGTTGGACAACATTGAGGAGCAATGGGATATGAAGATGGAATCTTACATTCAACTATAGTTATTTATGTAAAGGGAGGAATGGGAAAGAGTAGTAGAATAGAAGATCTAGTTTCTAGTAATTAGTTTCTACTTCTAGATTTGATAGACGCATTCAACATATAAAAAACACAAATTTTACATGGAAAAAAAAAACAAGAATGGGATTAGACACTACCTCTTTGGCTCTCCATTCGTTCCCCCAAGCTATCACAAATGTCAGCCTGCAAGCTCCGACAATATTATCTTCTCAATCCTCTCAAATCATCTCCTCAAGGATCATACCCTCTCAATCTCTCTCAAAAACTCATAAAATTATGTTAAGTGGGAGGAGGGGAGGCCTTTTATTCCCCTTCCCCTCCCATTTCCCTCCAGAAATAAAAAAAAATCCCAACTTGGGCCACACGCGGGTTAAAGAGATGGGAGTTTTTTTTTATTGTTGGAGAGTGTGCTCCTGAGAACGTTTTGGATTGCTTCGGGACTATTCTGGGAGAACGCTACTTGAGCACTCTCAGAACCTCTAGGGAAATTTTTTTAGGCTTCGGGCACTCCTGAAAAATGCTCCTGTTTGGAGCTCAGTTAGAGAGTGGGTGTGGGGGTGCTCTCCCATAGCCTTGGTCATGTTTATGAGGGAGACAATAGTGTTCCTATCCTCCATTGTTAGGCAATTCCCTTGGTTGGATATTACTTGGATGATCACTTACTTTTTCATAGTGTTGATAGTGAACATGGGCACTAATTCCTTTGTAGGTAACAACACCATTCTAGAAGGATCTAGGTTGGAGATCTCGGGGGTCCCTTCACTTATAGACAACAATGATATCTTCCTCCTTTGAAACTGAAAGGTACATGGCATACCAACTCTTTTGGATATATTTCTATCAAGGGTTTCTTCTCTTCAGCCTCAAATTCTAAGAAATGTTCAAATAGAGTAGGATATCTTCTTCTTCAGATGATATATCAAGGGGATAACATTTTTATTACCTCCTTTTAGACATTCGCTTATAGGCTAATCTTCTTTTATTCTTCCAGACAATTCTATCCAATAACATAATTGGAACTATCTTCTTTAGTTTTGTTGTCTATCTCATCTATGTGATCGCCTTCCTCTCCTCCTGTCGCCTTATTTCCTTCATTGTGAGCTACAAGATGGTCTTCTCCAGCGATAAATCGTGAGTTTAGACTCTCCACTTTTTGCCTATGTGTGTGCTTCTTCTCATTACAAGTTATAGGCATGTCTTCTTTTATTCTTTTAGAAAATTATATGCAATAACACAACTAAAGCTATCTTCTTTAGTTTTGTTACGTTTGTCCTCTAGATTGGCACATTCCTCTTCTCTATTTCCTCTTTGCTATGAGCTATAGACTCATTTTCATTTACTCTTCCTCTTATTCGATGTTTTATCGTCTCTTCTCCTCTCTACGATATAAGCTATGTTAAAAATTAATTTTTCTCTTTTTCTTGCCTCCCTTTTTAGGGATTCTTTAAATTATCTAAGCTACCTAACCAAATGTTCTAATAGGTCATTTCAAATCTTCCAATCCAAACCCACCATGCAATGTCCTTTTAGCTAGCTTCCAACCACCAACTCCTACCCATTATGTTGATATTTGATAGCTTGGGAGGTACACCAAGCCCTAGGGTTTGGTGTTTGGAGGTTGGAGTGCAATAGGGAATTTTGGTCTTGGAACCGAAGATGTGGGCTTTGCAACTGAGCTTGTGGGTGTGAATCTGTGATTATTTTTGGACATGTGATGGATGGAGATGATAGAGGATGTTGAGAGGTATCCAATGCAATGAAAATCATTGAATATTGAGTTGTCTACAATGAGATATAATTTTTTGAATGTAGAGAGTGGGCTTATAGCATGAGGCTCATGTAGGCTTGAGTTGGACAAGCCACATGAAAGGTTCACAACTCACTTGAGAGGTATTCATTAGAGCCCTTCTATTGTGTATAAATATAAGGTGAGTTGAGATCATTTCATACATCCAAAAGCAATGAAATGTGAGATAGGAGCTCGTAGAAGAGGGAGAAAATTTCTATTTTGGCCCCAAACAAAGGATACAAGACCAACAAAGAAGAAGAGGGCTTGTATGGGCTTGTTCATGATTGTTTGGTAGCCGAATTTGTTTTGCAGGAGGGCTGAGTGGAAAGGAAGAGACCTGGACTGGTTTTAAGTTTATTTTGTGTGGTTTATCACCTCAAAGAACATGCCACAATCAAATTGCAAGCTAAAGGAGGGGGATGAGCTCTGAAATCACTTGGAATAGGGGGGTGAAAGGCCTACCAAGGGTGCAGACTAATCCCATTCAATAGTGAGGGGAAACAACATTATGTTTGAGGTGGACTGAGTTGATTAGAGGTGTTTGGGAGCATAAGGAGAGGGCTGACAGGTGGCTTTTGGAATCCCTAACCAAGAAACAACACCTAAAACAGTTGGATACTAGCTTATATTGTTACAAGGTATGTTTTTCCTTGATTCATGTTAGGTGTTGGGTCGATTTTTTGGACCAGATTAGAAGAGTTGTTGGATTGGGCACTTGGTGGTTGGTGGAGGGCAACAAGGAAGTGTCCAAAGTAGCCCTAGAATAGGTGGACAAGGACATTGACAAATATGTGTTTCTTGAAGAGTTGATGTCTTATGTGGCACTTTGATGGACTAAAGTGACCACTAGGAAAGTTAGTTTGGTGCTTAGGGATTGGCCAACCTAGAGGAGCAGATTGGATCAGCCAAAGTTCATTGTAGCAGAAGAGACTTACAGTAGAGATAATTGAAAACCCCCTTGGATTCTCTGTGTTGTTCCTTGATGGACTAAGGAGAAATTAGTGAGAATATCGGGAGTGGCGTACTGACAGGACGAGATATGAGATAGAGGTTGTGATTGTGCATTAGAGATTCAACGAGATTTTCATTGTATCTCGTATCCTTGTAATTGTGAATATTTTAGGGCCATTATCCCTAGTACGGGAGCCCTATACTATTGTATTATTCAATTGGATTAATATAACAAGGATTGGGTTATTTTACATATTTGTAAAAAGTTGTGTATATTTTGTGCACTAGTAGATTTAATGTTGTATATTGTTTCACTGTGAAAATTAGATTTGTTGTGATCCTTGGTTTGGTAGCGTTAGTGATCTAATATTATATCATAGACATGAACATCGTGGAAAAACAATGTGTTATAAGAGCATTTTTTATCTACTTTGAAGGGATAGTGAATCAGAGTGTGCACAACAAAGTAAAGAGGGTGTTGGTGACATTGTAGGTGAAGGGCTCACTACTATGTTGAAGTTGTACGTTGGTCTCTGGTATGAGGAAAAGTTGGAAGGGTTGTACAACTATAGTCCATGGAAGGAAAGGATCAAGTTGGTCTTGCCGGTCAACAAGATCTAGGAGTTCGTCGAGAAATCCATCAAGAAGCCAATTGACCCTAAGGAGCTGCAAGTGTACAAATTATTGGATATGGAGGATAAATTGATCATCCTAGATGGTGTGAAGGACTCCCTAATACCACATTTATTTGGGAAGAACACCGTTCATGAGATGTAGATGAATCTTCAAAATTTGTTCTAGAATAAGAATGAGAATCGAGTGCTGGTGTTAGAGGACAAGGTGGAGTTGCATGGTGAAGGAGTGACTTTGTATCTGACGAGGTTGTCTCAGGTCAAAGATGAGCTCGTTGCCATCAGTGTGACTATTTCATATTCTGATATGGTGAGGATTGCTTTGAAAGGGTTCACAAAGGAATGGAAGCCCTTCATCAAGGGGATCATTGGCATACTAGAATAGGTTGTGGGACGATTTCATTTAGTAAGAGTTGTGAGATGAGGATATTTATATGTGTTACACATCAATTTGTCACCGTACGTGTACTCCCCGTTCCTTGATCTTGGAGGACCCATACGGTGACCCTTGTGTACTTTCAAACACGGAATACATACCTCTGAACCACACTTTTTCTGCCAATTCATCTCCCTTTGCAATTGTTCTGGAAGATCCCTATAAAAACCTAGTTTTCAAGGTCGGCACTTTGTCTCAGTGTCTAACCCGCCCTGATAGTAGAGATTTACACTAAGACTTGCGCCAATCAACGCCGTGTCTTAATGTCAGACCCGCAATGATCCTCTTTTGGTAAGTTTTTAAAATAGAAATGAAGTTTCCATGACTAGAAGATTCGTGAGGTGGTGAGCTGGAAGTTTGTTTTGAGGATATGGTCGAGGAATTCCCCTTTGGGTTTCTTGTTCCCAAGAAATAGGAACTACTCCAAAGGATAAGCTCTTTTCCCATTATTTGAGGGCCCATAACCTCCTCCTCCATTGTTATATAAGGAGACCTCCTTCACCTCTACTACCTTAGTTAACTAGAGAGGAGAAGAAATTATAGCTTCGAGTGAATAGTGCAGAGTGTGATTATTTTTGTGTGTTAAGAACATGGTGAGATCTTAGACCTTTGTGTATGAGGGTGTCGCAAACGTGTTTGGATATGGACCTGCCGAAGGAGAGCCTCAACATCAAGGCTTGGTTGTAAACTCCCCTTGTCTTTAACATAATAAAATGCAACTGATGTTTATCTTCCACTCTTGTTTACATTTATAATGAGATTTCTAGCATTCCTTGATCAGTTAGATAAGTTGTAATTGTTTTATGTTTGTCATGATTTTACGATTTTCGTGGTGTCTTGATTGTATGTATAGGTAATCAGACGTTGGTAGTAGCATGTATCAAGCTTGAGGAGAGCGACGCATCAAGAAGCTTCAAAGGAAGACGACAACATAGCATCAGAACAAGGTAGGTCATCTTCCTTGCTCTAAATTTCATTTACAATTTAGGAAGGTTGATGTTAGTATGTTCTTGTAGTTTCTAGACCCACCCTAGGGCTATAGGGATCGTCTTTTTCTGCGGAGGGGATTTACTTGGACAATGAAATATGCTCCAAAGAGCTTGTTTCATTTTTTAAAGAGCTCCTTAAAAAATGAAACAAGCTCTTTGGAGCATAGTTCATTTTCTTGTGTCAAGCTCCTTAAAAAATGAAACAAGCTCTTTAGAGCATAGTTCATTTTCTTGTGGAAAGCTCCTTAAAAAAAGAAACAAGCTCATTGGGGCATAATTCGTTTTGTTGTGTCAAGCTCCTTAAAAAATGAAACAAGCTTCTTTCAGAGCAGAGTTTGTTTTCTTGTGTCAAGCTCCTTAAATAATGAAACAAGCTTCCTTCAGAGCATAGTTCGTTTTCTTGTGTCAAGCTCCTTAAAAAATGAAACAAGCCCTTCATGAGGATAGTTCTTTTACTATGTCAACCTTGTTAAAAAATGAATTAGGTCTTATGAGGATAGTTCTTTTACTATGTCAAACTCGTTAAAAAATGAAACATGTTCTCATTCAATTTGATTCTTTGATTAGATCTCGTATAATCCCAGTTGAGTCTTTCGCTTGATCTCTTAATTGAACCTTCATTCCATCCACATGTTAGTAACCAGTACTCTACTCTGGTGAATGCACTAAAGCTTGGGGGGCATGTACCTCGAATTGAGTCAACATGCTGGGGGCATGCCAACTTATTTCAAGCATAGTTTGTTTCTGTTTCAAGCTTGTGTAAAAATGAAACCAACTTAAAGCAGAGTTTCTTGATTTCAAGCTTGTGTAAAAATGAAACCATTCTTATTTTACGTCTCGTGATTGCCATTTTATTAGCCTATTTTTCCAGATGAACCTTGGTTTTCTCATTCCATCATTACCATCTGCTCAGCCGATCATATGCCCTCACTTGATTGTTTTATCCATTCCTGAGGAACTGTTGCAATGAGTGGTCTTGTTAGCTAGCCTCTTAACCTTTACTTGTTCTGAGCAATTCCACCATCACTAGACCCATTTGCTACCATTAATACCATTTGTTCCTCCAGGAGGAGTCAACTTTCATCTCTTTTCTGACTCCCAAAACATGAAAATATTGTCGAGACTCTTGTCATTTTGAACTCGTTAAAGGCTGCAAAACGTCATCTGCCTAGTACACATTTACCCCTTATTCGGGTTGGGATAGATTATTTACGAAAAAGGAATACCTTAGTCAATCATGACTAAGAGGTTCTATCAGATATTGTTTTCTACATTTTTGGATCTATGAGACTACCTACGAAAAGGGACTTGTTGGAGTTTTCTTTTTAGCTTCTTTTCAAACTCTATAAACATGAAAAGATGTTGAGTTCTTCCTTTGTCAGACTTGTTAAAAATTACATGACATCGGAAATCGTCACCATGAAGTTACCAAGTTCCTCCTTCCTAGGGCTCATAAAATGTAATAGGATGTGTTATAGGTCCATTTGGGCACCATTCCCAATGACATGGTTAAATTGGACATCATCCCCAGAACCACTGAATAGGGTCTATCATCCCCTATCATTTCAGTTTCTACATGCCCTAAGAAAAAGAACAAGAACAAGTCATCCATGATTTCCATTGTAAGGTTTCCAATATTTGAAGTACATGTTATATCACCTATGAGCTCACCAACGTAGTCTCTCAAGGGACTAACTGCTTTGCATATGCAGCTACCTCTATTCCAGGGTGCTCTGTAAAGCACTTCCTGACACTCAAGGGTGTGTTGGTCAATTGGGACCGAAATTCTCATTGTTCAGGAATCTCCACATGGCAAGTGCCTTCTAGAAGAGTGCATATGTGTCAAAATTTGAATCCATGTGTCCATTCAACACCTCTAAGCTGGGAAACATGTCTTGCCTATTATTGGAAAGTTATTGATTGTGAAACTATCTTCAACTCATCTATAAATTGAGCACAGATCCTAGTGCTTGAGAAGGAATAAATTTGGTAGAGAAATGTTGTTGGAATCTCAATTGAGGGTTTGATTTGAGTGATATGTTGCTGGAGGGATGTTCATTGTAATGAGGCCGAGATGATGTTGGATTTGGTGACATCAAATCAATCACTGGTTATAACCTCCCCTTCTATCCATTAATAAATATTACTGCTTACTTTCCCACATATGTATCTGTATAAGCTTATTTCTTTCATATTATGGATTCTTATATGATGTATATGGTTCATGTTTCATTGATTTAACTGATTAAAGTGAATAACCATCTGTATATTGCAATCTCTTTTCTGTTTAGTGTTTGTATTTGCAGGAACTAGTCTGGCGATCAAGCTTAGATTGGAAGCTACAGAAAGAGAAATAGAAGAAGAATAGGAAGCGCTTGGAATCCAAGTAAGTTTCTTAATCTATTATGTGTGTCTATTTACTGTTAGGAAAAGTATCTGCAAAGTCTTTGACCTTTTGTTCTAAATGCATTACACCATATTTAGGGAATGTGTTTTATTCGTAATCCATAATTCTGCATAACAAATTGGCGACTCTGCTAGGGAATTTACCTTCATCCTTGGTGTATTTTGCCTCTAGTTATCCACCCAGTAGCATATACTCTCAATTATTAGGCTTTTGAAGCAAATAATTGCATTAGAAGTGTGTGAGTAGCTTGAGTTTTTTGTTCTCCATTGTGCCCAACACATTGTTGGTCAAGACACAATGCTTTGCATAGCACTGTCTCCCACTCAGGGGTTCTTTGCAATGCACTGTCTGCCCTTAGAGACTATGTTGCCCCCTAAGCCAACCAGATTCCCTTTGATTTTTTCATTGCTATCAATTTCAACGTTTTGTTTGTTGTGTTTTCAACTGTATGATGCCTCTTAGAGACCAGTGAATCTACCCGAATCTTCCTCCTTTGAAAAGTAAGTTTGTTCAATGTCTCTTTAAGTGTTTTTCTTTATCATTGACAAATCAAATTCAAAGTATTTTAATTGTTGCATTAGATCCATTTGTTTTCCTAAAGGAAATTGTCGTTAAATTCTTTGTTTCCTGTAGGAAAAATTGTAGTTCCATTCTTGATTTTTCCTAAAAGATAAATTGTCGTTAAATTCATCGTTTCTAAATGAAGAAAGAATTATTTTTGTTGATTTGATGCATTTAGTTTCCTTTTTGCATTCACATTAAGGGGACTAAAAAGAAAAATCTGCATTTGCATATAGTGGATTGTGTGTTTCGCATAGGAACAAATTAGGAAAGTTGCATATTAGTTTGTGCTAAAAATGATTTCTCTTTCCCCTTAGTAGCTAAGACATTCATTAAAAAAGCTAAAATTGAAAATTTTTCTTATCATTTTAGTTTGCCTTTTAGGAATTTCCATTACATTATCGTGGTGAAGCTCTCAAGTCAAATTGATAAAAAAGATCAACTTAAAATTTACATCAATTTACCAAAAAAAACATTGGAACCATAATGATAACATTTAGAAGGTCTTGGATAGAGACATGTTCCAGCATCGTAAAACATAGCAGCTGTCGTTAATTTTCTACGATACATTCCGAGTATGATACCTCACTCCACGTACGTAAGTATATCATAGCTCATCCATGTACCTTTGGCTATATCGGGTAGTGTTATAGTACGAAAAGTATAAAGGGGTGCTCTCACTGTGCGGTTTCGCATCAGACAATGCTAATATGGACTTGGGCCTCCACGCACCTTCGGGTATATTTGGGAGGAAAAAATTAGGTTGTTATCCATCCATAGTGAACCGAGTTGGCCGCCTTGTAAATTTTGATACACCGAACACAACATTCGGGGAGATTATCTGCTCGTACTTCTTGGTTCGCCAGGAGGTATTCTACAGTTCACAGTTTCTTGGTAAACCTTTTGCCTAGCATTACCCTTTTATTTTGTTTATCTATTTTTTGTTCATAAAATAAATCAGTCATCGTGGAAGAATAAAATCCCTTTCCCCATTCAGTTATGTCTTTTCTAGCATACGCTCACTAGTCCGGTTGCAAAATAGTACCTTGAGTTACCTAGAGCTTCTTTTGATAATTTTACTGCCCTAGCTATTGTATTTTTGACTCACTTCCAGTTAGCCATATGATATGAAACTAGAATGGAACTCTTGACTAATTTTAAACAGACTAATGCTACTCACATTTCTGATCATATTCAAGAGCGGCTTCATCATCGTAGAATGGTTAAGACATTTGTTCTTCATCAGCTCCTTGCTGAGTGGTTCACTAAGTTCCTGTTACCATCTATAACTGAGGATGTGGCTAAGGGTGGCGTCGTCACTGAAGAGCAGGTCATTTCTCATGCCCAATATTTAGACTTGATTTATACTCAGTTTGGCATGCTCTATGAAAAAATTCCTAACACGTTGTGATCTAATTTTGTTGTTCCTCCTTCATCAAAGGACTCTCATGCCGAAGATGGTATGATTGGTATTGCAAGAACACATCATAATACTGCATCTGATCTTGTGCCTTCTTCCGAAATTAATGTCATGTCATTTGACAAAGGAAAAAGTGACAAGCAACCCGGAAGTAAGAAAAAAGGGAAATCAAAGAAAAAGAAAACTTCTAACCTGCAGGAAATATCATCTGATTAATCGTCTAGAAATACGAAACCTCATTATCCATGCATAATCTGTAATGAGGAGTACTTTGTTCAGGATTGTCCTCACCACACTGAAGTCTCAAAAATGGTTAAGACTTCACATGCGTCAGTTGTGTTGACAAATCTGTTTCCGAATCCGGACACAAATTTGGTTGCTACAAATCCAGCTTCTAGTTCCCAAGTGCTTATGTTATCTATCACAAATCCATCAATAGATATTTTGGTGTAAACGCATAATAAATATTACGGTAGTCAGGGCACTAATCAACCTACTACCTCGACCATGAATTTGTATACCGAATCAGTACCACCTACTGCTATTCCTGAATTGACAATCAAGCCATCAAAGGGAGTCATTCATAAATCGACATTTAATCCTTGAGCAAGAGCTGCTAAAAATTTTAATATAGTTGAAGACTTGGCTCAATCCCCTTCAGCTATGTCAGCTCTTGAGGTATTAAAAAATTGTCCCTCCTAGAAACATGCCTTTTTGTCTGCTATTGGTGGAATTGATCCAACGAATTCTAATCTCGTAGTCTTTAACCATACGGGCTATGTGCCAAAATTACCAACAGAGTTGGCATTCTCCATCCAAGTAAATGTTCTCAACCACTGTTAGGTCCCTATATTACTAGTATAGTCCCTTATTATTGTTAGTGTAACCCCCTTATTATTATTATTGTGCCTATGTAACCCCCATATTGTTATTATTGTGCCCTTAAATTATTATTTTTACGTTGGCTAGGATTACATTATGGCCCACTAGGATTACATTGTGGCCCCATGGACTCCTATATATAGAAAGGAGGTTTTGTAATTTGTATCATCCAAGAATTGTTCATTCATGTAATGTATTGGAGGTTGATCCCTTGAAGTGGATTATTTCTAAGGCGTTGATATCTCTTTTCTTCTATTTTTGGAGCTAGTTTCACAACATTTGGTATCAGAGCTTTGGAATTCTAGGGTTTCGCTGCTCTAAATAGGTCATCGTGGCATTTTCGATATAGCTTTTTTTCTACAAAGGTTCAGGAGCTAAAATTTTTAGAGTGCGAAGCCAAAATCTTGAGGAACATCTTCACAGAATTTCAGAGCTTGGTTTGCAATATTTTGGGAGATATGATCTGTGGAAGGTAGGTTATTTTGTAGGCTCTTGAATTTAACCTAAACAGGTCATCGTGGAATTTTAGCTATAAATTTGTTTCTACAAAGGTTCAGAAGCTGAAATTTCTAGAGCGTGAAGCCGAACTTTGGAGGAACAATGTCGCAAAATTTCAGATCTTGGTTCACAATATTGGCGGAGATATGATCTGTGGAATTTAGGGTTTTTTCAGGCTTATGAATTTCATCTCAAAGAGGTGATCATGGGAAAATATTCATAACTCTCTCTCTGAGCATCGGATTGGAATG
The DNA here is from genome assembly GCA_034641835.2 of Pinus albicaulis. NCBI lineage: Eukaryota > Viridiplantae > Streptophyta > Pinopsida > Pinales > Pinaceae > Pinus > Pinus albicaulis. The sequence goes on from JAXQQM020059149.1 coordinate 38,990, forward strand.
ATGTAAAAAGTGACCGTAAATAAACAGACTGTAGTTTTATTTCTATCAATTTCAGAGCCAAAGGAGGAAACACTGACACGTGGCAAGTCGTACAAGTTCTAGTCCATAATTGGTTCATTGTGGGAGATTGGACATAAATTTGTCTTGAAGAATCCAAATCAGATTAGACCTGTGGCATTGGAAAGAAGCTTCAGAGGGCTACTACAGGGCCAAATTTTAGATATTAAGGATCCAAAATTATAGAGATAATTCAATTTCAATATCGAGCTCCCCCAAAGCAAGTAAAAGGTGTGTATTTTTTTTTTCCAAATTGCATAAGTCTTGTTTTAAGAATCAAGTTGAATTTATTCCAAGGGAATATTGTAGAATAGATATCAGTATTGGATTCTAAAATGGCCCCTAAAAAGAATTCAACACCCATTAAGCCTTTAGAAGGCTCTACCATGACTCATGAAGACGAATAATGGCAATATGACATATCAAAATTACAAGAGCAAGTGCAACAAATTTCGCTCTCGCAAAGAGCAACAAAAAATGACATGGAAGTTTTGAAGAAAGGCATGGAAACTAAGATGGATGGTTTGAAGAAAGGTGTGGAATCTAAGATGGATGGTTTGAAGAATGGCATGGATGGCATGGAAGCTAGCATGGAATCTAAGATGGATGGTTTGAAGAATGGCATGGATGGCATGGAAGCTAGCATGGAATCTAAGATGGATGACATGGAAGTAAGATCGATGAAAAAATGGAAAACATGAAGAATGATCTAAAAGTAGACATGGAAGGTTTGACAAAGTTGATACAAGAAATGTTTCCTAATGGTGAAAAGATAGTAGAGGAAACTCATCATGAGAACAAAATAAATGTTAATCGTAATTTCATAGACTCTAATGTTGGAAGGAAGAACCACCATATTCCAAAAATGGATATGAGGAAATTTGATGGAAAGGATCCTGTAACATGAATACTATAGATGGAGCAATATTTTGATCTCAATAATGTGCAAAACACACAAAAGGTACGCATCACAACTTTACATTTAGAACAAAATACATTTGTATGGTATCAATGGCTTTGCTACCATAAAAAAATGGTCACTTAGTCAATTTTTACGGAGGAAATGATAGCACATGATGAGGATACAAAGAGCAACACCTTCTTTAGCCAACTGATAAATCTCAAACAAAAGTGTTCATTGGGGGAGCACATGGAGGACTTCCAAAAATTTAATATAAGGGTAACTGATATTTCAGAGTAACATAGGATTGATCTCTTCATAGGTTCTTTAAAGGATAACATCCAACAAGAAGTTCGTGTTTTGGAACCTGATTCATTGAAGAAGGCATTCAGGTTGGCCAGAAAAATTGAATGTAAAATTATGGTGACAAGGAAGCCTACCACTCACTTCTATAAAGAGGGAAGTGTTGCTACTCCTAGATTTCCACAACCTACAAAGTTGACACCACAACAATTGGAAGAAAAAATAGCAAAAGGGATTTGCTACAGCTGTGATAGAAAATACACTAAAGGTCATAAGTGTGCTGAGACGAAATTATTTTACATAGATTGTGAAGAGGAAGAAGAAAATGAACAAGAATTTTCAAAAGAAGAGGGTATACACCAGGAACCAACCCTAGAAGAGGAAGAAATGATTTCGACCATATCATGTAATGCATTGGAAGGAATTACCACTCCTCAAACTCCTAATATAGAAGGACATATCAAGAAGAAAAAGGTAATAGTGTTGATTGATTCAGGTAGTACCCATAATTTTATTCATTGTAAGGTAGCCAAGGAATTGAATTGTTTCCTATACCCAGCACCCGAATGTCAAGTGATGGTTGCAAATGGAGGAACTATAAATTTCTCTGGAAAATGCCATAATATCAAGCTAACCATGGGGGAATATGTATTGACTAGTCCAATGCTTTCCATTCCTATGGGAGGTGCTGATGTTGTACTAGGAGTACAATGGTTACAATCTTTGGGGACGGTAGCTTTTAATTTTAAAGAACTTTTCTTGAAATTCTTTTCAGAAGGAAAGGAAGTCGAATTACGGGGTATTGAAGGGAAGCCAGGAAGGATAATAAGCTCTAATGGCATGACAAAGCTTCTAAAGAAAGAACAACGAGGCGTAATTGCACAATTATGCTCACTAGAAGTTCCAACATCAAAATCCTCTATTTCTGCAGATCTCCAACAAGTCTTGGACAATCATTCCAAGGTGTTTGAAACTCCCAAAGGACTCCCACCTATTCGTGATCATGATCATGCTATTCATTTGATTCCCGGAAGTGTTCCTCCAAACATCAGGCCTTATAGATATCCTTACTTCCAAAAGAGCGAAATTGAACGTATGATTGCAGAAATGTTAGAGGCGGGTATAATTCAACCTAGTCAAAGTTCTTTCTCTGCTCCTGTGGTATTGGTACACAAGAAGGATGGATCATGGCGAATGTGTCCAAATTATAGGGAGCTCAATAAGCTCACCATTAAAGATAAATTTCCCATTCCTGTGATTGATGAATTATTGGATGAATTACATGGAGAAATTTATTTTACCAAGTTGGATCTTCTTTTAGGATATCATCAAATTAGAATGAAGACTGAAGATATTCCAAAAACAACATTTCAAACTCATGAGGGTCATTATGAATTTTTGGTCATGCCTTTTTGCCTTACCAATGCACCTTCTACATTTCAAGGATTGATGAATTCCATTTTCAAACCCTTCCTTAGAAAATTTGTGTTAGTATTTTTTAATGATATACTTATCTACAACAGGTCTTGGAAGGATCATGTTCAACATGTTGGCAGGGTGCTCAAACTATTGCAGGAGAAACAATTGTATGCAAAAACATCCAAATGTTTCTTTGGAGTACAAGAGGTGGAATATCTGGGTCATATTGTATCTCACGATGGTGTTAAGGTAGACCCTAACAAAATTAAAAACATTAAGGAATGGAAAGTCCCCACAACCATTAAACAGTTGCAAGGATTTCTCGGGTTAACAGGGTATTATCACAAGTTTGTTAAAAATTATGGGAGAATAGTAGCACCTATAACAACATTATTGAAGAAAGATGCATTTTCATGGACTCCTGAAGAAACTAAGGCCTTTGAACATCTTAAAGAGGCAATGTGCCTAGCACTAGTATTAGCTACGCCAGACTTCACAAAAACCTTTATTGTGGAATGTGATGCCTCAGGAAATGGAATTGGTGCTGTTTTAGTGCAAGAAGGAAGACCCATTGCTTTTGAAATTCGTCCAATCAAAGGAAAGTATTTATAGAAAGCTATTTATGAGAAGGAAATGTTAGAAATACTACATGCACTAAAGAAATGGCGACCTTACCTAATGGGAAGACACTTCAAGGTAAAAACTGATCATGATAGTCTTAAACACTTTTTGGAACAAAGACTATCTTCAGAAGAGTAGCAAAAATGGGTCACAAAGATGTTGGGTTGTGACTTTGAAATAATCTACAAAAAAGGAAAGCTTAATGTTGTTGCAGATGCACTCTCAAGAAAGAATGAAGAGGTGGAAGCATTGCTTTGTGCCATTTCTATTATCCAACTAGATTGTATAACTGAAGCAAGAGATGAATGGAAGAAGGACAAAGATGTATGGACACTCATTCAAAAGTTGCAGCAAGATCCTAGTACATCTGATACATTTAGTTGGAAAAATGACTCCTTATGGTACAAAGATCGCTTATATCTTTGTAAGAATTCCCAACTAAAACAAAATATTCTTTTGTAATTGCACACTTCTCCTTTAGGAGGACACTCAGGATTTTTAAAAATTTACCACAGGGTGAAGAAAGAATTTTTTTGGGATGGCCTTAAATCTGATATTCAAAAGTTTGTAGCAGAATGTTTGGTTTGCTAGCAGAATAAAGTTGAGACAATTAAGACCCCGGGTCTTCTACAACCTTTATCCATTCCAAGCCAATGTTGGGAGGAGATTTCAATGGATTTTATCATAGGTTTACCTAAGTCCGAAGGAAAGAGTGTCATCATGGTGGTAGTTGATAGACTTACCAAGTATGCATACTTTTGTGCATTATCTCATCCATTTAAAGCTAGTAAAGTTGCTACTACATTTATGGAAAAATTCAAAGGCTACATGGAAACCCAAAGGTTATTGTGAGCGACAAAGATCCCATTTTTACTAGAAATTTTTGGACGGAGTTATTTTCTTGTTTGGGTACTCAATTAGATCATAGCTCATCTTATCATCCTCAATCCGATGGTAAAACTAAGCTAGTAAATAAATGTTTGGAAGGATATCTTCATCGTTTTGTATCTGATAAACAAACACAATGGGTCAAGTGGTTACCTCTCGCTGAATGGTGGTATAACACTTCCTTCCATACTGTAGCAAAAATGACCCCATTTATGGCACTTTATGGATATCATCCACTGTCCATCACATCATCTTTAAGAGAAAATTCGAAGGTTCAAGAAATAGAAGATCACATCGAGCATCAACAAGAAGTTCTCCAACTCTTAAAGGATAACCTGAATTTGGCACAAAATCGAAGAAACAATAGGCAGATCAACATCGCAGCGAGAGGAGTTTTGATGTAGGAGACTGGGTAGTTTTAGGGCTACAACCATACAAACAAATGTCTCTCAAGCAAGCTAAGAAGGATAATAAATTATCTCCAAAGTACTATGGTCCTTACAAGGTCTTGCAAAAGATTGGTACTATGGCATACAAATTGGAGCTTCCTGCTTCTTCACGAGTGCATCCAATTTTCCATGTTTCATTCTTAAAGAAGGTTATAGGTGAAAATCTTCCAGTTCAAACAATATTGCTCGAACTTGATGTGGAAGGAAAAATCATATTGGAACCTAAAGCGGTCATGGAAACAAGAACTCGACAGCTACGAAATTGATCAATTTCAGAGTATCTCATCAAGTGGAAGAACTTACCCACTGAAGATTCTACATGGGAGGATGAGAATTTTATACAGAAGCACCCAGAGCTACTCAAGAGTTGAGGACAACACTTTTTGAAGGGAAGGGGTATGTTAGGTCCCTATATTACTAGTATAGTCCCTTATTATTGCTAGTGTAACCCCCTTATTGTTATTATTGTGCCTTTGTAACCCCCATATTGTTATTATTGTGCCCTTAAATTATTATTTTTAGGTTGGCTAGGATTACATTGTGGCCCACTAGGATTACATTGTGGCCCCATGGACTCCTATATATAGAAAGGAGGTTTTGTAATTTGTATCATCCAAGAATTGTTCATTCATGTAATGTATTGGAGGTTGCCCCCTTGAAGTGGCTTATTTCTAAGGCATTAATATCTCTTTTCTTCTATTTTTGGAGTTGGTTTCACAAAAAAGGGAAATCAAAGAAAAAGAAAACTTCTAACCCACAGGAAATATCATTTAATTAATCGTCTAGAAATATGAAACCTCATTATCCATGCATAATATGTAATGAGGAATACTTTTTTCAGGATTGTCCTCACCACGCTGAAGTCTCAAAATTTTTTAAGACTTCACATGCGTCAGTTGTGTTGACAGATTTGTTTTCGAATTCGGACACAAATTTGGTTGTTACGGATCCAACTTCTAGTTCCCAAGTGCTTATGTTATCTATCACAAATCCATCAACAGATATTTTGGTGTAAACACGTAATAAATATTACGGTAGTCAGGGCACTAATCAACCTACTACCTCGACCACAAATCTGTCTACCTAATCAGTACCACCTACTGATATTCCTGAATTGACAATCAAGCCACTGAAGGGAGTCGTTCATAAATCGACATTTAATTCTTGAGCAAGAGCTGCTCAAAATTATAATAAAGTTGAATATTTGGCTCAATCCCCTTTAGCTATGTCAGCTATTGAGGTATTAAAAAAGTGTCCCTCCTAGAAACATGCCTTATTGTCTGCTATTGGTGGAATTGATCCAACTGATTGTAATCTCATAGTCTTTAACCATATGGGCTATGTGCCAAAATTACCAATATACTTGGCATTATCCATCCATGTAAATGTTCTTAATCACCTTGTTCATCATACTATTATTGATGAGGGATATTCTATGTTCATTATGTCTCTAAACTGTTGGAAGTCACTTGGCTCACTGCGCTTATCTCAATCATCAATGACGTTGAAGGATTTTGATGGATGTACATATAAAGCCTTGTGGTATTATTAATAACTTGTATGTTGAACTTGGGGGGAAACCAGTGAATGTTGACGTTGAGGTCGTTGATGGACCCCTTGACTACAATATTTTACTGGGAAGGCCATGGGTATATCCTATGACTGCAATTGTTTCTACATATTTTAGAATGATTGCCTTTCCACAAAAAGGTGTTATCACAGTCATCAATCAACTATCCTTCTTTGCCTCCACTTCACAGGTAACTGGAAGTGTTCTATTTCTTCACGCACCCCAACTAGCACTTCAAAACATTAGTGTAGGACTCTTAAAGGATTCCACTCTCATGGGAACCTTTGCGTTACCGCCACCTGCGACGTTGGTAGAAATTGTAAGTATAGAGACCTACTACATGATCTCTTCCAATCCATATGGCTTAAGGAAATGTATGGGTGATTCTGAAATTGTTACGTTGGATGAGTTTCTGCCGCCTATCCCTATTGAGCTGGCATAACAATCAATCTATCTAGCTTGGGAGGCAAATCTGAAATCAACATCGCCGATTGTTTGGGTTGATCATTCCTTAGATTTTGGTACTCCATCTAATCCTTTTTCCTCAACTTTCTTGACAAATGATAATATTTTGGAAACCATGATGTCGGAAGGAGAACCATGGGAAGATTATCATCATTGTTCCCATCTTCTTGATTATGAAGAAAATAATCTTCATGAACTATATCACCCATCGATAAAAAAATTGTCAAATATTGAAGAAACTATTTATATTGATATTTCGACTAAACCTGGCATTGTAGAAAATATTCATGTTGGCGTATCTTGTTCTCTATTAGAACTCGAAACATATCTCTCTCTCTTTCATGAATTTCGTGATGTATTTGAATGGTCTTACGAGGAAATGCCAGGCATAGATATTACTACCGTTGAACACCATATTAATATGTACCCTCATGTCAAGCTGGTATGTCAACGCCTTCATCCTGTTCATCTGAAGAATGCCTCTGCCATTAAAGAATAAGTTGAAAAGGTTTTGAGTGTTGGTGTCATTTACCCTATTCCACTAACTAAGTGGGTTTCAAACATGGTTCCTGTCATGAAAAAACAAGGAACCATTAGAGTGTGCATCAATTATCGGGATGTCAATCTTGCTTGTCCAAAATAAAACTATCCTACTCCCTTTATCGACCAAATTATTGACGATTGTGCTAGATGTGAAATATTTTCGTTCATGGATGAATTTTCTGGCTACAATCAAATCAATATCTGCCTAGAGGATTAATACAAGATAACATTCATCTGTCCCTGGGGCACATTAGCATATCGAAAACTCCCATTTGGTTTAAAGAATGCCAGGGCCACTTTTCAAAGAGCAATGGATTATGCTTTCAATGACATCAAGCACATTTTTCAACCCTATCTAGATGATTTACCTGTGCATTCACGAAAGTGGACTGATCACCTGATGCATTTGAGAGCCATCTTTTTATGTTGTCGACACTACAAAATATGCCTCAATCCACATAAATGTGTGTTTTGTGTTGGTTCTAGTCGTTTGATTGGATTCATCGTCTCAAAAGAGGGAATTTGAATCGACCCATTGAAGGTCCAGGCCATTCTTGATTTTCCTGCACCAACAAATTTACATCAGATACACAAACTTCAAGGAAAGGCTAACTTCCTAAGGAGGTTCATAACCAACTACGTCAAAATGGCTAAAGGATTTACTTGGCTCTTGAAAAAAGGGGTTCCCTTCCATTGGGACCAAGTTGTGCAAGCTTCTTTTGATGCTATCAAGGATACTCTTTTCCGAGCGTCATTAATGTATCCCCCCAACTATCAAAGTGGTTATTTCTTATATATCGCAGCGGCTGATATGACAATTGCTATGGTATTGGTCCAAGTAGAAAAGGGGATAGAACATCCGATCTATTATTTGAGTCATAATCTCAATGATACAGAAGGAAATTATTTATATGTAGAAAATCTTGCCTTGGCAGTTGTTCAAGCTATCCAAATATTTTTCCATTATATCCTATTCCGAAAGACCATTGTCATTTCAGATTGCAACCCCATGTCTTATATCTTATCACGTCAATTCCTGGGGGGAAAATATTCAAAATGGTTTGTCATTTGCAGGAATTTGATTTAGAATTCATCAAATCCAAGTCAAAGAAGTCTTTAGTTTTAGCTGAGCTTCTCTGTGAACTTCCCTATGATAGTACTACTATTACGTTGGAGCCATCTACTCCTAATGAGAGACTGTTTCTGATTGGACCATTTGATCCTTAGTATGGGGATTTTATCATTTATCTCCAGACTCAAACTTTTTGGCCTGATACCTTTCACTCTAAACAACGATGTATTCGATACAAAGCCAAATATTATCTGATCATCGGCGATATGCTTTATCTTCGTGGTGTCGATATAATTTTAAGAAGGTGCCTCACTCATGAGGAAGCCGAAAAGGTTTTAAATGATTGTCATGCTGGGGCTTCTGGTGGACATTTTTCTAGATACGCTACCACGTAGAAGATACTCCGCGCCAGTTACTTTTGGTCTACCATATTTCGCGACTGAATCCTCGTGGTCAGAATTTGTCATGCGTGCTAGATATTTGATCGTAAAATCCGCAAACCACCAGCGCCAATGCATCTTGTTGTCTCTGTGGGACCATTTTCGAAATGGGGTATTGACTTCATGACCTGTAACCCTTGTTCGTCCAAGGGGCATGGTTATATTATTGTCGCAGTAGAATACTTTACCAAATGGGCCAAAGTGATGCCTACATTCAACAACACAGGATCAACAGTTGCATTGTTTTACTTTAATCATGTTATTGCATGGTTTGGGGTCCCACAGGCTATAGTTACATATCATGGGAAGAATTTTCGCAACCACATGATGAATCAATTGACTAATGAAATAAAGAGAGGGTTTATGGCACCAAACTAAATCAAACAATGATGAAAATTGTCCATAGAATCGATCGCAATCAATGGCTGAAGTTCGGGGGAAGAAACAGGTTCAGAGCTCCAAAATGCAAATGGTAACTTTCAAATGGTAAAAAATAATAGTAAAACTCTTTTAATTAGTCATTTAATTATTTGAAAATAATATTTATTGCTGTGACTATGGTTTTATTATATTTTTATCATGAAGCAGGAATTTTTAATCCATTCGATGTTGTTCTAAACAGGTTTTACAACTAATGAATAGATTAGTCATGCAGATTTATTTCAAGAATGATTTGACCACAGAGCATACTTTTATCCTTATTTTTAGAGCTTTGTTAAAAATGAAAAATGACTTGAAGCACACTTTTATCTCTTTTTCGAGCTTCGATAACAGCAGAAAAGGAACCACTGGAATCTTATTTTAGCTATTTTCAGACTCTGATAATGTGAAAAGATTGCTGAGCACTTGTATTTTTGAGCTTGTAAAATTAAATGAATTGATATCTACTCAGTATAAGTTTAAACCTTTTCTGGACTAAGATAGATTATTTATGAAAAAGGAATGCCTTAGTCGAACATGGCTAGGAGGTTCTCTCAGATATTATTTTACATTTTTTTGGATCTAGGCGACAACTTTACGAAAAAGTACTTATGGAGTTTTCTTTCGTCCTCTTTTTCAAGCTCTCCAAATATGAAAAAGGATCGGGCTATCACTATCATTAGTCTCGTTAAAACATAAAATAGTGACACGCTTGTCGATCATGGCAAGAATCGAGTTTCATTCATCGCTAGACTCGTCAAATTATTAAATAGAGATACATTATTCACCTGAAGGGTTGAATTATATATCAAGCATATGTTATCCTCCTCAATCTTGTTAAAAAATAAAGAGGTATTGGTTGACAAACGATGAGGGAAAATTTTGGAAAGTGAACAAAATTTTTTATGGTAGCAGGTCGCTCTTGAACATGACACTTCACTCCATCATCGTGACTGTTTGGGTTGGGTAATCTTCTTGATAGTTCATTCATACCTATGGTTCATCATACCTTCACTTCGGTTTTGGGTCAATGATGCCAAATCATCTCAGTGTCGCTGATATGTTCAAGAGAAGTCATCTAGTGAATACTCATCCTTCTGCAATACTCATAAACCTTCATTCTCATGACAGTCATCCAAGAACATTTGCTATATCAATTCATACTTTGTATACGAAATTAGTAACTCCCATTTTGCAATAAAGTAGCTTCTTGTCGATGACAAATCACCATCTTGGAATTTTACTTAGAAACATCATATTCCAGTACCATGAGGCTTGTTACATCATCAACAAGATTCTCTCTTCCAGAATTTTGACCGAAAGATTTTGTTTGGCGTTCGACATCAAATCATATATTCACGCCTTATGAAATGTACTGCAATACCTTGAGGTCCAATGACATTAATGATGGTTCTCTCGAATTTGTTAACAACTCACATTTGTACACATCATCTGTACGGTGACCTTACATACAGATCGTCATCCGAACATGGACCTATATCTATAGGCATGTCTGTACTGGGCAACATTCCAATGTAGATGAATTTCTGCATTATGTACATGTTATTAGATATTTTATGTGCTGGGAATGGGAATTCCTTCCCTCATAAGTTCGTGATCAAGAGGATATATCATGATGTAATGCATTGTAAGAATAATGAAGGTCACCAATCCGCTTCAGCTCCAGCCCATCATAGTGTAAAGCACCTTATTAAAAAAATATCGTTATTATTATTCTGACTTCATGCTTTAGGGGGAAATCTGTTATAGGTCAATATGGTCACCATTCCCAATGACCTGGTTAAACTGGACATCATCCCCAAAACCAATTACTAGGGTCTATCATCCCCTATCAATTCAGTTGCTACATGCCCTAAGACAATGAACAAGAACATATCATCCATGACTTCCATTGCAAGGTTTCCAAGATTTGAAGTACATGTTATATCACCTATGAGCTTGCCAACGCAGTCTCTCAAGGGACTAACTGCTTTGCATATGCAGCTACCTCCATTCCAGGGTGCTCTACAAAGGACTTCCCAACACTCAAGGGTGTGTTGGTCAATTAGGAGTGAAATTCTCATTGTTCCAGAATCTCCACATGGCCAATGCCTTCTAGAAGAGTGCATATGTCTCAAAATTCGAATCCATGTGTCCATTCAACACCTTTGAGCTGGGAAACATGTCTTGCCTATTATTAGAAAGTCATTAATTGTGAAACTACCCTCAGCTCATCTATATATTGAGCACAGATCCTAGTGCTTGAGAAGGATGAAATTTGGTAGAGAAATGCTGTTAGAATCTCAATTGAGGGTTTTATTTGAGTGATATGCTCTTGGAGAGATGTTAATTGTGATGAGGCTGGGATGATGCTAGAGTTGGTGACATCAAATCAATTGTTGGTTGTAACCTCCCCTTCTATCCAGTAACAAATATTGCTGCTTACTTTCCAACATATGTATCTACATAAGCTTCTGTCTTTCATATTATGGATTCTTATCTGATGTATATGTTTCATGTTTCATTGATTTAACTGATTAAAGTGAATAGCCATTCTATATTGAAATCTCTTTGTTGTTTAGTGTTTGTATTTGTGGGAACTAGTCTGGCAATCAAGCTTATATTGGAAGCTACAGCAAGAGCGACTGAAGGAGAATAGGAAGTGCTTAGACTCCAATTAAGTTTCTTAATCTATTTTGTGTGTCTATTTACTGTTAGGAAAAGTATCTGCAAAATCTTTGACCTATTGTTCTAAATGAATTACACCACATTTAGGGAATGTGTTTTATCCGTAATCCACAATTCCGCATAATAGGATGGATTTTTCCGAAGGACAAACTTATATGACAAGGATATGCAATCCTCTTCAAGCTTGTGTAAAAATAAAGAGGTACTTGCCAGAAATGGTGGGGGAAAATGGAAGTTATTCATCAGTTGTGTCGATAGTATGTCACTCTTGAACATGACACTTATCTATAGTTTGTTTTGGGTTGGGATATCTTCACTCTGTCACTTTGCCTCCATGGGTTTGGGAAATCTATTTGCCTCTCATTCGATTACCAATCTTGTCAACATGACCTTTGATCCTATTTGAGTCAAATTTTTAAGTCCCTATATTAATAGTGTAGTCCCTTATTATGTTAGTGTATCCCCCCTTATTGTTATTGTTGTACCCCTGTAACCCCCATATTGTTATTATTGTGCCCTTACATTATTATTGTTAGGTCAGTTAGGATTACATTATGGCCCCATGAACTCCTATATATAGAAAGGAGGTTTTTTCATTTGTATCATCCAAGAATTGTTCATTCATGTAATGTATTGGAGGTTGCCCCCTCAAAGTGGCTTATTTCTAAGGCGTTGATATCTCTTTTCTTCTATTTTTGGAGCTGGTTTCACAACATTTGGTATCAGAGCTTTGGATTCTAGGGTTTCGCTACTGCAAACAGGCTATCATAGAATTTTTGCTATAATTTTTTTTCTACGAAGGGTCAGAAGCTGAAATTTTTAGAGTGCGAAGCCAAAATCCTGAGGAACATCGTCACAAAATTTCAGAGCTTGGTTCGCAATATTGTTGGAGATATGATCTGTGGAAGTTAGGGCTTTTTACAGGCTCCTAAATTTCACTTAAAATGAGCATCGTAAAATTTTCGCTATAACTGTTTTTCTACAAAGGTTAAGAGGACAATTTTTTTAGAGCTTGAAACTAAAATCCCGAGGAAGATCATCGCAAAATTTCAGAGCTTGGTTCGCAATATTTTTGGAGATATGATCTGTGGAAGTTAGGTCTTTTTCAGGCTCCTGAATTTCATATGAAAGAGGTGATCGTGGGAAAATATTCATAACTCTCTCTCTGAGCATCAGATTTGAATTCTGTAAAAAGTGACTGGAAGTACACCAAATTTAGTTTCTTTTCGATAAATTTTAGAGCCAAAGGAGGAAAAAGTGACACGTGGAAGGTCATACAAGTGTGCTCTACTAAACCAGTCCATAATTAGGTCATTGTCGGAGATTGGACATAACTTTGCCTTGAAGAGTCCAAATCTGGTCAGACTTGTGGCATTCGAAAGAGAATTCATAGGGCTACCTCAGTGCCAAATTGAAAATATTGAAGATCCGAAATCACAGAGATAATTCAGTTTCAATATCGAGCTCCTCAAAAGCAAGAAAAAGGTGTATATATGGTTTTTAAAATTGCATAACGTTTTTTTGAAAAAGCAGTTTGAAGTGATTCCAAGGGCATATTTTAGAATTTTTATCAGTATTGGGTTCTATAATGCCTTAAAAAAATAATTCCATACCAATTAATTCCTTAAAAAGCTATAATATGACGCATGAAGAGGAAGAATTGCAGTATGAGATATCAAAATTACGGTACCAAGTGCAACAAATTTCGATCTTACAAAGAGAAACCGAAGATGACTTAGATAGTTTAAAAGAAGAAATGGAGACTAAGTTGGATGATTTGAAGGATCAAATAATAGCTAATATGGATGATAAATTAGTGGAAGATCACATCGAGCATCAACAACAGGTTCTCCAATTCTCAAAGGATAACCTAACTTTGGTGGAGAATCTAATGAAACAATAGGAAGATCAACATCACATTGAAAGAAGTTTTGAAGTAGTCACAAAAACAAGAAATCAAAAATTACGATCAATTTTAGAGTATCTCACCAAGTGGAAGAACCTTCCTATAGAAGATTCCACATGGGAGGATGAGAATTTTATATAGAAGCATCAAGAAATAATCAAGTGTTGAGGACAACACTTGTTTGAAGGAGAGGGGCATGTTAAGTCCCTATATTAATAGTGTAGTCCCTTATTATGTTAGTGTAGCCCCCCTTATTGTTATTGTTATACCCCTGTAACCCCCATATTGTTATTATTGTTCCCTTACATTATTATTGTTAGGTCGGCTAGGATTACATTGTGGCCCCATGGACTCCTATATATAGAAAGGAGGTTTTGTCATTTGTATCATCCAAGAATTGTTCATTCATGTAATGTATTGGAGGTTGTCCCCTCGAAGTGGCTTATTTCTAAGGCGTTGATATCTCTTTTCTTCTATTTTTGAAGCTGCTTTCACAACACAAATGCTATCAAATTCCAGAGTCGTGTCGCCAATATGTTCAAGAGAAAATCCTTCTGCAGTTCGTACATTCCTTGATTCTCTGTTTCAGTCCTGATTAACACTCATATCAAATTCTATGTTTTGTGTCGATGATGTGGGATTCATTATGACCCTCCTTTGATGAATCGCTTCCCGTCGACTTCAACTCATTATCCGGGAAGCCGATCTAGAGACTCCTATCTAGTACCTTAGAGCTTGCATGCCCTAACCGCAAGTTCTTTGCATTCGATGAGAGGTTCTCATCATTTCCTTCCGATCAGGTGATTTCACAGATGTTCAACTCCAACTGATTGCTCACATTTCGTGGATTGTATGGGCAGTACCTTGAGGACCATTGTCATCATTGGTGGTTTATCTCGTGCTTGTTAACATTTTACATCATTGTTTGGAAATCAAACGATTTTCCTGCATGTTCAACTTCAGCTCATTCATTCACATTCCTAAATTTGTACTCATATGGTTCATGACGGAGCACAAGACCCTGGATTTTATTCTCTAGAGTCAAGGTTGCGAGGTGATATGATTTGTCCATGATTGGATACATGTTTCTTTTAGATGGATGACTACGACCATACCATGAGTCTATATGAGATCCTTCTTAGATGGATGGTTGTGACCATACCATGGTCTATTATACGGATGGTTGCATCCATACCTTGATCTATGTATTTTAATCAGAGATTCTAGTTATGTATATGTATCTATGCTTGATTTGCAGGTCTCCTGAGGGGAGCGTCTATTTCCTTACACGTACTTGTAAAGCATTTCACCCCTCACTCGTGTTTGGACTTCATACTTTAGGGGGCATCTGTCACATATCAATTTGTCACCATACGTGCACTCCCCGTTCCTTGATCTTGGAGGACCCATACAGTGACCCTTGTGTACTTTCCAAACATGGAATACATACCTCTGAACCACACTTTTTCTGCCAATTCATCTCCCTTTGCAATGTTTATGGAAGATCCCTACAAAAACCTAGTTTTCAAGGTCAACGCTTTGTCTCAGTGACCCACGCTGATAGTACAGATCTACACTAAGACCCACACCGATCGGCACTCTGTCTTAATGTTAGAGCCACGCTAATCCTCTTTTGGTAATTTTTAAAAATAGAAACGAATTTTCCACAACTAGAAGCTTTGCAAGGCGGCGAGCTAGAAGTTTGTTTTGACGATATGGCTGAGGAATTCCCCTTTGGGCTTCTTGTTCCCAAGAAATAGGAACTAATCCAAAGGATAAGCTCTTTTCCCATTATTTGAGGGCCCATAATCTCCTGCTCCATTTTTATATAAGGAGACCTCCTTCACCTCTACCTCCTTAGTTAACTGTAGAGGAGAAGCAATTATAGCTTCAAGAGAATAGTGTATAGTGTGATTGTTTTTGTGTCTTAAGAACATAGTGAGGTCTTAGAACTTTATGTATGAGGGTGTTGCAAACATGTTTGGATACAGACTTGTTGGAGGAGAGCCTCAACATCAAGGCTTGGTTGTAAAATCCCCTTGTCTTTATCACAATAAAATGCAACTGATGTTTATCTTCCACTCTTGTTTACTTTTATAATAAGACTTATAGCATTCCTTGATCAGTTAGATAGGTTGTAATTATTTTATGTTTGTCATGATTTTACTCTTGTCATGGTGTCTTGATTGTATGTGTAGGTAATCAGACATTAGTAGCAACGTGTATCGAGCTTGAGGAGAGCGATGCATCAAGAAGCTTCGATGGAAAAAGACAACATAGCATCAGAACAAGGTAGGTCATCTTCCTTGCTATGAATTTCATTTAAAATCTATGAAGGTCAATGTTAGTATGTTCCTGTAGTTGCTATACCCACCCTAGGGCTAGAGGGATCACCTCTATCCCCAGAGGGGATTTACCTGGACAACAATACGAAGAAGGTTTCACATGATGACGTGGCACTTGCAACAAGAATGAAGGGTAAGAAAAATGAAGACTTGAGTAAGATCAAGTGTTTCCACTGTGGCGACATGTGTAATTTTTCTACGATATGTATGATGAAGAAGAAGATGGGAGATGACGACAAGAATAAAGGGAAGAAGGTCACTGGGGTTGCCACTTCTGTTGAGATAGATGCTCTCACTAGGAGATTGGAGGAGGAATTTTCCTTGATCTCTCATTTCTCATAGGGTACCATCGATGAGGTTGGATGGTATGTGGATAGTGGGGCATTGAAACATATGACAAGGTCACAGAAGGTATTCAAGACTCTAGCTGAGTGGGACTCAAAGTTGAACATTGTAATGTTCCCAAATTGGGATTGCACAACAAGCCTGGAAAAATAACGCACTTCTTGGGATATTTATGTACAGAAATGATTTTGTACCCCTTGGATCCCTTAGATCATCAGAATTGGGGTCTATATCCAGAATGGGAGCAAAAAAAAATCAAACTAGGTGTGGTAAACAGGTCTCCCACAACCTAGTCTAGTTTAAAAACACCCTACAAGAGGGGCTGCAGCTATGCACAACAAACTGCCTCAAGAATAACCCAGTTTTGGACCATATGAGCAGGAGGTCATCATATAATATTAATAAATGAAATTGAAGTAGCAAATCAGAATTAAAGTGAAACTTCTTCAATATACAGTAGATTACATGAGACAAGAGAGCAATATATCTTCATAAAAGAGAGCTACAACATGTATATATTAGTAGAAATGGCTCAGCAACGTTATTTTCAGGGGTTGTAGTAGCTGCATATTACAACTCAGATCTAGGAAATATCTGTGGACAAAACATTAGATCTATTTCATATCTAGAAAATAGATAGTTTTCTTTACAAGATCCCCTTTGGATTTTGACCAAATCGTGCATGAATAAGAGTATATTTGAGAAACAAGTTGCAGATATGTAAAATGCTGTACTAAATTTCTGAATATAAAATTTCATTACAATGGATCAAATCTAAATAGAACATGGATCAACAAGCTAATCCATGCATCACCAAGTGGAAGGCAAAGCCCAACACTAGAGATCTCTGATCTAAACTCTGAGAAAAACACCATGAAGAGCCTCACACCAAAATAACGCAGTCCATCAATAGGAACAACATTGTAGCTCACTTTACATAGATAGCCACTACAAAATTGTAGATCTGAAGTAAAAACAAAAGAGACACTCTTCCAGGAGGTTAAAAGACACACTCCATGAGAAGAGGCTCCCAAAATACACTAGATCTCTGCAGATCTAGACTCCCACTTGCTGCAGCTTGCCAGAGCAGCAAAAAAATCAATGGATCAGTGCCGCAATTGAAAGTATAGCTTGGCCTCAAGCCTAATAGTGGATCAATTCAGAAAAACACTCCTCCAAGAATCCTCAAAGGAAGAGGTGAAATCCTTGCACAGGAATTCCAAGAACAATTCTCCACTAAACAATAGAGAATAGTATTTGTCTAAGCAGACAAAATACTCATGAATATGATCAATCAACAACCTTTTCTTGCTACCCTCCCTCTCCTTTTATAAGATGAAGAGCCTTTGCAAACCCTAAACCACCTTGATGAGTTAGCCCTTTTCACATGAGAGGTCACCTTCTAGAACTACGCTGTCCATTTTGGAGATGCAATGAACATAGACAACGTTGTTGATTTTGTCAAGGTTAACCCAGTCTTCAACTCAAACCCCTTTCACACCTACAAGTGATTATTTACATGACCTTGATTTAACTGTGTTTACATGGGCATTGATTTATTTAGTCTACTTAGGAGTTTTACATGTCCTCCTTTATTAATTTATGTAAGCAACAGAAAATAAAACCAAAAACCAATGTTCCTCTTAGCATAGGCTAAGTAGGAACATTACAGTCCTCCCCTCCAAAATGTTGCTTGTCCTCAAGCAACTAGTAGGGTAAGAGTTGTAGTTGTTCTCCTCCTTCATTATTGGCATCATGAAGGATCAAACCTCCATCATAACCCAAATGCTTAGCAAGCCAAAGCATCATGAATTTCTCTTCCAAGGCCAACAAAGTATGTTCATATTCCATCCCCTTCGGAGTGAAAAACTCAATAAAAATAAACATGGGTGGAGCAATGCTACATCTAAAACATGTATCATGAAGTACAAGTTGAAGTTCCAACCCATGTGGTATATACACACTGCCCATCCTCTATCCATACAATCCCATAAAAAATAAAACTATATCATCAGTGTATGGAAGTAATACTACATAGATGCAAATTGAAATCTGAACTTGAGGAGGTGGGTCAAAATCCCACATGAGATGCCAACGCAGTGCACCTCTTGTCTTCATTAGATCCTGGTGTGGTAAGTGGCATTCCCGCCACACCTTTGCTGCATAAGTCACCTTAACATGATTGAAGGTCTTACATAAGTTTGGTGCCTTTGGGAAGCACCCATCATGAAAAGGAATCCCCCTTTGCACATCAAGGGAGTGGCCAAGTTCAGAATTTTCATTGGCCCCCAACAAACTATGAGATCCATATGATCCCTCACTCCCTTTAGGAGTTCCATCCTACAAAAACATGGCAAATAAATGTAATAGATCAGAAAATACAACTTGTTTACCATGATTAAACCCTTTACCATCATAGTCCTTCACACACATGGAGTTGTGCATGAACATTCCCTTCCTCTCAAGCAAAGGAAGGGCTGGCTGAAATGATTTTTGCAAAGAGTCCATTGGCTGCCCCAATCCTCCATAGTTATTGCACTCTTGAAAGTGCTTATGTAAGTCCTCTCTCGTGCCTTCCCAATCAAAACTCTTCATGATCAGGGAATAGATCTTCATTGAACACATATGGCTGAGGAAGAATTATTCATATGCTCCTTGTAGGATCTTTTGCTTGAGCTTGGAAGCTCTAGCCAAAAATACCTTACCATGATAATAGATGACCCCTCCTTGGACCAAGTAGCCCTCGTCTTGATGCATGCCATCTAATATCACACCTGTGTGGATATCTTTGGAATACTCTACAAGTAGTTGAGATTTCCAATAAAGATCCACACTGCTCAACAATGACAGCGCTATTGATTCATCCATGGGAGTGCTTGTCTTGTTGTTGATTGTCTTTCTAACATTACACATGCCAAAGTGGTTCGTTGGAAGGTTGATCCTCCCATTCTTCTCCTCTCACAGCATTGTATCTTGGTCTTCTATTGCTCCAATCCTTCCTGGATTTAGATTTGGAGCAGCACTTTGTGTGGCTACCCCCACAAGATCTGAATCTGATGGCATTCAAGGTGGCTTGCCATAAGATAAGAATTTCCCTTGTAGCATCCTCATGAACATGAGATAAGGGACTATGAGATCCCTGCTTCCACAGCACAAATCCATCTCTGTTGTTTTTGTGGAAACATTAGGTGAAGGATAAGTGTGCATGCCTTGAATCATTTGTGGTTTCCCACTCTTCAAGTCCACCCACTCCATTTGCAAAGCTTTCCAATCTATGGTAACCTTTCCCAAAGTAATCAACCATTGGACACCCAAGATGATATTGGTGTCTGGTATGTCAGCTACAAAGAAGTGATCCACCAGGGTGTAGGATCTCATAGTGACAGAGAGTGATGGGACATATTGCATGCACTACATGGTCCTATCTCCTAGAACCAAGACAGAAAATCCCTCAAAAGTATCAGTGGGGATTCCTCTCTTTTGCACAAGGTGAGCATCAATAAAGTTGTGGGTTTCCCCACTGTCAATCAATATAGATACTCTCTGATTCATAACTAAACCTTGTACTCTTAGGGTCAAGTACTTAGGCACTCCTCTCAAAGAGGCAAGAGTCCCACTGGTTGGAGCAAAGGCTCCCTTCCCATCTCTGGTGGGTGTTTGTTCTTCCTCCTCATCATCAGTGCTATGACCCTACCCTTCCTAGGTTCCTCATCATCATCTTCCTCCTCCAAATCAGAGAAGACTTCTATGTAGTGTGCTCTCCTAGCAGCACACCTATGTCTGGGAACCCATGACTCTTGGCAAGTGAAGCACAGCTTCTTGTTCCTTAATTCCATCCTGAGATCAATATCAAGAGGTTTCTTCAAATATCTCTCCTTGGGAGGAGCAACTTTTCCTTCTTTCCCCTTAGAAAAGTGAGGGGCCTTGCTTTGGAAATTTGCCTTTGCTTTTGGCAAGGCATCTTGGAGATCTCTAGCTCTCTCGATGGCATTATGCAAAGTGATGGGGTTGGTAGATTTAACCAATCCATGCAAGGGTTCCTCTAGGCCATCAATGAACATGTAGACTCTCCTTGCTACATATAAATTAGGGACCATGTATTATAATCTTAGAAACTCAGAGATATAAGTCTCTGCATCTCCTGACTACTTCAGCTTTGCAAGGCTTATGAAGGGTGCTTCAGGATCCTTCCTATCAAACCTTTCCACCAGTCTTCTAGTGAACTCTACATAGGTAGTCACATTTATGTGTCCTAATGTAGAAAATCCATGGAACCACCAATTGTGTGCTTCACCTTCAAAGTTCAACGCTGCAATCTTGATAGCTTCAACTTCAGGGACTTTGTTCAATTGGAAATAGATATCCAACTTTTCTACCCTTGCCTTGGCAGAATTGGAGGATGATCCATCAAACTTGGGCAAAAAAATCTGCCCATAGTGTGGTGTCTACCATGAAAGAATCCACCATCTCTATATTTCTGCACTGGTCTCCTTCGGTCCTTAAGATGGCAAAAGTCTTGGAAACTCAAGTTATTCGTGAATCTCTGACTTTGAGAGTCAAACTCCACAAAGTAACCTTCAAGGGGGGCTTGCTCTTGTAGTCTTTCATTCTCCACAACCAAGAAGGTAGGCAAGTGGAGTTTTATGAGGCTTGTGGAGCTTATGGCAGGTTCACAGGTTGACCAGTCCCATGATGAGACATGTCAGAGCTTTCTCCTTGATGAAATCTCCCAAGAGAATCCCTCATTCTGTCCACCCTCATCTCCTTGATCTTTTTGGCTAGATCTTGCATGGCCACTAACAAAGTTCTTGCAAACTCTTCTCCTTCTTTGTCACTGGAAGTTTCAAGGTCTTTCCCCTTGTCTTGACCCTTGTCAGGATCATCAATAGTATAGTCATACTTTTTATGACTTCTATTATAGTATCTCTTTTCCCTCTCAGTAAGAGGATCATCTTCTTCTTAATTCAACATAAATGGCGCTCCAAGGCAAGCACAGGCTGTGCCAAGAAAGGAGATCTGATACCACTGTAATGTTCCCAAATTGGGATTGCATAGCAAGCCTAGAAAAATAACGTACTTATTGGGAGATTTATGTAAAAAAATGAGTTTGTAGCCCTTGGATCCATTAGATAAGTAGATTTGGGGTCTAGATCCAGAAGGGGAGAAAAAACAAATCAAACTAGGTGTGGTAAACAGGTCTCCCACAACCTAGTCTAGCTGAAAAACACCCTACAAGAGGGGTTGCAGCTATGCACAACAAACTGCCTCAAGAATAATGCAATCTTGGACCATATGAGTAGGAGGCCATCATATAAGATTAATAAATGAAATTATAGTAGAAAATTATAAGTAAAGTGAAACTTCTTCAATACACAGTAGATTACTTGAGACAAGAGAGCAATATATCTTCAAAAAAGAGAGCTACAACATGTATATATCAGCAGAAATGGCTCTTTCTGCAGCTTGCAAGAGCAGAAAAACCTTCAATGGATTAGTGCTGCAATTGAAAGTATATCTTGGCCTCAAGCCTAATAGTGGATCAATTCAGCAAAACACTCCTCCAAGAATCCTCAAAGGAAGAGGTGAAATCCCTGCAGAGGAATTCCAAGAACAATTCTCCACTAGACAATAGAGAATAGTATTTGTCTAAGCAGACAAAATACTTATGAATATGATCCATCAACAACCTTCTCTTGCTACCCTCCCTCTCCTTTTATAAGATGAAGAGCCTTTACAAACACTAAACCACCTTGATGAGTTAGCCCTTTTCACATGAGAGGCCTCCTTCTAGAACTGTGTTGTCCCTTTTGGAGATGCAATGAACCTAGACAACGCTATTGATTTGGTCGAGGTTGAACCAACCTTTAGCTCAAAACTCTTTCACACTTGCAAGTGATTATTTACGTGGCCCTGATTTAACTGTGTTTACATGGGCATTGATTTATTTAGTCTACTTAGGAGTTTTACATGTCCTCCTTTATTCATTTATGCATGCAACAGAAAATAAAACCAAAAATGAATGTTCCTCTTAGCTTAGGCTAAGTAGGAACATTACAAACATGGTGTTGGGAAACAAGAGTCAGAAGGAGATATGGGGATCGAGAGTTGTGTCATTTAGGATGGAGTTAGAAAAGGTGATGCAAGTCCAGCATGTACTCTTTGTACTAGGACACAGATATTGCATGATAATTGTCTCAAGGATCAAGCAGAAGATTTTTGAGGTCTTGTTCCATAGTGGGAAGGCAAGACTCAAACCCAAAGGCTTTAGCTCCACATGTGTGGTGATTGAAGTTAGAATGCATGGTATATACATGATGACGGGAAAGATTATGGATCATGGGAAGAAGAAGCAGGAGGACCAGATACAGGTTCTAGAGAAGTAGGTATAGGTTTGAGAGAATAATGTTCAGGTTCCAGAGGCTTAGAGGGAGTCAAGTTCTAGATGGAGTTTGCAGGTTCAGAGTGAAACTTTGTAGCCCATGAAGAGTGTTAGCCACCTATAATATTTTTTATACCAAAAGGTGGCTAAGAATTTTTGAGCCCCCAAGGAACAAATTTTATCACTAAAAATTGTTGGCTCTTGAAGGCCCCTTGAAGGCCTCATGCCTCTGTCCAAAATCTTCATTACTATTTCCATTTTATACTCAGAAAATTCTGTTGATTCCAAATCAAAGACTGCTAAAAGGCCTTCATTTTCCCCCTTCTCAAACCTTTATTTGCTCCCCTTTTTCTCCATCAAAACTCCCTTATTTTCATAAATCCTCTTCTTCCATTTATGAAAATCACTTTTACATAGTTAAAAATCCATTTTTTAACTAGTATACTCGTGGGGAGCAAGGTTGCTCCTACAATTGCAAAGAAGGAATCATGGAGAGAGTGGAAGACATTTAAGGAGAAGAAGAAGAAGCAGGATGCTTCTAGTGACAATGACACTTTCGAGAGAGGCGTAGTTCACACTACAGTTATTGTTGTAGTTGTCAGCACCAGGGGTTGGGCGAGTATTACGAGTAGTGATGAAGTACCTCCCTTGCTAAGAGGGAGTGTTGGTTTTTGATATCTTGGGAGGTACTCCAAGCTCTAGGGTTCAGGTTTGGAGGTTGGAGCACCATAATAGGGCATTGTGGGATTGGAACCCAAGATGTGGGCTTTGCACTTGAGCTTGTGGGTGTGAATCTATGATGATTTTTGGACACGTGATGGATGGATATGATAGAGGACGTTGAGAGGAATCTAACGCAATGAAAACCATCGAATTTGGAGTTGTTTACGATGATATATGAATTTTTGAATGTAGAGTGTGGGCTTGTAGCATGAGGCTCATGTAGGCTTGAGTCGGATAAGCCACATGATAGGTTGGAACCTCACTTTATAGGCATTCATTGGAGCCCTTACATCCAAAAGTGCAACACATAAGAAAGTGAATGTGATATAGGAGTTGATAGAAGAGGTTGAACATTTATTTTTTGGCCATAGACAAATGAGGCAGGACCAACGAAGATGAAGAGGGTTGGTATGGGAATTTTCATTGCTATTTGGTAGTTGAGTTTGTCTTACAAGAGAGCCAAGTGGAAAGGATTAGAATTGGGATAGTTTTCAATTTATTTTGTGTGGGTTATCACCTCAAAGAACAGGTTGCAGTCATATTGCAAGCTGCAGGAGGGGGTCGATATCTGAAATCACTTGGAACAGGGAGGTGTAAACAACCTAATTCATAGGCTACGTCTGTATGATGCTAATACACCCAAATACCTACTGCAACCAGAAAGACACACCAACACCTTGTGAGTCGTGCCACAATCTAAGGAGTTCCCCAACACTCTGTTTACTAGTTGTTGTTAGAAGGATGCTTCGCTAACCTATAATTTATCAACCACAACTAAAAGGACGCTTCAATGCATGTTGCATGCTACGACCTACCCCAGTACCACCCTGCCACCTTGAAGATTTCTCAGTTCATAACCTGAAGGTGTCACCAATCACCTGCCTTGCACCGCCCTACCACCCTGAAGAACTGGAAGACCACATTTCACAATTTTCAGACTAGATCCTCCTATGCTCTGAATTAATATAAGAAAGTTGTAATGATGATAATGTTGCTCTGTAAAAACTTCTCAAAATGAAAACTGCTACCTACTCAAACTAATCATTGCATATCACTGCTCAAACTGACCATTTACCACTGCATAGATCAAGCCACTGAACAAGAAGCACATCAAATGTTGTCACATCAATTGTCAACTACTCAAACTGACCACTAACAACTATATTACGGCATACATTGTCACTGCACTATACCAATTATGAAAGAATAAGCATCAAGAGCTCATAAAGTAGTTAAACCACTTTTCTTCAATGTACCAAACTACTCATCCTGCTGCAATCATCTGGCACTACTTTCAAATGATGGCACGAAAACAAGTTCCTCGGGCCATCTCTATGACCCACCTGCAATGCTCTCAGACTTGGCTCAAGGAGGGATACTGACATATGTGTAAACCCTGCTACTCAAATAGTAAATGCCCTGGAGCCATTATCACCCACTATAATAATGTATATCACTGTCCAATGAGGCTGTCATAAACCAACTGTAATATTGTTACATGTCATATCAATGAAATATATCAGCCAGGTGACCAATGTCACTAACATAAAGATTCTTAGTATACTTGACCATGAAAAATTCTTAACTAAGAAACCCTACTGTTAAATCTAAATTTACTTCTTCTACTTGATTAAATATACAAGTTATTAATCTAAATATTTAGAGTTAACAGCAAAGTAAACACAATTAACAACCTACACATACAGATCATTTACTGAATAACACATTCATATGCCAAAGTGACACACAGATTTTTCAGAAAAATTTCCTTGGAAAAACCCAATGTGGGAAAAATGCTGTAGCAGATATGAGGGTTTTTTATTATTAAGCAGTAGTTTCTGAGTACATCTAGGGTGACATAAACTCATCTAACCCAATAGAGAAAACCCCAGCAATTAGTGAAAATGTGAGATATACCTCACTCTCGCAAGTCTCGGCTGATATGGATGAGCAACTGGTGAAACCCTAGCTGGCTCTGTGTAAGCCTGCATATCCTAGGCTAAGGGTCTACGTCACCCTAGCTATGCATGGATCTGCTTCTCCCAGATCTAGGTTTCAGCCTTGCTGGCTCAGAAACACTTGCTTGAGGCAGAATTTTAGACTTCTACTTGGAGATGTTGTGTTGCCTCTGCATGGACCTGTGTCACCCTCCTGAGGGACTGTGTCAAACCCTTGATGGCTGCGCTACCTCCACTGCATCTTTTCTACCCTTGCTCTGCACTGTACTCTTGAACCTCCTAACCAATCACTACATCTGCCCCTCACTATAACTCTGAGTCACTCTGATCTGATCTTTGTTCGAGCACTGCTCTGTCGGAAGATTTCGATCTCTTAGACTTTGTGTGCGTCTCCAACTAACCCCAAGCCTTTCCTTTATACTTTTCTCATTGAAATATCAACAACCATGATTTAATCTCTTGTCGACGGCTTAGATGAGAGGACTTCTTGATTTGCGTCACTTAGAACATTTCATCACACGTGTTTAATTAATTCATTTTAATTTCTTTAATTCCCTAAGTTAGACTTAGGGTCCTCATTAAAAACATTAATTATTTTAATATCTCAGTCACCAGATGAAATTTCTCCAAATGCTTTTTGGGTTTTGGAGGTCTTGTGTATCTTAGCCCCTCCTCAAAATTTCAGGGCTAGAGCACACTTGATGATACCTCAAAATCTCGACTCCCTCTTAGCACAAAGTGTGATCTAGAAATACATCCACACTATGTATCGCAAGATCTTGGCCTCATTATCTGCGATGCTGATGCTTGGACCACTGCCCTGCATCCACTGTGCTGCTACCCATGTCACTGCCACATTTTTACTACATCTCCCTCTCAATTTTCTACATCATGTTGCCCATAACACTTCCACTGCTATCTGTTGCACTGCAACTCAGTTGCTGAGAAGTAAGCAACTTAAAGACCCCTGCCCAACCATTAACAGACAAGTCAGGCTACATCTCATCACTGAAGCTTTGTTGGATGCTACTCTGGACTGTCCTCTTGAAGCTGTTGCGCTTCTATAGCTTTGCACTACGTAAGCACTACCTCTTTGCACTGCTAAAGTATCACCAGCCTCTACGCTGCTGAAGTCCCATCAGCCTCTGCGCTACTTCTTCTACGTTGTTATTACCTCTACACTACGCTGCTCCCTTTACAACATCTCAGCACTACCCTCTGCTTTACTGTGATCTTCTCCACCCTCTTCTCCACTTGTCCTTCTACAATCTTAAGGGCCTCGTAGCTCGTATGTGATCCAAGAATCAGGCTACTCAAGGATCCTGCCTTTCCCATCTGTAGTTGCTCTACAGATCAATTTCGCCCCACTTACGTGGCTCATGAGCACTCATGGCTACGTCATCATCACTCCCATCATCCTTTGTTGTTGCTGCCTTGGATTTAGAAGATCCTTTGTCCTTCTTCTTAGTGCAAGTGTTGGTGAAGTGTCCATGTTCGCCACAGTTAAAGCACCAGAACAGATACATCATCTCCAAAGCATTCCACATCTCATTCTCCATGTTCTTCTCGACAATATGTGGCATAACGTGATCTTTGACTCCATCGATGATCAGGCACTTAGCCCATGCTTGATTCTCCTTGAATTTCTTTGGAGGATATGGATCGGCAAGCAAAACTAAGACATTATCAGCACGGTGCTTGATGTCATACTCATCTAGGACTGTTAAGATCCTAACACTCCAAATAATGAATTTCAACATGCCTTCCAACTTATCCTGATCTCTAAGTCCATGAGAAGTCATATTTTCTCAAATATGTCAGAATAGATACTCCTCTCCCTCGTTCTGCTACAACATTAAACATAAATAATGGATCTAGGTTTCTTGGCGAATAGAAACACTCTATAGTAGCTTCTCCCTCCAACAACTGATTTCCATCCAAGAAATATTCAGCCAAAAAAAACTTAAAATTTCTCTATGATCACCCTCCAGGTCGAATCTCATATCTGTTTGGCACAGATCTGTTGAGAAAATGTCCTCATCCTACTCTTTGTTAACTTAGCTAGGAACAATTCTGCACCAGTATAATCTGCACCACACCAACAAATGTTGAAGATGTGAAGCCTTGCTTCCGAACCATAGAGATATTGAACAACAACTCAAAAATGGACTGCGTCCCTCTGGCTGGCCTTTGCGTGCGCAGACTAGCTCAGTGCAGCCTCTGCACAATGCAGGTTTCTCCTACATCCCTCTGGAAGGCACTGCATTGTCTCTGTGTCACTCAACTGGGACTATGTTAGTCCTTGCGTAGCCTCTACTTGGACTGCGTCCTTTTGGTGCTACGCTGCCCTCTCCAAGTCTTTGTTGCTTCAACTGCTCTCTGCAACAAGAATTTCTTCAGCCAATTTTGCTGGAGATTCAGCTTGATTTTCAATGCTCTAATACCATGTGAAAATTTATTATCTAAGAAACCCTACTGTTAAATCTCGATTTAATTCTCCTACTTGATTAAATATACAATTTATTAATCTTAATATTCATAATTAATAGCGAAGTAAACACAATTAACATCCCACACATACAGATCATTTACTGAATAGCACACTCATATGACAAAGTAACACAGATTTTTCAGACAAATGTCCCTAGAAAAATCCAATGCGGGAAAACCAGTGCAGGAGATATGAGGGTTTATTATTACTAAACAGAAGTTTATGAGTACATATAAGGTGCCATAAACTCGGATAAACCAACAGAGAAAAACTCGACAATTAGAAAAAAATGTGAGATATACCTCACTCTCGCAAGTCCCAGTTAATCCGAATGAGAAATTGGTGAAACCCTAGCTGGCTCTGCGCAACTACTATGTAACCCTGCATAGCCTAGGTTGAGGGTTTTTGTCACCCTAGCTTTATGTGGATCTGCTTCTCCCGAATCTCGGTTTTAAACCTGCTGGCTCAGAAACCCTTGCTTCTGACAGAATTTCAGACTTCTGCTTGGAGATGCTACGCTGCCTCTGTGTGGGCCTGTGTCACCCTCTTGAGGGACTGTGTCACACCCTATGATGGTTGCACTTCCTCCACTGCGTCTTTGTTTCCCTTGCTCTACACTGTACTCTTGACCCTCCTGGCCAATCACTGCATCTACCCCTCACTGCAACTCTGAGTCACTCAGACTTGATCTTTGTCCTAGCACTGCTCTATCAGAAGAATTCAATCTCTTAGACTCTCTGTGTATATCTCCAAATGACCCCAAGACTTTCATTTATACTTTTCTCGTTGAGACATCAACGACCATGATTTAATCTCTTATCAACAACTTAGATTAAAAGTCTGCTTGATCCACGTCACTTAAAACATTTCATCACATGTGTTTAATTAATTCACTTTAATTTTTCTAATTCCCTAAGTTACACTTAGGGTCCTATTTTAAAAAATTAATTATTTTGATATCTCGCACACCATATGAAATTTATCGAAATTCTTTATGGGTTTTGGAGGTCTTAGCCCCTCCTCAAAATTTCATGGCTAGAGTACACTCGATGCTACCTAAAAATCTCAACATTGACAAGAAGGAACCTAATGTTACTAGGTTATTTTTTCATTGTTATGTCAAGTCAAGACATCATTTCAATGTCGATTCATTGTTTCCATAAGTAAGGTCTAGGCTCTATATGTCAAGTCAATAGGTCATATAGGTTTGTAAGTCAAATCAAATTAATGTGTCAAGTTAATGGGTTATTTAAATATCACTATCTAGTTGTTGTAACTTGTACAAATCAATGTATCAAATCAAGGTCAATACATCATGTCATTCCAACGCAATTGTATGTGCTCAGAGGACTGTTCAGGTTACTAATCCACGGAACA
Organism: Pinus albicaulis; assembly: GCA_034641835.2. NCBI lineage: Eukaryota > Viridiplantae > Streptophyta > Pinopsida > Pinales > Pinaceae > Pinus > Pinus albicaulis. Next base: position 68,350 of record JAXQQM020059149.1, read on the forward strand.
CTGTCACATCAAGCTAAGGTCAAGATACTAGAAAAATCAACAAGAATCTAGTCATCGAAAGATAATAGTGTCACCGTTTCATATGTTTAAATAAAATGTCAAGTCACTCTAATAGTCACTGTCTCACTGTTTTATGTTATATTAAGATAGTCATAATTCTTTTCATCAAATTCTAGTCATCAGAACTTTAAATAAAATTTCAAGTCACTCCAATAGTCACTTTCTTATTGTTTTATGTTATATTAAGATAGTCATAAATCTTGTCATCAAATTCTAGTCATCACAATGAGCAAACCAACAAGGTCAATGTACAAATATCAAGTGTGTCAAGGTCTTATATATATATATATATAGAATTTATGCAATGTATTTTCACTTCCACTAGAGTTTGAAGTCAATGATTGAATTAGTGCATGATATTGATATTCGAACAATGAACCCCTTACAACCATTGTCTTATAATGGGAAATATTGTCATATATTGACAATTGTCATTGAACAAGCTTCCTAGACACTGCTTCTTATCAAACTCAAGATAGGCTTACTTCATTTACTAGCCTAAACATTGTTATTGTCCTCAAGTATTAACCACAGGTTGGAAAGGATTGAAATGGATCACCTGACCATACAATCGGATTCCATTAGTTCTCACAAATCCGAGAAAGTATTATAGCTTTGATCATCCAAATATCAAACCTTAACTGATGTTGCTTTCTTCAAAAAAAAAATCTGAATGTTCTTCTCACAATTTTGTTAATGATTAGGGCTTGTATTAGCCCACAAAAGGTTTTCTTCAGGACCAAGGAAAGTTAATCAAGATCAAATGTCTTTCTTTTAAACAACCCGCAGGGGTGGCCTCCTTTTGTATCAAGATTTGTGTCATAAATAATTTCAATTCAAGAGTTTTGTAATGATAGCCTAATGAGGGTTGAATAACATTGGTATAAACACAAGAAGAATACACAAAAAAATGCCCAAGCGAGACCTCACATATCAAAAAGGAAATAGACATATAACCAAACATCAAAGATGAAAAAAATATGTGGAAGAACTGGGTCCAAACTTTGACTTACCTCAGAGGGATGGTAAAAAAATATCACAAGTCAGAGCCTTAGGTAAAATGAAACTCGCTTCCCTTTAAAAAATGTCTTGTACCATAGAACATTCAATACCAAGTCAAAACAAGATGATTTTTTCTTTTTTGATCCTATGATATTTCATTGTGCTATCCACAGGTAACCAAAAAGTTCAGAGGTGAAATCATAAGTCAAATGATTTAGATTTGATCTGTGAGGTAAAGTATAATGTTTCCCTTTTATAGCCATATGAGGGAGCAAGGAGGGGCTTCTAAGTGACTGTTGGAGAACTTAGGAAGGGATTTTAAGGTAGACGTTATAGGGATTTAGTTATTAAAAAAAATTAATTTTATAAGCCTTGTAACTTAATCAAGAGAGTCAATGCCATTAAAATGACTAGATTAGACTTATAAATCAAGGAATGAACAATCCTTGTGAGTGTAGGTCGTTTGATGCCATTTATTAATATAATTATTCTTTTTAAACCTTAAGTTAGATGTTTAATAATTAATAACCAATGTTAAAGAGCCATGTCACCATCCCCTTGGGGCTTGAGCCCAAAAACTAGGGTCTCCAACTTAAAATGTGAATATCTCTCAAACCCCAGGAAGCCTCTTGGGGCATACCACATACCTCCGGAAACATATTTTTGAGGAGAATCCAATGCCATGGATCTCCAAGTCAAACTCAATATTTTGACCCTTCAAAAACCCTCAACATAGTTGGGTACATCCTTAGTCCAGGGAACCCAAACCCTAAGACTTGGGTTTTCAACCATCCATTAGTGTAGCTACCAACTTGATATAATATAATAATTACTAAGAAGTGTTCATTAACCATTTGACATCAATGATTGGTGTTTTTAGTCAAAGTCATACCCAGTCAACTCCATGGGTTGAAATTAATGACAACACCATCCAACAGGATTAACATTTTTTGATGGCTTCATGACATTGGCATATTAGAGACCCTTATCAGTACTATCATGTGCTTGTATGACTTCATGGTTGGCTTCCCTTGTATAGTACATGGGTTTTCTAATTTCATTTGGAGCATCACTGGGGTGAAGTTAAATTGTCCTCTCTCCTTGGCTTGTTTTGGGATTTATATTGATGAGTTGGATTCCTACCTTTAGGATCATATTCAACCAAGATATGGTTGTTTTCTTCGTCAAGACCTAATATCCATTCTCTATTTTTTAGATGATGTGATCATTTGAGCTTCTATCTTCAAGAGCTTGTAGAGGCGTCTAGATTCCCTATCTAGTTTTTGTGACATTTTCCAAAAGACAATCAAACAAGGTAAAACTAAGGTGAAGATCTTCAATTGTGTAAAGAGTGTCCTATTAGAATTTATTTTGTTTTTTAGGTAGAGGAGGTTGAAATCCCCAAGGCATATACCTATTTGGGAGTTCATTTTCTATGACCTAGATTTAGGTTGAGGAAGGCACTCCAACCCCAAAGCAATATGGGGTATGGGTTCCTTTCTCTCCTTGAGCATTCATTTTTTAGGATCACTTCCAAGTCATATTGTCCAAAATGGAAGATATGGAATTTATCATTTGGTATATTGTTCTTTGTGGCTCAAAGTTGTGGGGGAGTAACTTGCTTGAGTTAGATTGGGATAATATAGAAAATTTATATACCTTCATGCTTTCTCATTTTATTAGGAGCAAGAGGAAAGTACCCCATGCCCCATGCCATTGTTCAGGTAGAAATCACAGCTCACCCCTTTAGGCTCAAGATAATTTTTAGATTGGTTTCTTTCCCACATTACACCTAGTGTTTTGTTGACTTGACTACTAGTAGGGACCATTACCCATACACTACCTATTTCTTCTTTGAGGCCTTGGCCTCTCACAAACCTAGAGGATGGGTTCATGTTGAGATTTCTTGAGTGATGGGGTAGCATCAGATGTGCTCTAGCTCCCAAAATTTGTGGAGGGAATAGAGTACATGAGATCTCCAAGACCCAGAAAGAGATTTGGGAAATTTCATCCTATTTGTGAGATAATTAATGAATTAATAATTTTAATTAAGGACCCTAAGTCTAACTTAGGAAAATTAAATTATTAAAGGTAATTAATTAAAACATGTGATGGAATTGTTTTAAGTCACATGGATCAAGCTTTCTTTTAATCCTAGCCATCGATTCAAGATCTGATCATGGTTGTTGGTTTCCCAACGAGAAAGGTATAAAGGAAAGGCTTGGGGTCATTTGGAGGAGACACATAGAGGTAGAACATTGAAGCTAAGCTAGAATTCTAGGGCGTGGTTTGCTAAAAATTTCAAGTGTTTCAGCTACAGAGAGGGGTAATTTAGGCAAAGGGAATAGTCTGATCTGAGTGCCTAGAATCAACAAGAGGTAGAGAAAAACTTCTAGAGGTAGGACAGAGAAGTAGAGGCAGTAGTAGTAGAGAGGCCAGAAGCTACGCAACGCAGAGGTAGCTTCAGCTATGCAGGTGCTATGCAATCCCTCCTAAGGAGCGTTGGGAAGTAGGAGACCCATATGGGTTACACAGAGACCATCAGGGGCAGTGTAGGGTCTGCGTCACCCATTATGGGGTTACGCAGCCCTCTCCAGGCCAGTGTAGAGTCACGCAGTGGCTAAAGAGACTAACGCAAGGGCTTCAGGGGAAGCACTGGGGTTTCTAGAGCCAGAATTTGGCTGAGTCTTGTAAATCTCATTTGAGGGTGTGGATCAATCAAATTTTTGGATTCATAACAATGGGTTAGCCGTAGATCTATATTTTTCTCTTTTAGGTTAACGTGTGTGGTGTCCAAATTTTTTGTATTAAAAAAACTACTTAATAATAAACACCCTGCAGTAGCCAGAAGACTGATTTCCCACATTGGGTTTTTCTGGGGACTATTATATAGAAAATCTTGTGTCACTTTGTCTATTGTGCATGTACTTTTTTGTTTTAGATCTGAATCAATGAAATTTTGTTATGTTTTTACTTCGATGTTAATCTGAAGATTTCAGCATTAATAACTTGCTTAAGTAGGAGAAGTATAATTGGATCTAACAATAGATTTCTGCATTAGTAAAATTTAGAAATTTTCACGTGGTATTAGAGTGATTGCAGATATAGTAGGTTCACCGATAGAAGACTGAAGAATCTTGTTGCAGAAAGCAACAGAGAGAGTAATAGCCAGATCTGAAGGGACATTGTAGTTTCAAAGGGAGCAGAGCCATGCAAATGACAGGGTGACGCAGTCCTACGGTGTTTCCATGTAGGCCCACATGCTTACTGTGCAGAGGCAACATAGAGGTAGCGCTAGGACTATTTTCTCATGTAGATGCCAGCTAGGGTGACATCGATCTGAATCTGTCTATAATGATCCTTTTTTCAGGAAATTCAACAAGGTGCTCAACGGAAAAGTTATATAAGTAAAACTGTGCAAAAATAATGTAGATCAGGACTTGTTTCCTCTTATTTATGCTATATGAGACTTATGTATGGAGTTTTATTAAAAAAAAATTAGTTTAGACTCATTAAACAGATTTCCCAAAAACTTGACTAGCTAAAAAGCACCCAAAGAGGAAGGCTGCAGTTTTAGCAAATATTCAGAGGAGATAAGCAAGGAGAATTATATTTCATTCATACAAAAACAAATCAGCATTATGATAAGGCCCTTTCATTATACAGTAGAATTCATGAGTCAATACAGTACTAAATCTTCAGAAAAGAGAGCAGGAACACAAGTATATTTGCAGAAATGCTTCAACAGCGTTATTTTTGAGGAGCTTCAGTAGCTGGAAGTTAAAACTCAGATCTAGGATAGATCTATGGATGAGACATCAGATCTATATAAGGTCTTGAAACTATACATTTTTCTCTTCAAGATCCACTTGGAATGTTGACAAGAGCATGCATGAACAAGAGTAGATTTGAGAAACAAGATGTAGATCTGGAAATTGATGCAGTAAATTTCTGAATATAACATTTCATTACAATGGATCAGATCTGAACATAACATAGATCAACAAGCTAATCCATGGATCACCAAGTGGAAGGCAAAGCCTAGCACAAGAGATCTCTGATCTAAACTATGAGCAAGACACCATGTAAACCCTCATACAAAAATAACACAGTTCACTCAATGGGACAATGTTGTAGCTCAAATGACACAGAAAACTATAGCAAAATTGTATATCTGAAGTACAAGAAGCAGAGACACTCTTTCAGGAGGTTAAAGAACATATTCCATGAGAAGAGGCTCCCAAAAACACACTAGATCTCTGCAGATCTAGACTCCCACTTGCTGCAGCTCACAAGACAGCTCAACCCTCAAGATGAGCAGCGCTGTAATGTAGGATGGAGATTGGCCTCAAGCTTGATAGTGGTTCAATTAAACAAAATTTCCTCCTTGAATCCTCAAAGGAAGAGGTGAAATCCCTGAATAGGAATTCCAGATACAATCCTCCACTAAACAATAGAGAATGGTATTTGTCTAAGCAAACAAATACTCAGAAATATGATCAATCAACAACCTTCTCTTACTGCCCTCCTTTTCCTTTTATAAGATGAGAAAGCCTTAGCAAAACCTAAACCATATTGATGAGTTACCCCTTTTCACATGAGAGGCTTCCTTCTAGAACTGTGCTATCCCTTTTGGAGATGCAATGAATCTAGACAATGCTATTGAATTGGTCAAGGTGGACCCAACCTTCAACTCAAACCTCTTTCACACCTGCAAGTGATTATTTACATGGCCCTGATTTGTCTTTGTTCACATGGGAATTGATTTATTCAACTTTTTAGGAGTTTTACATTTCCTCCTTTATTCATTTATTCATGGGACATAAATTAAAACAAAAAGTGAATATTCATCTTAGCAAGGGCTAAGTAGGAATATTACAGTCCTCCCCTCCAAAATTTTGCTTGTCCTCAAGAAACTAATAGGGAAAGAGCTGTAGTTCTTCTCCTCCTTCATGGTTGGCATCATCAAGGATCAAATATTCAACATAACCCAAGTGATTAGCTAGCCAAAGCATCATGAATTTCTCCTCCAAGGCCAACACAATGTGTGCATAGTCCATCCCTCTAAGAGTGAAAAACTCAACAAAAATAAGCATGGGGGAAACAATGTTACTCCCAAAACATGTACCATGAAGTGTAGGCTAAAGTTCCAGACCATGTGGTACATATACACTACTCAACCTTTGTCCATACATCCCCATAAACAACACAACTAGATCATCTAAGTATGGGAGCAAGAGTACATATAAACAAACTAAAAACTGAGCATAGGGGGGTGGATCTTGACCCCACATAAGGTACCAGCGCAGAGTATCTCCTTCCTGCAATAGATCTATGTTTGGTAAGTGGTTCCCCCACCACTTGCTTTTTGTACATGTTATCTCATCATAGCTGAAAATGAGAGACATGTTTGGTGCCTTTGGGAAGCACCCATCATGAAAAATGATCTCCCTTTGCACCTCAAGGGAGTTGCTAGATTCATAATTTTTATTGGCCTTACCTATGCCATGGGATTTACATGCAACATTAATCCCTTTAGGAGCCACGACCTGCATACATATGGCAAGAGAAACAAAAAAATAAACATGCTCTATGAGATCAGATTTCTTACCATTCAAGTCTCCCACACACTTGGAGTTGGGCATGGGCATTCCTCCTCTTTCAAGGGTAGCTCCTCCCAATCATAGTGTTGATGTAGTTCCTCCTTCATGCCCTCCCAATCAAAACTTCTCATGATTAGAGAGTAGATCTTTGTTGATTGCATATAGCTAGAGAGTAACTCTTTATGTGCCCTTTGTCGTATCTCTTGCTTAAGCTTGGAGGCTTGAGACAAGAATACTTTACCAAGATGATAGATTACCCTTTCAAGGACCAAATAGCCTCCCCCTTGCTTCATGCCATCTAATATCATCCCAGTGTGTAGATATTTGGAGTACTCCACAAGGAGTTGAGATCTCCAATATGGATTCACACAGCTCAACAATGACAACGCTGCTGATACATATATGGTGGTGCTTGCCTTGTTGCTGATTTCTTATTTGACATTACACATGCCAAAATGGTTTGTGGGAAGGCTGATCCTCCCCTTTCCTTCCTCCCATAGTGCTGTAGCTTGTTCTGCAATCATTGCTTGATCTATTTTTGGAGCAGAACTTTGTGAGGCTTTCCCCACAAGATCAGAGTCCAATGACATTCCATGTGGCTTGTCATGAGGTAAGAATGTCTTTTTTAGCCTCCTCATAAACATGAGAGAGGGAACTGTGAGGTCCTTGCTCTCACTGCGCAAATCCATCTTTGTTGTTTGAGTGGAAACATTAGGTGAAGGATAAGTGTGCATGCCTTGAATGATTTGTGGTTTCCCACTCTTCAAGTCCACCCACTCCATTTGCAAGGCCTTCCAATCAGTGGTGACCTTCCCCAAGGTAATCAACCACTTGACACCTAAGATGATACTGGTGTCTGGTAATTCAACTACAAAGAAGTGATCCACCAAAGTGTAGGACCCCATAGTGACATAAAGTGATGTAACATACTACATGCATTGCATAGTTCTATCTCCTGGGACCAGAACAGAGAACCCATCAAAAGTATCAGTGGGGATCCCTCTTGTCTACACAAGGTGAGCATTAATAAAGTTGTGGGTTGCCCCATTGTCAATCAAAATAGATACTCTCTGGTACATGACTGAACCTTGTACTCTTAGGGTCAGATATTTGGGCACTCCTCACACAGAAGCAAGAGTCCCACTTGTTGGAGCAAAGGCTCCCTCTTCACCTCTGGATGGTGATTGATCTTCCTCCTCATCATCACCAACATTGTGACCCCTCCTAGGTCCATCATTCCCATCTTCCTCCTCAAAATCTGAGAATACTTCCATATAGTGTGCCCTTCCAGCAGCACACCTATGTCCCGGTACCCATGGCTCTTGACAAGTAAAACACTATCTCTTTTTCCTCAACTCCCTTCGAAGATTAAGGTAAAGAGGTTTCTTTAGTGAACTCTCTTTTTAGGGTGGAGCAAATTTCCCTTCTTTCCCCTTAGAAGAGTGAGGGGCTTTGCTTTGGAAAGTTGCCTTTGCTCTTGGCAAGGCATCTTGGAGATCTCTAGCTCTCTCAATGGCACCATGTAAAGTGATGGGCTTGGCAGACTTAACCAACCCATGAAAAGGTTCCTCCAGGCCATTAATGAACATGTATACTCTCCTTGCTACAGATAGATCAGGGACCATTACTGACAATCTCAGTAATTCAAAGATATAGGCCTCTGCATCTCCTATCTGCTTCAGCTTTTCCAGGCTTATAAAAGGAGCCTTGGGATCTTTCCGATCAAATCTCTCCACTAGTCTTCTAGTGAACTCGGCATATGTAGACACATTGCTGTGTCTTAATGTAGATAGTCCATGGAACCACCAGTTGTGGGATTCACCCTCAAAGTGCAGTGCAAAAATCTTGATGGCTTCTACTTCGAGGACTTTATTCAACTCGAAATAGATGTCCAAATTTTCCACCCATGCTTTGGCAAAAAGAGAGGATGATCCATCGAACTTGGGCAAAAAGAACCTGCCCATAGTGTGGTGTCTCCCATGAAAGAAACCTCCATCTCTGTACTACTGCCATGGCCTTCTCTGGTCCTTGAGATGGCAGAAGTCTTGGAAGCTCAAGTTATCCTTGAACTTCTGACTTTGTGAGTCATATTCTACAAGGTAACCTTCCATGGAGGTTGGCTCTTGTGGTCCTTAATTCTCTATAGCCAATAAAGTGGGCATAGTAGAGCATTCTGAGGCCTGTGGAGCTTGTGGCAGGCTCACCGGTTGACCAATCCCATAATGAGACATGTCAGAACTTTCCCCTTGATGGAATCTCCCAAGGGATTCTCTCATTCTATCCACCCTCATCTCTTTTATCTCCTTGGAAAGATCTTGCATAGTCTCCAAGAGATTTTTTGCAAACTCCTCTGCTTCCTTATCCTTGTCCTTCATAGATTCAAGGGCTTTCCCTTTGTCTTGACCCTTGTCAGGGTCATCAGTGGTGTAATCATACTTTTTATGACTTCTACTTTGGTACCTCCTCTCCCTCTCAGTGAGAGGATCCTCTTTTTCATAATGCAGCATGAATGGTGCTCCAAGGCAAGCATAGGCTGTGCCAAGAGTGGAGCTACGATACCACTGTAATGATCCTTTTTTTAGGAAATTCAACAAGGTGCTCAATAGAAATGCTGTATAAGTAAAAATTTGCAAAAATAATGCAGATCAAGACTTGGTTCCTCTTATTTATGCTGTATGAGACTTATATCTGGAGTTTTATAAAAAAAAATCAGTTTAGACTTAGTAAACAAATCTCCCAAAAACTTGACTAGCTAAAAAGCACCCAAAGAGGAAGGCTGCAGCAAATTGCAAGCACTGCTTCAGGAATTGCGCAGTTTTAGCATATATTCAAAGGAGATCAGTAAGGAGACTTATATTTTAGTCATACAACAGAAAATAATCATTATGATAAAGCCCTTTCATTATACAGTAGAATGCATGAGTCAATATAGTACTAAATCTTCAGAAAAGAGAGTAGAAACACAAGTATATTTGTAGAAATGCTTCAATAGCGTTATTTTTTAGGAGCTTTAGTAGCTGGAAGTTACAACTAAAATCTAGGACGGATCTGTGGATGAAACATCAGATCTATATTAGATCTGGAAACTATATATTTTTCTCTTCAAGATCCACCTGGACTTTTGACAAGAGCATGCATGAACAAGAGTAGATTTGAGAAACAAGATGCAGATCTAGAAACTGCTGCAGTAAATTTCTGAATATAAAATTTCATTACAATGGATCAGATCTGAACAGAACATAGATCAGCAAGCTAATCCATGGATCACCAAGTGGAAGGCAAAGCCCAACACAAGAGATCTCTGATCTAAACTATGAGCAAGACACCATGTAAACCCTCATATAGAAATAACACAGTTCACTCAATGGGACAATGCTGTAGCTTAAATGACACAGAAATAATACTATAAAATTGTAGATCTGAAGTACAAGAAGTAGAGACACTCTTTCAGGAGGTTAAAGAACACCTTCCATGAGAAGAGGCTCCCAAAAACACACTAGATCTTTGCAGATCTAGACTCCCACTTGCTGCAGCTCACAAGACAACTCATCCCTCAATATGAGCAGTGTTGTAATGTAAGATGGAGCTTGGCCTCACGCCTGATAGTGGTTCAATTCAGCAATATTTCCTCCTTGAATCCTCAAAGGAAGAGGTGAAATCCCTGCATAGGAATTCCAGATACAATCCTCCACTAAACAATAGAGAATGGTATTTGTCTAAGCAGAAAAATACTCAGAAATATGATCAATCAACAACCTTCTCTTGCTGCCCTCCGTTTCATTTTATAAGATGAGAAAGCCTTTGCAAACCCTAAACCATCTTGATGAGTTACCCCTTTTCACATGAGAGGTTTCCTTCTAGAACTGCGCTATCCCTTTTGGAGATGCAATGAATCTAGACAACGTTGTTGAATTGGTCAAGGTGGACCCAGTCTTCAACTCAAACCTCTTTCACACCTGCAAGTGATTATTTGCATGGCCCTGATTTGTCATTGTTCACATGGGCATTGATTTATTCAACTTTTTAGGAGTTTTACATGTCCTCCTTTATTCATTTATTCATGTGACAGAAATTAAAACAAAAAGTGAATATTCCTCTTAGCAAGGGCTAAGTAGGAATATTACACTGTCTAATTCAGAAGTTCTAGAAATAGTGCTATAGAACTTAAGAAGGTGCTGGTGGGGTTAAATTTCTGAAGATTCAGAATTTAGCCTAAGCAGTAGTGACAAAGAGCAGGAGGAGGTCAGCTTCTGAGAGAGTTTCTAGCCAAAGAAATCTGTAGATCGATCTGTGGATCGAAGAAAGTTGTTTCGTTGTTGATTTGGCGGATTTACAAGAGAGGAAATCAGTTGTTAGAGGGAGAAAAGGGTGCTTGTTTCACCAAGGACCCTAGATCCAGATCTCTAACATAGAGAGGAGGAGTTCTGACAGATTTTCCGAGCAGATGGCACCTCACGGACTATGTGATTAGGATAGGTTGGACGATATGTCCAACTTTGTAGTATGGAAGGACGGAACCTTGGTAGTCTTGGAGGCATACCATTTAAGAGACCATGTAGAACATTTCTTGGCCACACCAACTGATGCAGATATCTTGAAGAAGCAAGAGGAAGCTGCGACACATGCTAAGAGGCTCATAATGGATAAGGTTAAGGACCATATTATTCCACATATAGTTGAGAGGAAAAAATCTAATGATATGTGGAAGGCCTTAACAACCCTATATGAGGGGAAGTCCATCCAGAGGAAGATGCTTCTGGAGAATCATCTACGGTCATTCATGATGACCAAGGGGGAAGATATGGAGCACTTCCTCTTTAGATTACAGACGATCAAAGATCAGTTGACTGCCACTGGAGAAAAGGTGGAGGATGATGTGATGGTAAGGACTACACTCAATGTGGTCACAGAAGAGTGGGAAACCTTTGTCCAAAGTGTCTTAGGCAAAGCGGACCTTCCCAACTGGGACAACTTGTGGGTAATCTTACGTCAAGAAGAACTCTACAGATTCACCAAGAAGCAATACAACACGTGATACATTAAGGTGAAGAAGTAATATGAATATAATGCAACCTTGGCATCAAAGAGGCAACAAGGGAAGAAGAAGTGTGATCTTTCCAAGATCAACTATTTCCAATGCGGCAAACTAGGATATTTCACTCGCAATTGTCCATAGAAGAAGAAGGACAAGGAAACTTCTACTTCCAAGGTTGTTGTGGCAGACGATGGGTTAGAAGACGATGTAGACTTGAACACTCATGAACCACAGAATTGGGGCGACAAGGATCTATAGAGAAACTATAGAGTGAGGGTGGGATCCTTGAGCAGCTCATCCCTTGGATCACATCTGAGCTATGGGAGCCTTAAGACAGTAACAGGACAAGTGGAGCAGTGGGTGTAGAGAATCACTGATGATGCAAAGGCTGAGTTGAAGGCTGAAGGGAGGAGCACAGTGCAGATGCAGCAACAACGGAGGGGTTGATGTGACTTTAGCAATGCAGAGCAGAGCTGTAGTAGCGTATATGCCTTTAGAAGGATGGCGCAGTGCAGCATCAGCGTGAGAGATTTCAACACAAGTGGCTAATGTGACTTTAGCAGTGCAGAGGGAGTCTTCTTACATAGTGCAGAGCTATATATGTGCATCATTCTCTAGATTACAACACAGATCATCAGTTGATGTAGCTTCAATGATGAGGATGTAGCCCAACTAACTTGTTTGTTAAAGATTGGGTAGGAGTTTCAGTTTCTTCTCTTAGCAATTGAAGATGCAGTGCAATAGTTAGCAGCACGATGCAACAGATTGAGAGGGAGCTGAAATACAGATGTAGCATTGGTGGTGGTAGTGCGATGGGCAACTATACATAATGGAAATAGTAGCATAATGATGAAGGGCAGCAGGTCTACCATCAATGCAGAGAGCCACACCAGAGATCAGTGCAAAGCTTCAGGGTGAAGCAGAGTTTGTACTAGAGCACATTCCTCGCTAAGAGGGAGTGCTGAGTTTTCTTCAGTGATGGTGGTGAGCCTTGGTATTGAACCAAGGGTGCTGCAATTCCCAGGGGCTACCCTACTTTATTTTATCAACCCGGGGTTCATACAAACTTGGAGGTTACAGTGATATATACACAGCAGATGCATTTTGTTCATGTCATCCTCTTCTGCTTTACAAAAGGGTGTTATTTCTTAAACTATGAAAAAAACTAAAAAGTAAATTGCTGGAAGGAGATGACAGAAAGGAAACTAAATTAATTTGCAGAAAGGAAATGATGGAAATGAAACTAATTTAATGTGCAGAAAGGAAATGACAGAAATAAACTAAATTAAATTGCTGAAAAGAAATGACAGGAAGGAAACTAAACTAAGTTGCTGAAAATAAATGACATGAATGAGGGCGAGTGGAAGTGTTGTTTAGGAAATTTTTTCGAAGTGCGTAGTGTGATGGGTGACGTGCTGGTGGGATCAGCGACGGAGTATGTAGCGATATCGCAATCGACAGACAAGAGCGGTAAGTGTTAATGAAAAAAGAAAAGGTTTGGAAATGCGATTACAAAAAGGTAAAAAGTGTGAAGTGTGAAGTGCGACGGGCCAAAAGTTGTGATTTGTGATTTGCGACATGGTAAAAGTTGCGAAGTGCGAAATGCAATATCGTAGTTTACAATATCGCAAATTTTGAGGGGTAGCGGAAATGTTGTCCAGGAAAAGTTGCGAAGTGCGAAATGCATTGGGTGACGTGGCAGTGGAACCAGCGGCAGAGTATGGATAATATCGCAATTAGCATTCGGGGTGGTAAGTCTTAAAAGGAACCAAATAAAAGATGAAAAATGTGATTTGCAATGTGGTAGAGTTATCGCAATCAACGTTTGGAAGTGGTAAGTCTTAAAGGCAAAAGGAAAAAAGTTTCAAAGTGCGATTTGTGAAAAGGCCAAAGTACAGTAGCAAGAAGTTCAAGAAGAAAATATCGGAGGTCAACCTATAAGGTTTTGAGGTGTTTTTCATTGAAATGGTTGCGATAGCCATAAAACATGCAAATGAAGGAATAGAAGGTAGACTTAGTAATTTTGAAGTGTTTTTGGGGATAAAAGGGGTGTGGTAGCTGCAGTAAGTGAAATAGAAGGGAATAGAAGCGTAACAGCAGAGATGGAAGGGATATGGGAAATGAAGTGGGGAGGTGTTGGAGAACTCTTCTGGGACTGTTGAGACTTATTCCTGCAATCAAACCTACTGATTTATGCATGAAAATAGACAAAATGTGTGATGGAAACAATGAACAAAAAGAAGTTTTTATGGCCTGTGGGGAAAAACCCTGCTCGAACTCTATTCACAGAGATGAGAGGGGAAGGCTCGACCACAAGTTTTGGAATTTTCCTCTACTCTATTACCCTTCGTAAGAAAATGAAGATCTACAACAACGGAGTTGAAATCAAAGACTGAACAACAATGAAACATAAAAGAAATTATCAGAAGCAGAGCTAATGAAGTTATAGAAAGAAGAGAATGAATACAGCAGAGAGGCTGAGTCACATGGATTGGGCCCTAACCCACGAGCCTAGCTCTCTGAAGCTTAAACAGTAAAATGAAATCAGTCTTCTCATTTCATAAAAGAATAACCTCATACATTTCTAAAAGTTTGATCACTGAGTAAAATAATAAAAAGCTCAATAACTTGCAACAAATTTCTAACTAGAATCGACCCTTCCTAGCTCTATCTCTAATCTATTTATTCTACAGGGCAACTACCAACAAATCCCTAGAAAATATTGATTGAGTCCACTTGACTCCAAGTAAACAAAGATTGAGTTGCTTGGCTTCCTCTGGATTTCAAATTTCTGGAGAAAATCTTTGGGATCCTTTGGCTGCCTTTGGAATTCGAATTGCTGGAGAGAATCTTTGGGATCCTTTAGCTACATTTGAGATTTAAGGAGGATGGAAAATCCTCCTATAACTTCTCCTTGTTGTCTCCTCCAAGTCTTTATGATAAAATCCTTAAAAAAATGCTTAATAATTCATGATTTTTTGCACTCAACCTCATGTTAGGAACTCAGAGTATGTTAGCCTTAATCACCACCTATACTATCATCATAAAACCGAATAATAATAAAAATGCAAGAAAAATCGATCTAAGAAGGAAAAAAGGTGACCATTAACTCCTCCAAATATGTCTAATGATGGAGTTCATCAATGGGGTAGCATCAGATGTGCTCTAGATCCCAAAATTTGTGGAGGGACTAGAGTACATGAGATCTCTAAGACCTATAAGGGGATTTGGGAAATTTAATCCTGTTTGGGAGATAATTAATTAATTAATAATTTTAATTAAGGACCCTAAGTCTAAGTTAGGAAAATTAAATTATTAAAGGTAATTACTTAAAACACGTGATGGAATTGTCTTAAGTCACAGGGATCAAGATTTATTTTAATCTTAGCCATAATTTCAAGATCTGATCATGGTCGTTGGTTTCCAAATGAAAAAATTATAAAGGAAAGGCTTGGGGTCATTTTGAGGAGACACATAGAGGCATAACACTAAAGCTAAGCTAGAATTCTAGGGTGTGGTTTGCTAAGAATTTCTAGAAGTGTTTCAACTATAGAGAGGGGTAGTTTAGGCAAAGGGGATGGTCTGATCCTAGTGCCTAAAGTCAGGATGAGGCAAAGAGTAGCTTCCAGAGGCAGGCAAAGAAGCAGAAGCAGCAACAACAGAGGGGGCAACATCTGCGCAGTGTAGAGGAAGCTTCAACTATGCAGGTGCTACACAGTCCCTCCTAGGGCAACGTTGGGCAGCAGGAGATCCATCTGGGTTACGCAGAGACCCTCAGGGGCAATGTATGGTCTACGTCACCTATTTTGGGGTTACGCAACCCTCTATAGGCTAGTGTAGAGTCATGCAGTGGCTGAAGAGACTGACACAGGGGCTTTAGGGGCAACGTTGGGGTTTCTAGGGCCAGAATTTGGCTGAGTCTTGTAAATCGTGTTTGAGGGTGTGGATCTGTCAACGTTTTTCCTTCAGAATAATAGGTTAGTTGCAGATCTATATTTTTCTCTATCAGGTTAACTATTTTGGTGCCCATATTTGCTGTATTTAGAAAACTACTTAATAATAAACACCCTCCAGCAGCTAGAAGACCGGTTTTCCTGCATTGGATTTTTTTGGGGACTATTGTCGAGAAATTCTTGTTTCACTTTGTCTATTGTGCATGTAATTTTTTGTTTTAGATCTAAATTGGTGAAATTTTTTTATTTGTTTACTTCAATTTTAATTTGAATATTTCATCATTAATAAATTGCCTAAGTAGGAGCAGTATAACCAGATCTAGCAATAGATTTCTGCATAAGTAACATTCAAATTTTTTCACAATTCAAAGGTGTTGGTTTTAGAGATCTTATGTTTTTTCCAATCAGTGGGCATGTTGATGGAATACCTCCCTTCTTTAAAGTATTATTTGGGTGTCCTTGTACATCTCCCATAAACTAAATAAGAGATGAATGACATTATCAGAGATGAAATATATGAGTAGTATGTTTAGGTTGCTTGGCTTCACCCACTAGGGGAGTTCAAGCCCTTTTATGTGGAGAAATTTGCAGAGTTGAGAGATGGAATCCTAAGACAAGAACTTTTTCATGTTGAAATATGGTCTCATTTTTCAACCTCCTTACACATTACAACACTAGATACATGTGACAGGAATTGTCAGTAAGTTCCAAGTGTGCTAAGGAGGGAGTGACAAGGTATGTTAAGCAATGCTAAGGTATGTTAGAGGTCAAGGAAACATGCTAAGTTGTGTCAAGTGCTAGGGTGTGCCAATGAATTTTAGGGAGTGCCAGGGTGTGCCAATGTGTGTCAGGGAGTGTTAAGGAGTGCCATAGAAACATAAGGGATAACTAGTTCAAAATGCATGGAAATGAATGAATATAGAGTGTCTGATAGGGAGTGTCAACGAGTTCCAACTGTGCTAAGGATGGAATGACAAGGTTATATGCTAGGAAATGCCAAGGCATGATAGAGTTCCAGGGAATGTCAGGGAATGGTAGGGTGTGTTAGGGAGTTCCAAAGCATGTCAAGGAATGTAGAGGATGCTAACACGTGCCACATAGTTCCAATGGATTATTAGACGTTCTAGGTGTTATGCCATGTCAAGATGTAAATTATGTTTCTCAATTGTTTTATAGCCACGATTGGATGTGAGCATTGATTTGGTAACTTTTAAGTGGGATGATTTAATATTGGACATGAGTATCCTAATATTAGTTATAATCCATTCTCAAGTGAACAAGCCATAGTCTAGTTGTAGTAAATGAAACTTGGTCAAGTTGTTGTAGTTGAGGCAGGACTTGGTTGGGTTCCCAATTTTGAAAAAAATAAGGGTAGCTATGAGGAAATAACATTTAAGGAGTGACAGGGTGTTCCAATGAATTAAAAGGTGTGCTAACACATTCTAGTTAGTGTTAATGCATGACGAGGAGTGTTTCGGAGTGTCAAGGCATCACAAGGGAGAACTAGTTCAAAGTGCATGGAAACGAATGAATAAGACTGTTTGTCAGGGAGTGTTAGTAGGACTTGGAGGAGGAAAGCCTGTGATTTCAATAAGGGGATGGATGAAGCAGTTTCAGACAAAAGGAGACTTTCTGCTAGACACAACACTATTTTTTCAATGACTTGGTTGGGTTACCAAGTCGCAAAAAAAGTAAGGTTATCTACGAGGGCATGACAACTAGGAAGTGCCAAGCTGTGAAGGGAATCTGAGGAAGTGCTAACAAATTCTAGAAAGTTCCAAGGCGTGTTAGTCATTCCAATATGTGCTAGGTGCTAGGGTTTGGTGCCAATGCATGCTAGGGAGTGCCAGGGAAACAAAATGGAGGACTAGTTTCAATTGCATGGATATGAATGAATAAGAGTGTGTGATAGGGAGTGTTAGAAATTTCTAGGTGTGCTAAGGAGGGAGTGACAAGGTATGCTACACAATTCCAAGGTTGCTAGGAAAGCATGCCAAGATGTGCCAAGTTCCAGGGTGTACCAATCTGTGCTAAGGAATGTTAGGAGTGATAGAGAAACACAAGGGATCATTATTTCATAATGCATGTAAATGAATGAATAAGGGTGTTTGACAAGGAGTTTCAATGAGTTCCAAGTGTGCTAAGGAGGAGTGACTAGGCATGCTTGGTAGTGCTAAGGAATTCTAGAGTACTAGGGTGGCATGCGGCTAAGATTTTCCAACGCGTGCAAGGAAGTGTTAACTAGTAGTGCCAAGGAAATGGAAGGGAGCACTAAATCAAAATGCATGGAAATGAACAAATAAGAGTTTGTGATTGGAAGTGCCAGTGAGTTCTAGGTGTGCTAAGGAGGGAGTGACAAGGTTTGCTAGGTAGTGTTAAGGCATGCTAGAGGCCAGGTCGACATGTCAAGATGTCTTAGGTGCTCTGGTGTACCAACACCTGCCAAGGAGTGTTAAGGAATGCTATGGAAACACAAGGGAGCACTAGGTCAAAATTCATGGAAATAAATGAATAAGAGTTTGTGACAGGGAGTTTCAATGAGCTCTAGGTGTGCTAAGGAGAGAGTGACAAGGTATGCTAGGTGCCAAGGAATGCTAGAGTGCTAGGGAGGCATGCCAAGATGTGCCAATGCGTGCTAGGGAGTGTTAGGGAGTGTCAGCTAAACACAAGGAAGCACTAGATAAAAGTGCATGGAAATGAACGAATAAGAGTGTGTGATAGGGAGTTTGAATGAGTTCTAGGTGTGTTAGGGAGGGAGTGACAAGGTTATATGCTAGGAAATGCCAAGGTATGTTAAACTACCTAGGCATGTCAGGAAGTCCTAGGCTATGTCAGAGAGTGTAAAAGAATGTAAAGGAATGTAAGGGATGCTAACACATGCCACATAGTTCCAAGGAATTTAATACATGTTAGGATGTAAACAATGCTGCTTAGTTGTTTTACGACCACAGTTAGATGGGATGAGACTTATCTTGGTAACTTGTTAAGTGGAATCAGTTGAGATTGGACATGAGTAGTCTAAGATGAGTTACATGTATTTCTTAGGTGAACAATGCATATGTTGAATTTCCACGACACATGAGAATTTGGGTTTGGTCTTAGAATATTTGATGCAAACACACTCAAGTATCGCAACATATCTACTTTACACAACAAAATCTACACACATCAAGGAATCAACTAGTGCACAAGAAAATTATTAACTTTTTCAAACCGTTATTCGTTAAATTACAAACTATAATAGAATAGGATAGAGCTCTTGTACCAGGGATCATGGCCCTTTAAAATCATATTGATACAAGGAATACAACTAGGGCTTGGTGTTACTCCTTTGACAACCAATCTACCTTGAACAAGACAACACTTGACCCACTTTTTTATGGTGGCCACACATAGCCCTTTCAATCCACATGTCTTGAACACATCTGGCAGGTCCTTTTGCATCCCATTATGCAACTACTTAATTTGCCTCTATCAATGAACTCAACTCCTTTAGGTTACTGAACTCGACTAAAAAAGAATTCCCTCTATCTACCTCTTTTTTCCTTTAAGGTTTGCAACAGTTAGGGTTTTCTTTCAGTTGTTCACAAGTTCATTGTGAACAACTCTTTGGTCTGCCCACTTTTTCCATACTTCTACTCAAATATGACAAGTCCTGGGATATGGAGGTTCCCCTTTTTCTCAATGGCGTAATCCTCTACAATACAGTGAACTAGGGCTAGTTGGCTAGCCCACTTGACTGCTACTTTAGTCCTTCAAAGTCTGCATGGAATTAGGCCCAATACACCTACTATTCTACCAATCTTGTTTTCCTTCACAAGTACAGGACTTAGATCTCTTCTTTGAAAGTCACCTAAAAACCCTCCAAATGTACTTGGACTGCTATCAATTTTCCCAACCACAGTCAATTATTTTATTGATCTACTACCCACAACATTGCCCTCATCTAAGGCTCTTCAAATATGCCACCTAATAGTGATTTGAGTCCTCTCAAAATCACTATTCTTGTGTACCAATTTCTTTGTTGTCAAATCTATGAACAAATATGAACTATTCATATTATCATCCTTTTAAATTTTTTATATGAATGAACTAGGGTCACAAATCATCCATTAATAGTCCACTGACTAACTATTTATAGGATACTTCAGATCTCTATCCAAAAATCTATAGTCAGTCCACAAAAATCAACTCCTCTTCATGTCAATCCGTTCCTCATATGGCACTTTTCTTCTTCTCCATGTTCTACTCATGTTCCACCTTCCTTTGGATTTTTTATCTCTGCACATACTTCTGCAAACCATTTTCCAAATTTTTCGTAAATATTGCAAATATAAACCTCTATTTAAGGGTCATAATTCCTCTTCTTCTATGTAGATATGTCAGAATCTTAATGGCATACCTTATGGATTTAACATGCTAGGAAACCTCCCTAAATATGGAATTATACTTCTATTCTAATTTCTTTAGAACAAACCCTATCCACCCATAGCAAAAACGATAACTCTTTCCTCAATAAGAGACTCGACCTAGCTCATATGGATCCATAGATTCTTAGAATTTCTTTGACTGAATTTGACTTGAACTTTAGATCTATACAACCCTCAAAATATGGTTACCTCAATCAATATTACAACTCCTCCATTTGTGTTGGTATTTATCACAGACCTTGCAACCTACTAACCACCACAAGGTAGGGTCTCAACCCTCTCTACTATTTCAAAATTTGATGCAGCCTTCACGCAGAAACACCACTGAAATCACATGTCGAAATTCTCATGAGTCTCCTCTCTTGAGCTTGATCTGCCATAAGAGAACCAATAATATGCCATCCTACTTCCTATCTCGAACCCATTAAGGTATATGACATTCTGTTGAACCCTCACATGATTATCTCACTCTTGGTGGATGATCTGGCCTCCCTTTAGCAACACTTACTCAAAACTCTAAATCGACCTACTTTAGGACTACATCTCTCCTGGCCTCCTTTATGAAATGAGCTCCTTCTCACTTGATGTTCTTGCCTTCATACTAAGGCCTCCTTAAATATCTTTTCCTATCTAGGCCTCTTAAGAATCCTTTATAACTTACACGATTTATCCACTTAAACCCTAGGAAATATTATTTTTTATTTTTAATTTCATTTTAGATTTAAAACCCCATCTCAGGTCCAAATACCCTTCTCTTGGGTTATTTTCCCATAAATAATTTTGTGGTTAAACTCACAAAAACCCATCTCACTAGGCATGTGGAGTACCTCCCAAGCTACACAATTCAAAAACATAGTCTAGCTGTAGTAATCGTAACTTGTCCAAGCTCCTATAGTCAAGAGAGGAATTGGTTGGGTTCCCAAGTTGAAAATTAAGTAAGGGTAGTTGTGAGGGCATGATAACTAGGGAGGGTTAGGGCATTCCAAGGAATGAAAAGGCATGCTAACACATGATGGAAAATTTCAATTCATGTTGAGTGCTAAGGAGTGTTGAGGCATCACAAGGGAGAACTAGGTTAAAAGGCATGGAAATTAACAAATAAGAGTGTGTGCGAGGGAGTGTTAGTGAATTCAAGTGTGCCAAGGATGAGGTGTCTAAGAAGAAGTTCATAATAGGATTTTCAAGAGGCAAGCCTATGATTGCGATAAGAGGCTCGACAAAGAAGTTTTAGACAAAGGGAGACTTTGTGTTGGGAACAACACTATTTTTCCTTTATCTATTATTTTTATATGGCATGTGGCACACTTTGGCCGAATGCTCATGTTTTAAATTGTTTTAGACAATTTTATATTTTACATTGTTGTGTATAAGTTTTGTGGCACTCAGCTTGTATCGACTTATATCTTGTATGTCTTGTATATCTTGTTATTCTTGCAAACTCTCAGTTAATGCTCTACTATTTATATGAACTGAAGATACATGTGAAATATTAACTATGTAATCTATGTTGCTTAGTTTTTTATGGCCATGGCTAGATGTGATCCTTGTCTTGATAATTTATTAATTGGGAAAATTTTAGCTTGGACACGAGTGGCCTAAGGTGAGGTATAGGAAGTTCTTAGGTGAACAAGGGACAATCTACTTGTAGTAGGTGCAATTGATCAAGTTGTTACAGCTAAAGCATACCAATATCAGATGACCTGCAGTAGGTAAGGACTTGATCGGGTTCCCAAGTAGTGAAAAAATGTAAGGTTAGTTGTGAATGCTAATATTTGCCAGATAGTTTGAAGGCATGTCAAGTATGCTAAGATGTGTCAAGTCCTAAGGCATGCCAAAATGTGCAAGTGTGTGAAATTACGTGCCAGGGAGTATCAAGGAAAACAAAGGAGAAACAAGTTAAACTATAGGGAAATGAACACATCATAGGGTTAATAAGTCATCAATTTACATTTTCCTAGAGGGACATGCTATGCACACCAACACTATGTGGAAATATGTGTCAAGTTCCAAGTGTTAGTGTATTCTAAGTGCCAAATCATCCTCTGTTACTTCTCTTCTACTTTCCAATAATTGATCTCAAATAACTTTAATGTTAAACCATGCAAAAGCATATCGAGGCATGTTAATGAATGCTAGACATGCTAATGATAATGGTCTCTCTAGGACTACATCTCTCTTTGCCCCCTTGATTGAATGAGCTCCTTCTCACTTGATGTTCTTTCCTTCATCCTAAGGCATCCTTAAATAGTTTTTCCTAGACCTCTTAGGAAGCCTCTATAACTTACGCGTTTTATCCACTTAGACCTTAGGAAATAATAATTTTCCTTTTTAATTTTATTTTAGTCCAAAATCCCTTTGCTTGGCTTCTTTTCCCACAAAGCCTTTTGTGACCAAACTCACACAAATCCATATCAGTAGGCTTGTCGAGTACTTCCCAAGCTACGCAATTCAACAACATAGTCTAGTTGTAGTAACTGTAACTTGTTCAAGATCTTGTAGTCAAGCAAGGGCTTGGTTGGGTTCCCAAGTTACAAATTAAGTAAGGGTAGTTGTGAGGGCATGATAGCTAGGGAGGGTTAGGGCATGCAAAGGACTGCAAATTCATGCTAACACATTTCGAACAATGTCAATGCATGTTTAACTAGAGTGTTAGGGAGTGTCGAGGAATATCAAGGGATAACTAGGTCAAAATGCATGGAAAGGAACGAATAAGAGTGTGTTCCAAGGAGTCCCAGGGATTTCCATCAAATTTAAGTGTGCTAAGGATGAAGTGTGTTAGGAGAAGTTCATAATAGGATTTACAGGAGGCAAGCCTATGGTTTTTATAAGAGGCTTGACATAACAATTTTAGACAAAGGGAGATCACTTTGTGCTAGGCACAACATTGTTTTGCCTTTAGCTATTTTTTTTTATATGAGATGTGCCACACTTTGGATACATGTTCATTATTTAAACTATTCTAGATAATTGCATATTGTACATTGTTGTGTATAATTTTTGGGGCACTGGGCTTATGTCAGCTTATATCTTATGTGCCTTGTGCATCTTGTGGTTCTTGCAAACTCTTAGTTAATGTTCTACTATTTATATGAACTGAACATTCATGTGAAATATTGCTTCTGTAAGCTATGTTGCTTAGTTGTTTTATGGCCATGGCTAGATCATGTGATCCTTGTTTTGGTAACTAGTTAAGTGGAACAAGTTGAGCTTGGACATGAGTGGCATAAGATGAGTTATAGGCAGTTCTTAGGTGAAAAAGGTGCAATCTGCTTGTAGTAGGTGCAATTGGTCAAGTTGTTGCGGTTGAAGTAGGCAAATATTGTCACATGAACTGTAGTATCCAAGGACTTGATTGGGTACCCAAGTCGTGAAAAAATGTAACAGCTAGCTATGAGGACATGAGTGCCAAGGCGTTCTACAGAATGCTAAGATGTGCCAGATAGTACGAAGGCATGTCAAACATGCTAAGATGTTCCAAGTGATAAGGCATGCCAATATGTGCAAGGGTGTGTCAATGCATGCCAGGTACTATCAAGGCAACAAAAGGGAGAAACAAGTTAAACTACAATGAAATGAATACATAAGAGAGTTAATAAGTCATCAATTTACCTTTTCCAAGAGGGGCATGCTAGGCACACCAACACTAGGCACCAATACATTCAAAGTTAAGACTTAGTGCTTTCTAAGCGCCAAGTATTCTTTTGTTGCTTCTCATATACTTTCTAACAATTGATCTCAAATAAATTTAATATTAAACGATGACAAATCATACCAATCCATCTCAACATATTCCATACAAGCTAAGACTTTCCTAGCGCCAACACACGCCAAGCACTAATATGTGTCAGGGATTGTTATGCAAGCTACGAAGTCGAAGGGAATCTTGAAGAGTGCTAAGATGTGCTAGAGAGCGCTAATGCATGTTGAGGAGTGTTAAGGAGTACCAGGAAAAAACATTAAGGGATAACTAGGTCAAAATTCATGGAAGTTAATGAATATGAGGAATGTGTGCCAACGATTAGTGTTAATGAGTTCTCGCTGTCATTCCAAGGAGGGAGTGACAAGGTATGATAAGCATTGGTAAGACATGTTAGGGAATATCAAGGCATGTCAAGAAGTGCCAAAGTGTTCTAGGGAGTTCCAAGGTGTGCTAATTTTATATGCCAAATAGTGCCAAGATATTCCAATACATGCCAAGTGCTAAGGATGTGTAGGGTGCCAGGGTATGTCAATATGTGTCAAGAAATGTCAAGGGAAAAAAAGGAAGAACAAAGCTAAAATTCAAGGAAATGAAAAAATAGGAGGGTTAATAAGTTGGGAACTTATCTTTTTCAAAAGGGGCATGCTAGGCACACTAATAATAGGTCCCAATAGATGCCAAGTGCATTGTGTGCCAAGTGCTAATGTATGTCAATGTATGCAACCAAGGTGTTCCAGGGCATGCTAGGGACTACATGCATTCCAACACATGCTAGGGACTACATGCATTCCAACACATGCTAGGAGAGTTCTATGTTGTGCTAGTGCATGCCACCATGTGCTTGGGCGTCAGTGTCATGACAAGATGTTCTAGGTACAAAGATTTTCCAAGAGATTTGAGGTGCTAAGAAATGTTAGTGTGTACCGAAGCATTAATTTAAGGTGTACCCAATTTGTTGAGGAGTGTTAGGTCTTTCTCATTAATAGAATTGATAGAGTTTTATTAAGTATTAAATAATATAATTCCTACACACACTAGTGGAAATTTATATAAAGGGAATTTGCTAGATAATAAACTTAATAGATATGAATCATGTGTTGACTCATAGGAAAACTCTATTCGACTAGTCATTACTTGAGGGAAATGATACACACTAATTATTTCTTAACAAATTGACTCACTCTAACCACTATGGAATTGGACATATTATAAAAAATACTCCACAATAATGGCGTGAAATCGTTATATTTTGACAAAAAATATATTAACAAGCACATAGTGTGATAAAAAACTCATTGGAATGATCAATGATGACAAAAAAATTTTTTACCTTCACCAAAAGTAACAAAAAGAGCATTGGTGAGGGTCATTAAAAGTTCGTCACTAGAACTGTCACCAAAGAGAGAATTAGTGATGGGCCTTTAACAACCCTTACCAAAAGTGTTATTGAAAATGGATTTGGTGATGAATCTTAAAGGACCATCACTATATACACTTAAAGTGACATTTTTTAAAGGACCGTCACCATATGTGACATTGGTGATAGACCTTAAAGGTCTGTCACAAGCATGACCCTCACCAATGTCCTTTTTTCTTGTAGTGAGTGCTCTATTGGTAACCTCTACTTGCCCATTTTCTTGAGGGTGATAGGTAGTATATGTTCTGTGCTTGATGTTATGTTGCCTTAGGAGGTTCTCAATAAAGTGTGATGTGCACCGAGCCCCTTGATCAATGTCTATCTACCTTGGATACCCAAATTTGTAGAACACATTTTCTCTTAAGAATTCAACCACATTTTCTTTTATTGCTACCTTGACAGCCTTTGTCTCAACCCACTTTGTCAAATAATTAGTGCATACTATGATGTATTTTTTTTTCCTGGATTGAGGTTCGATTGGCCCAATGAATTCCATGCCTCACTTGTCAAATGACTCTAAGGCCACCTGAGGTTGTAGAGGCATTTCAATCTTGGGTGTAGTTTTTCCCATCCTTTACCATTGGTCACATTTGCTAGTATACCTTCTAGCATCCTGATGGAGAGTAGGCCAATAGTAGTCAGCTTGCAAGGCCTTGAAAGTTGTCCTCTTAGGTACAAAATGACCCCCATAGGGCCCATGATGACATGCCGAGAGGATGTCAAAGACTTCCTCCTCCCTGACACATCTCCTTAGAATCTAATTTGTTCCCAATTTGAAAATATTACCACCAATCCAAGTGAAAGGGGCACTCTTTATCACAAAGACTTTCTCCTCCCTGACACATCTCCTTAGAATCTAATTTGTTCCCAGTTTGAAAAGATTTCCGCCAATCCAAGTGAAAGGGGCACTCTTTCTCACAATTATTCTCTTCTCCCTAGATGACATATTTGGAGGAAATCTCCCAGCAACCAAGTAGTTGGCTATGTCAACAAACTAGGGAGAGAGTACTAAGAAAGAAAATAAGTGTTCATCTAGAAGCTATACATCAATCATATCTTCATTACATTTATGCAAAGTGAGTCTAGACAAAAAATCTGCAACTACATTTTCTTTCCCAGGCTTATCAATGATAGTCAAGTCAAATTGTTGCAACAATAATAACCACCTATTAATTCTAGAATTCACATAAGGTTTTTTCATCAAGTATTTAATTGTTGCATGGTAATTATGCACAAAATTTTGGTACCCAGTAACATAATGTCTGAATTCATTTAATGAATAAACAACAACTAAAAGCTCTTACTCAGTGACAATGTAATTCAATTCAGAATTATACAGATTTTTTTTGATGAAATAAATGGCATAGGTTAAATTATATTCCATTTGTCCCAATGGTGCCCCCACAAATTTATATGATGCATCAGTATGGATATGGAAAGGAAGAGCCTAGTTGGGACCTCGAAGTATAGGGGTAGTGGTCAAACTTTTCTTTATGATTTCAAAGGCTTCTTGACAAAGACTTGACAAAAAAAATTCAGAGTCCTTGGCCAGAAATACAAACAATGGCGAAGCCACCTTGCTAAAATCCTTGATGAATCTCCTATAGTAACCAACCAGGCCCAAGAAACTCCTAATATCTCTTTGCTTCTGACAAATAGGCACCCTTTTTGTGATGTCAATTTTGTTTGGGTCTATTTGTATCCCTGCCTGAGATATGGAGTGGCCAAGGACAATCATTTCCTTCCTGAAGAATTCACACTTCTTAGGACTAAAAGATAGATGCATTTCAATGCATATCCTTAGGAATTTAGCCAGATTAGAGAGGGCCTCTTGGAAATCATACCCATAGGGAGTGAAAAATTCCATGTGGTTTTCCACAGAATCATGGACAAACTCTACAAAAATGGTCAGGACTACTCTTTGAAAAGTGGCAGGGGCATTGCATAGGAAAAATGGAAGAAATCTATAAGCCACAATACCCCAAGGACATGTAAATGTTGTTGTGAAACCAGCTCCAAAAATAGAAGAAAAGATATATCAATGCCTTAGAAATCAGCCACTTCGAGGGGGCAACCTCCAATACATTACATTTATGAAAAATTCTCGGATGATACAAATTACAAAACCTCCTTTCTATATATAGGAGTCCATGGGGCAATAATGTAATCATAGTGGGGCCACAATGTAATCCTAGCTGACCTAACAATAATAATTTAATGGCACAATAATAACAATATGGGGATTACAGGGGTACAATAATAACAATAAGGGGTTTACACTAACAACAATAAGGGACTATACTAGTAATATAGGGACCTAACAAGCCCCTCTCCTTCAAAAAAGTGTTGTCCTCAATGCTTGAGTAGCTTTGGATGCTTCTGTATAAAATTCTTATCCTCCCATGTAGAATTTTTAGTGGGTAAGTTCTTCCACTTGATGAGATACTCTGAAATCGATCGATTCCATAGCTGTCGAGTTCTTGTTTATGTGACCACTTTAGGTTCCAATATGATTTTTCCTTCCTCATCAAGTTTTGGAAATATTGTTTGAACTGGAAGATTTTCACCTATAACCTTCTTTAAGCATGAAACATGGAAAACTGGATGCACTCGTGAAGAAGCAGGAAGCTCCAATTTGTATGCCATAGTACCAATCTTTTGCAACACCTTGTAAGGACCATCGTACTTTGGCGATAATTTTTTATCCTTCTTAGCTTGCTTGAGGGAAATTTGTTTGTATGGTTGTAGCCATAAAAATACCCTGTCTCCTACATCAAAACTTCTCTCGTTGCGATGTTGATCGGCCTATTGTTTCATTCGATTTTGTGCCAAATTCAGGTTATCCTTTAAGAGTTGGAGAACTTCTTGTTGATGCTCGATGTGATCTGCCACTGCTTGAACCTTCGAATTTTCTCTTAAAGATGATGTGATGAATGGTGGATGATATCCATAAAGTTCAATAAATGGGGTCATTTTTTCTGCAGTATGGAAGGAAGTGTTATACCACCGTTCAGCTAGAGGTAACCACTTGACCCATTGTGTTTGTTTATTAGATAAAAAACAACGAAGATATCCTTCCAAATATTTATTTACTATCTCAGTTTAACCATCAGATTAAGGATGATAAGATGAGCTATGAGCTAATTGAGTACCCAAACAAGAAAATAACTCCATCCAAAAATTTCCAGTAAAAATGGGATCTCCGTTGCTCACAATAACCCTTGGGTTTCCATGTACCTTTTCAATTGTGTCCATAAATGTAGTAGCAACTGTACTTGCTTTAAATGGATGAGATAATGCACAAAAGTGTGCATACTTGGTAAGTCTATCAACTACCACCATGATGACACTCTTTCCTTCGGACTTAGGTATTTCTATGATAAAATCCATTGGAATCTCCTCCCAACATTGACTTGGAATGGATAAACGTTGTAGAAGTCCCGGGGTCTTAATTGTCTCAACTTTATTCTACTGGCAAACCAAACATTCCGCCACAAACTTTTGAATATCAGATTTAAGGCCATCCCAAAAAATTTATTTCTTCACCCTGTGGTAAGTTTTTAAAAATCCTGAGTGTCCTCCTAAAGGAGAAGTGTGCAATTCCAAAAGAACCTTTTGTTTTAGTTGGGAATTATTACAAAGATATAAGCGATATTTGTACCATAAAGAATCATTTTTCCAATTAAATGTATCAAATGTACTAGGATCTTGCTGCAACTTTTGAATGAGTGTTCATACTTCTTTGTCCTTCTGCCATTCATCTCTTGCTTCGGTTATCCAATCTGGTTGGATAGTAAAAATGGCATAAAGCAATGCTTCCACCTCTTCATTCTTTCTTGAGAGTGCATCTGCAACAACATTAAGCTTCCCTTTTTTGTAGATTATTTCAAAGTCATAACCGAACATCTTTGTGACCCATTTTTGATGCTCTTCTGAAGATATTCTTTGTTCCAAAAAGTGTTTAAGACTATCATGATTAGTTTTTACCTTGAAGTGTGTTCCCATTAGGTAAGTTCGCCATTTCTTTAGTGCATGTAGTATTGCTAACATTTCCTTCTCATAAATAGGTTTCTGTAAATACTTTCCTTTGATTGGATGAATTTCAAAAGAAATGGGTCTTCCTTCCGGCATTAAAACAGCACCAATTCCATTTCATGAGGCATAACATTCCACAATAAATGTTTTTTTGAAGTCTGGCATAGCTAAGATAGGTGCTAGGCACATTGCCTCTTTAAGATGTTCAAAGGCCTTACTTGCTTTAGGATTCCATGAAAATTCATCTTTCTTCAAAAATGTTGTTAGAGGTGTTGCTATTCTCCCATAATTCTTAACAAACTTGCGATAATACCCTGTTAACCAGAGAAATCCTTGCAACTGCTTTATGGTTGTGGGGACTTTCCATTCCTTAATGGCTTTAATTTTTTTAGGGTCTACCTCAACACCCTCGTGAGATACAATATGACCTAGATATTCCACCTCTTGTACTCCAAAGAAACATTTGGATGTTTTTACATATAATTGTTTCTCCTGCAATAGTTTGAGCACCCTGTCAACATGTTCAACATGATCCTTCCAAGACCTACTGTAGATTAGTATATCATCAAAAAATACTAGCACAAATTTTCTAAGGAAGGGTTTGAAATGGAATTCATCAACCATTGAAATGTAGAAGGTGCATTGGTAAGGCCAAAAGGCATGACCAAAAATTCATAATGACCCTCATGAGTTCGAAATGTTGTTTTCGGAATATCTTCAGTCTTCATTCTAATTTGATGATATCCCGAATGAAGATCCAACTTGGTAAAATAAATTGCTCCATGTAATTCATCCAATAATTCATCAATCACAGGAATGGGAAATTTATCTTTAATGGTGAGCTTATTGAGCTCCCTATAATCTGGACACATGCACCATGATCCATCCTTCTTGTGTACCAATACTTCAGGAGCAGAGAAATAACTTTGACTAGGTTGAATTATACCCGCCTCTAACATTTCTGCAATCATACGTTCAATTTATCTCTTTTGGACATAAGGATATCTATAAGGCCTGATGTTTGGAGGAACACTTCCTGGAATCAAATGAATAGCATGATCATGATCACGAATAGGTGGGAGTCCTTTGGGAGTTTCAAACACCTTGGAATGATTGTCCAAGACTTGTTGGAGATCTGCAGAAATAGATGATTTTGATGTTGGAACTTCTAGTGAGCGTAATTGTGAAATTACGCCTCGTTGTTCTTTCTTTAGAAGCTTTGTCATGACATTAGAGCTTATTATATTTCCTGGCTTCCCTGCAATACCCCTTAATTCAACCTCCTTTCCTTCTGAAAAAAATTTCAAGAAAAGTTCTTGAAAATTAAAAGCTACCGTCCCCAAAGATTGTAACCATTGTACTCCTAGTACAACATCAACACCTCCCATAGGAAGGGAAAGCATTGGAATATTCAATACATATTCGCCCATGGTTAGCTTGATATTATGGCATTTTCCAGAGCAATTTATAGTTCCTCCATTTGCAACCATCACTTGACATTCTGGTGCTGGGTATAGGAAACAATTTAATTCCTTGGCTGCCTTACAATGAATAAAATTATGGGTGCTACCTGAATCAATCAACACTATTACCTTTTTCTTCTTGATATGTCCTTCTATCTTGAGAGTTTGAAGAGTGGTAATTCCTACCAATGCATTACATGATATGGTCGGACTCATTTCTTCCTCTTCTAGGGCTGGTTCTTGGTGTATATCCTCTTCTTGTTCATTTTCTTCTTCCTCTTCACAATCTATGTAAAATAATTTCTTCTCAGCACACTTATGACCTTTAGTGTATTTGCTATCACAACTGTAGCAAAGCCCTTTTGCTATTTTTTTTTTCCAATTGTTGTGGTGTCAACCTTGTAGGTTGTGGAAATCTAGGCGTAGCAACACTTCCTTCTTTATAGAAGTGAGTGGTAGGCTTCCTTGTCGCCGTAATTTTACATTCAATTTTTCTTGCCAACCTGAATGCCTTCTCCAATGAATCAGGTTCCAAAACGCAAAATTCATGTTGGATGTTATCGTTTAAAGTACCTATGAAGAGATCAATCTTGTGTTCCTCTAGAATATCAGTTACCCTTATATTCAATTTTTGGAAGTCCTCAATGTGCTCCCCCACTAAGCCTTTTTGTTTGAGATTTATCAATTGGCTAAAGAAGGTGTTTCTCTTTGTATCCTCATAATGTACTATCATTTCCTCCGTAAAAATTGATCAAGTGACAACTTGTTTACGGGAGCAAATCCATCGATACCATAAAAATGTATTTTGTTCTAAATGTAAAGTTGCAATGTGTATCTTTTGTGTGTTTTGCACATTATGGAGATCAAAATATTGCTCCATCTGTAGTATCCATGTTACAGGATCCTTTCCATCAAACTTCCTCATATCCATTTTTGGAATATGGTGGTTCTTCTTGCCAACATTAGAGTTTATGAAGTCACGATTAACATTTATTTTGTTCTCATCGTGAGTTTCCTCTACTATCTTTTCACCATTAGGAAATATTTCTTCTATCAACTTTTGTCAAACCTTCCATGTCTTCTTTTAGATCATTCTTCATGTTTTCCATGTTGTCTTTCATTTTTTCATCGATCTTAGCTTCCATGTCATCCATCTTAGATTCCATGCCATCTATCTTGGATTCCATGCCTTTCTTCAAAACATCCATTTCATTTTTTGTTTCTCTTTGCGAGAGTGAAATTTGGTACACTTTCTCTTGTAATTTTGATAGATCATGTTGCAATTCTTCATCTTCATGAGTCATAGTAGAGCCTTCTGAAGGCTTAATGGGTGTTGAATTATTTTTATGGGGCATTTTTTTTTAACCCAATACTGATATATATTCTACAATATTCCCTTGGAATCAATTCAAATTGATTCTTCAAACAAGACTTATGCAATTTGTAAAAAAAAATACACACCTTTTTCTTGCTTTTGAGGAGCTCGATATTGAAATTGGATTATCTTTGTGATTGCGGCTCTTAAATATATGAAATTTGGCACTATGGTAGCCTTCTAAATTATCTTTCGAATGCCAGAGGTTTGACTTGATTTGGATTCTCCAAGGAAAAGTTATGTCCAATCTCCCACAATGACCTAATTATGGATTGGTTTAGTAGAGTGAATTGTACGACTTGCCACATGTCACTGTTTCGTCTTTTAGCTCTGAAATTGATAGCAAAGAAACTACAGTCTGTTTACTTGTGACCACTTTTTACGGAACTCCAATCCGATGCTCAGAGAGAGAGTTATGAAGATTTTCCCACGATCACCTCTTTGAGATGAAATTCAAGAGCCTGAAAAAGCACTACCTTCCACAGATCATATCTCCGAAAATATTGCGAAACAAGATCTCAATTTTTTCGACAAGTTTCCTCAGGATTTCTGCTTCATGTCCTAAAAATTTCAGATTCTGAACCTTCGTAGAAAACAAGTTATAGCGCAAATGCCACTATGACCTGTTTATATTAATTGAGGAGCTTGCAAAAATACCTAACTTCCACATATCATATCTCTGAAAATATTGCGAACCAAGCTATGAAATGTTTTGACGATGTTCCTCAGGAGTTTATATTAGCACCCTAAACATTTCAACTTCTGAAACTTCGTAGAAAAAAAATTATAGCAAAAATACCACAATGACCTGTTTGGAGCAGCGAAACCCTAGAATCCAAAGCTCTAATACCAAAAGTTGTGAAACCAGCTCCAAAAATAGAAGAAAAGAGATATCAACGCCTTAGAAATAAGCCACTTCGAGGGGGAAACCTCCAATACATTAAATTAATGAACAATTCTTGGATGATACAAATTACAAAACCTCCTTTCTATATATAGGAGTCCATGGGGCCATAATGTAATCCTAGTGGGGCCACAATGTAATCCTAGCCGACCTAACAATAATAATTTAAGGGTACAATAATAAAAATATGGGGGTTATAGGGGTACAATAATAACAATAAGGGGTTTACACTAACAACAATAAGGGACTATACTAGTAATATAGGGACCTAACAAATGCAGTCTTGTCTTGGTCTTTAAGGCTAATCTAGTTGATTGTAACCACTGAATCCATCTAGGAAAGAGAAGAACTTCTTCCCTACAAGATCATGCAAGACTTGTTCAATGAAAGACAAAGGGAAATGGTATTTATTTTTGGCTTTGTTCAATTCCCTGTAATCAACACAGATCCTCTGCTTCCCATTCTTCTTTGGGATTAATACTAGAGGAGACACCCATTCACTATCTGAGATGGGGTATATGAACCTTGCATCCAACAAATTTTGTAATTCATCCTTTACTATGTCTTTCAAGGTTAGGTTCATTCTCCTCTAGGGCTGGTGCACAAGCTTGCATCCCTTTTTGATGTAAATATTGTGTTTGCAGACTGAGGGATTCATCCCTTTCATTTCTTTGTAATCCCAAGCAAAAACATCTAAGTTCTCTCTCAAGGAGGAGGCATTTTTTGTTTCCTTTGAATTGGGAAACAATTTTTTTCTTTCTTTTGTGGAGGTTGATCTTGTGGCTGAATGTCCTCTTGTACCTTACAAAAAAGGGTAGATGGATTGTCATTTGTTTTAGCTTCTTCAGAGATATCTTGTAGATCTTCTCTTAATTTTTGATTGATTTCATCTGTTAGCCTCCTATATCAATAGGTTTCATCTTTCATGATTGTCTTGATGGAAGTATGGAATATGTTCAAACCTTCTTACTTGAGCAAAGGTGTTCCATATTCTTAAAAAACCAAAAAATCAAAAAATTTAAAAATGTAAAGAGGGTATACCTAAAAATCAAAGGGTAAAAAGAATAAAAATGGTCAAAAAAGAGAAAGAAATGAACCCCAAGCAAAAAATAGACCAAGGAAAGTGTGCAAATCCAAAATGCTACTACTTTTACTCTTTATTATAATGACTCTAATTGTGTGCAGCTTGTGAAATTTTACTTACAATTCATGAATAAGTCAAGCTACTTAAACTTGGCTTAGACATATTTCAATTTCATGTTATAGATTAGAGAATAAATATCTAGCCAGCAGGTTTAATCTTGAGATAAGTAGATAGGTAGAGTAAATAAAAAGGTGGCACAATGCTTAATGCGACTATGGATGTATCTGGGGTAAAATAGAATGGGTATCTATGCAAAAGGAAAAAGATTGATCGGGGTTTGCAGTCTAAATACCTTTCTTAAAGAAGAAAATGGTAGTGTTGTAGATAGGGTAGGTAGATGGTGCGCAAAGTGTTATCGATGAATGAGTCTTTATACATGTTAGTTAATCATTTACTTTCATCACAAGTACTAGCGAAATACAACTGAAAATCAGCAAATTGAAGTCAATTCATTAACCTCCCTCATCATTTTTCCCTCAAGAGTTTTACTAATTTCCCCAAAGTCTCTTGGTATTTGAATCAGGCTGAACATTTCATCGACTTCTGGAGGGCCAGGACCCTCGGCCTAATGATCAAAAGACCTAAGCACTTGAAATAATTCATCATTATTCATCTTCCTCTTGCTTACCCTAAATAAAATCCTATTTTACTTAGGAAATGATGCAAAATTCCATAAAATTCCTCAAAATAATTTGTTATTCTAAGTTAAAGTGTTGAAGATAAAATGTTGCAATTTACTTCATAAGTTATCACTTTCTTAGATGTACAAAGATGTTTTGATTTCCCTTGTCCTTTACCATAATAACCTTCAATTTCATGTCAATCCCTAGTGAAATCACTCCTAAGTATATAACTCCCTTTTTTTTCTCTCAATATCCCCAAAACCCATTTATTATTATAATGTTTACCAAAGTATATATTCGCACATTAAAAATAAACACCCGCTTTATAAGCCCCTTTGGTTAAAACTATAGCATTATACATAAATCCCGCCCCTATGATGAATAATTGTATTAATTCATTCATCATATAATAAATATCCTCAAAAAATGATGAACCACCATAATAACTTATTACTAAAACATATAAATAAACTTGCAAAAGTCTTGTGCCACCGTGGTCAAGTCTCCATGGCAGCATTCTACCTAAACCAACTGCGTGCAACCATTTCATCCATATACCCACACCCAGGGTTAGTGCGTCATTTGGACTAATTAACAACCACTCTCTTTCTGTCACTGTTTCAGGGTGATTAGATTTACTTGTCAAAACCTTTTAAAAACACGGCCAGACTATAACTAGAAATCGCCGCATGTTCCACCTACCTCCTTGGCCCATTGGATACTTCTTCACAGTCAGCAGGACTATCATTAATCCATTGCCTACATCTGCCGACGTATTAGCTTGACTGGGGGATGGCGTTTACCTGGCAAAATCTGGACTTTCTGGCAACTGTGCACTCTGTGGAATCGCTCCCCCGCGATTAATACCGCCCTCAACCAAAAGTGGTGCGGGCATTTCCCTCTTACCACTTGCTTTGACTCGACACACGTCATCAAAAGTACTGCATATAGCGTCCCATACCTCGAAAAAAACAAAAAGCCTTTTAACATAAATAAACATTTTAGTATTTTTCAGTCATTTCACTATTGAGAGAAGAAGCGTTGCTCATTGATTTTCAAAATTTACAGCATGTCGTGTATTCCAGCCCCAAAGTCTGCTCATACAGTGTTGAAGAACGTCCCCGCCATTGCTCATTACATTTAAGGTAGTTTTAAATCTCCAAATACGGGTATTTATCATTCTGTAGGCTAGAAGTGAAGCTTAGTTCCTTTGTTTTCTCGAAAAAATAGTTAAAAAGCATCAATGGAAGATTTTAAACCTGTGAATTTCTAGCCCAAACACATAATTCATTTAATTTCCTCCATTTTTCAAAAATCCCGAGTCCGATTACGTAAGTAAACGAAAACCTCCATTTTGAATCCAAACCAAATGAGTCCCTACGACTCTGAATATCACTCCCTTGAATGCTCCTCTTAGAATTGGACTATCCTCTGATAGATGAAGATTTCCAAATAAAAGACACAGGTTTCGATGAAAGTCCCCGATTGAGCTTCTGTCGGCTGAGAGACAGATTCTCAAAAGGGCAAGACCTTATAGGATTCATGGAATCCAAATATACGGTATCTTATTCCTTGATCCCACACTTTCCCTGAAATCTGTCCATTCATCATCACAAACTATGATCCTGCCTGTTGTCTTAACTCACGATCAAAGTGTTCTATTTCCTATCACACCTCGGGCTATCAATGCTATGTTACACTTTGAGCCGGAAGCTGAGAATTAGCACCATTATCCATGGAGGGATTGATTGAGAAAACCCGGACGATTAACCCCGGAAAGTAAAATCCATGTGTCGGTATTTCACATGCTACTGAGCATCAGCCAAAAGGGCTCCCCTATGGTTTTTACTATTTTAATACATTGGGAAGGCTAGTTGTTAACATAATATCCTTTGTCCTAGGATTCAATACCGGTGAGTATGTAGACGAGATAACTTTGGCCTTGCTATCCCATCTTGCCACAGGCGACCTCACGAGATTCAGTATGATTGTATGCTTCCTTCATTGCCAACAAAATCCATGATCAATTCTTAAAACTAGATAATGAAAAAGTTTTCAAGTACTCCTCGGTTATCTATCATCCTCATGATCTATTATAGGGTAGACGGTTCCCTTCCTGGTCGGAAGGCTTCAATCTTAAGGGTAATCCCGGGTCTGTCATTTTTGGTCCCCATCATTCATTTTTCCTACGATTCTCCCTACTCCTATTCGGAATTCATTGATCGGTTGCTTCTTTGCCACAACTGCAATTGCGATTTCTCCCCCTGGAGCCTAGTCTTGTGAAGTCGAAATACCTTAACGATTATCAAGAAGTTATAAAGTTGGGGATTAATTTACTTATGCCAAAACCATACGATCATCGAGGATTTATGTGAGATTACGTCCATTCGGTTACCCGAGATATGTACCAATGAGAATTTTTGCTGGAATACTTTAGACGGATGAATAATTCAGATGTGATTCATTTTAAATGTAAAGAAGAAAATATGATTAAGGATCACGCTTGATTAGGTCCTTTCATTTCCAATTCTAGGAAAATGCAGAGAAAATAGAGCTTTTGACAGAAGAAAAGTTACAGACATCACTGGGTTGGTCCCTTAACATTACTGGTTTCATTGTGAAAAGATTAAAGAATAAGTCATCTCCCTATATACACCACAAAATTCCTGGTTTAGAACAATATGCAAATCAAGATGAATGGGTTGAAGGAACTCTTGTTAGAAGAAGAAAGTGGTAAAGCAAATTGAATAAGCT
This sequence comes from Pinus albicaulis, assembly GCA_034641835.2. Taxonomy (NCBI): domain Eukaryota; kingdom Viridiplantae; phylum Streptophyta; class Pinopsida; order Pinales; family Pinaceae; genus Pinus; species Pinus albicaulis. Next base: position 105,848 of record JAXQQM020059149.1, read on the forward strand.
ATGAAAAAGATGTACAGAAAAATTTTGACCCTGAAACATATGATCCCAAATCACAAAGTCCCTTGGCCCCAGCACATCTTCGGCAACCACTCACCTACGGCAAGCGTTACGGGAAAGCAGTCCATCGGTAAACGGCGGAACCCAGGGTAAAGAGAAGAACACATCAGACTGGGTGTCTGGCTCCAGATCCATGGCAGAAAAGCTCCCAGAGTTCCAAAACACACATGCTCTGAAGGCTTCTCTACACCCATTAGAAAACAGAAAATCAAGTTCCAGAAGATACAAACTCCATAGAATATTGGAAACCAGAAAAAAGAGGCTAGCTCCGAATGCCACACTCAAAGGAGGAGCCCAAGTTTATCGAAGCTAAAAACACGATGAATCCTCTGAATCTTAAGTAGATAAAATGTTGATGATGGTAGGGAAGATAGTCGACAGAGCCTGACAATGAAACAAACATAAGCGAGAAAGGAATACAAAAGCAATTAAGCAACGAAGTATCTTCCTTCAGACCGCAGCTGAATGCGGTATTAAAAGGCAGCAACTAATATCAAGAGCAAAGAATGATCCATTGAAAATGAAGATATCTGGTGAGTATATGAAGATGGCTCCTCACGCCAATCGGCATGGCGTGTAAAATGATCACACAGATAAAATATAATAGACACTTCAAAACAGAATTGCAAACTTAGCTAATAACGGAATTATCAGTCAAATTTTTAGAGATTTTATAAAAGATATCTATCCATGGATGAATGGAAGCTTGAACAAGCAGGGGAAATGGTTTATTCTACTCTCATAACAAAAACCAATAAAACCTGCTTTATAAGATTCCTTGAATAATACTGCGCACGGTGAAGGTGAGAGGGCCTCCCTCACGGGCCAAGGATAATAGAATAAAGTCTCTGAAGATCATCATTTAGTTTAGGTCACAATCCCAAAGACATTAAAGGTATTGAGGCATTGGTAAAAAGAGAAAGAGGATGATATAGGCACTCGAAGAAACGAGTGAAACTACCAGCTCAGACACCCTCAGACAGAGTGCAAAGGAAATTCTGGAAAGAAATGAAGTGGAGATTTGCTCTTGAGACAATAGACGACTAAATGAAAAACAGAGAAAGATTGGAAAACAATGGAAGGCAGAAATTCTCATGAGACTTCAGCTTAACGATTACTACAACTCAGACAGGCGGAACAACATCTGGTGATCTGGCTTGAGTTAGAGGACTTAATAAAACGGATGGAAGTTGCAGCTAAAAGTCCACAGACAAACCAAACAAAATTACAATTAGCCAAAGTGGAGGAAAATATGACACTTCTAAAAAAGTATTCTTGACAACATGAAGTAAAGATGAGGAAAAATTAGTTGCGGCTGCTACAAAATAAATATTTCCTTTGGAAAAACCTAGGCAATAAATAATCTTCATACTGAATTTTAACCTCATTAAGACAACTACAGAATTATTTAACCTCTTGATTCAGCTATTTTGACAAAATAAGTTAAATCAAAATATACAAGAAGAATAATACGAACAGACAGTTAAGAAGACACAATAGACTGACAAGCTCAAACTAATTTGCAATTCTAAGACAAAACAACTTGCATTGTTAGAATTGATGACGGAGACGAGAGCCGATTTTGGAAACAAAGAGAGTTTTCACCAAGAGGACTTTCTTAAAATTCTTGGAAAGAAAATTATCAGACATTTAGTTGACATCTGCTCATTCAGAAAAAAAATTTAAAACTACCTAAATCAATGATTCTGAGTCCCATACTGAAAGAATCAATCATGACAAAACCTATGAGAAGAAGGCAAAGGCTCATGCTAAAAATACATTTGTAGGTTCTACTAGCTCATCGAGCCCTGCGGTACTGCTTGGGAAGAATGTACATGACCAAAATTGAAAGGATTTATTTCATGCGGGCATGAAATAAAATATCTATTTCCAAAACCTTGAGCCCTTTTTATAAACTTCTTGAAATGGTCAAACTTTGAAAACTCGAAACTATGACACGGATGATCAATGGTGGCATGGAAATGTTGGAAATTACGTAAAGGTTGCTTTGGGGATGAGAATTTATCTTTGCTCAAGTAAATGAGTAAAAACAGAGAAAAACGGATGACGTCTATGAATGAAAAGTTAAGTATCCATGTAGAAGAAAGTATTCAGCAAATTAGAAAATATGAGAGTTAATACAGAGTCCCTATTTTAAACCTTATCTCTAGCACGTCCATGAAGAAAGGAACAACACATCGGCCGTTACCCATTATTCTATTTTCGAGACCATTTGTCTCTTGTTTGTTTGTAAATATGCTTTAAGTCAGCGATTATTGGCTAAGATATTATAAATTCTTCAGTTCCTTTGTGTATAAGCCAGCCTCAAAAGTGTGAGATTGGGATTCTCATTACTCTCTTGTAACATTGAGGTTTCGAATAAAGCGTTTGGAAAAATTTACTTGTAGCTTCTTGGATGACGTTTTGAAACTGCTTGGACTTGTTGCAAGATTCATGTGTTGGACTCTGAGTTCAATAGGATTTTTCCAACCCTTGTGTTTGAATTTTATATTAGTTTATACTATCATCATATCCGTTTACAGATAGTTTTTATAAAGTTAGAAGCAGAATTTGCTTAATTGTACCTCCATTTTCAAATGTAATTATTCTTGGTATTTTCTTGAATTAGTTATAAGCATGAATTCTTAAATGCTCTGCTTAACTATTAATCATTGTGGTCTCTGTAACAAGAACCCTTCATTGCTCTTTGCTTGTAGTCATTTCTCTTCTTTCTCTTGAATATGGTGGGTGTAGTTGCCTTCATCCTTTGAATCATCCCATCCACTTTAAATTTTAGGATTGTTCTCTGTCTAGCTATCTTACCTATGTACATCTGTGGCTTGAAATGAAAATCAAATTAAAAATAAATCGCTGACTCCATAACCAGTAGATGAAAACCCTCAACCTTGCCCCTTCATTTGTGATTCACCATTTCCCAAAACAAATTTTTGAATCTCAACTAGCCTAAAACCTTCAAGAACAAAGATAAATCATAAAGAGAGAGCCCTCTCTGATCTCGAATTAATGATTACGCATCTAAAGGTTAGTTTAGTAGTTACCTCGGGTATACTTTCCTCTTACACAACTTCTAGGAAAAACTACAGTGATAACATAATTGTGACTATCACAGGATGCAGATCATTTAATTCTTAATATTGTTCACTATAAGCTATAGATGATACCGAAGATCGACGGAGTAGCCTTTGAAATTGCTTTTGCTTTCTGTTAAAAGTAAATAAATTCTTTGCTTCGGTCAGCATCTACGATTTAGCTTATTTGTTGAATCTTAGTTTCAAATTTTTTAAATGAGACTCTCTAAGTTTAAACAGATCTTTGAGGAAATCTAAATACATATCATTACTTCTCAAGGAATTTGTAGAAGTTGTATTTATTTTTTCAATCAAAACCCAAAATCCAAAAACATACGATCTAAAAGCTAGAAGCCGAAAGGATTCGACATCTTAGGTCAAACCACATTTAATCCACCACCAATATTTAAAGAAAATCAAATCTGATCCTAGGATTCTTAGAAGACAGAGTCAAGAAAGTTACGAAAAGGAAATTGAGAGTACGGTAGTTCTGAATACTCTCCTAGATCGCATCTTGTCATTTGTGAAAATTATTTATATTGATGACATTCCTTTTGATGCACGATTTGAAACTTCTTTGTTTGTAAATTTTACGAGGCCCAAGATTATCTGAATATTAGTTGAATCTTTATTCTTTGAAGATTTGCAATATCGATTTGTTTCACATCATGTGACAGAATTTAACAACTCTTATTCAATAAACCAAACCTTTGAAGAAAGCTCAAACATTTCTGTGATAAGCTGAAGCATCTCCAAGTTTAGTCACTTTTCTCAAACTTTTCCAACCTTAGGTTAAACCTCCATCTCCTCATTTGTCGGACCTCCATCTCCTCATCCAGACCATCATCCACAATCACTCCACTACTCTCTTCCAATGCCAATCGATATTCTGAGTTACCGACCAACCTCGGTTACCTCGGGATTATCAAAGTAAGATCACACCTTTTGATGGATCGAATTACTTACACGCTCAACAACACACCAAAGGATGATTACTTTAGTTTTATGAGATTGATGCGATAATATCAGGTATGAGAATTTTCGTACAAAAGTCTTCTTGGAGAAGTTAGAACTTGGTTTAGGGCTCTTAACACAGAGCAGTATTGCTGATCACAGAAGCCTTGTATAGGGCATTTACGAACGGATGGGAGAAAAGAAGGATCCTCTACCGAGATCCTATCGGGAATTTGAAAAATTAAGAAGAAGACCAAAACGAAACCGTACAAGATTACATCATAAGATTCAATGAATCATATAATGCGATTCCCTCAAACCTAAGGCCCCCACTATGCGTATTTGGTCAGAGTTCCGGATGGTTTTGACTCGATGCATAGCTTATTCCCTTAGGGAAAGGCTCCACAAACACTAGAGGAAATGCAAAGCATAGTGGTGAGTGTAGAAGCAAATACGGTAAACGGCAGAGGCAAGACGAGAGAAGAAGAATGCCCTATGAATGAAGAACTGAGCTTTTGAAAGAAAATTTGGATGTAATCATTAAAAGGTATGGAAAGATTAGATGACAGAGTGGAAACATTAGAAGAAAGTCTTCTACGATATTGAGAATCATGCAAGAAACCCAAACTTTAGGAGGAATCTGAACCAAAATATTGGAAAGAATGTCACTGATCAAAACATTATACCACCTTTCCAAGAAAACTTTGTTGAAGGTTCAACCTCGGAAGAACCTACGGAAGATGTAGAAATAAACAATGTCAATGAGGACAAAGATGAACAGAAGTCTTCTCCCGAGGATGATCGAAAAGAATCATATCCTTGAAACATTCCAAACTCATTCGAATTGAGACTTTTGATTTCAAAGAGGGCATGACAATGATCTACGAGGTTCATAAACGTACAACTTGAGAAGTAGACGGATAGATGTACCCGAGGAAAATAAAAACGAGAAAACCACAAAACAAAATGTCAAAAGGTAAACAAAACATTCCTCTATTACAAAATATTCCCCCTGTACAAAACATTCCCCAAATACAAATTTTGCCTAGGATAACTCCCGAGTTTTCAAATCCAATAATCGAAGATGTCTCGACAACAAACCAATCAACAAACAACAATCCAATACATCTCCTCATGTAAGGCTTGTAGAAGAAAACGATTAAGTGCAAACATCTTCAAACAGCTTCATTCATGAAAAAGAGAAAAACATTGAAGACCCAATAAGCAGAGAAAACCCAATTATGCAAAACACTAAAGCTCAAACGGAAAAACCTTTTTAATCTGAAGGCAGCTCGGCAAAGCTTGAAGATATTGTTCCTTTATCGGGGTAATTAAACATGATGTCTATAAGTCAGATTTCCAAGTCTTTAAACATTAACATTCTTGGATTGGATGATTCGGTAAACATTCTTGATGATCAACCCAAACTTCTTTTATTTTTGAGGTTAATGGCAAGCCGAGAAAGTGGAGGAACTCCTCCATTTTATGTAAGCACCGAATGTTCACGACAAGATACTCCATAATGCAATGCTTGAGTTCTGGAGCATCTCACAACTTGATGCCAAAAGCGATGTGGAAAGATTGAATCTAGATATTGCAGACCGTACGGAATTTGTTTTCATTTGATTGGTCGGGTAAAATGTTTAGGTTTAATTAAAGATCACATTGTGTCACTTTGGTCATACTACCTTTAAGTACGTTTTAATGGACATAGTAGTTCTTTGATATTCCACCTAAATATGGTATGTTATTGTCTAGGTCTTGGGGTGCTAAACTTGGAGGATCTATTCAACTAGACATGTCTTATGCAACTATTTCGGTATTTGTAGTCGGCTAAAAGATTATATAGAGAAACTTTGATGGCTACTTAGTGAGTAGCCATGAAGCACGAAAACTGCAATTTATTACGTACACATTCGACATGGATTCTTTTATTTTATACAATGTTGATCAGATCTCCCTCACTGAGCAAAACTAAATGGAAATCATAAACAAAACCATCGGTAAAATTGAAGAAATATCTGAAAACAAGAAAGCACCCGAGATGACCAAGAAATACCGAAAAAAATAAACAACTAGCTCTGTCAAAAAATATGTTAAAATAATCGATGAAGATTATGAACATGAAATTCTATGGCATTTAGAGTTTGATGGCTCGGTAAACGGACTAGGGGCGGGAGGCAGGATTTATTACACAATGTGGAGAACAATCATGCGAGAGGGTCATGCTTATAGGTTAAATTTCAAATGCACTAACAACATGGCGAGTATGAAGCTCTTTTATTAGGGCTTAAACATGTCAAAGAGTTAGGAGGCATTAGGGTATCAATCTAGGTGACTCTGAACTAATCATCCAACGGATTAAAAGGAGAGTATTACCTTAACATGAGAATGAAACAATGCGAGACGATTGTAGATATTCTCAACACATTTCTAAACAACTTGCCAAGATTCCAGGAAAACAAAACATGCTCACGGTTGAAAGTAATGTTTGCTAGTACATGCAAGTTTCCTTTTGATCCTAATCATCGGTTCAGTGAGATTAGAGCCTGACTACAATACCGGACAATCTTTTGAATTGGCAAGTATTTGTGAATAACCAATCAAATCAATAATTTTTTTGACACTTGAGAATGAGTTTTCTAAACGTAATTTTAGATGAAGACCTAAATGTTGATGAATTTAATCAGAAAGAACAAAAAATAGAAATTTCAAGAGAAAATGCAATTCATATCTTTTGCATCCAACCCACACACTTCATACAGAAAAGAACATGGAAAATGGAAACAAATGGAATTTTATGAGATCATAGATGAAACGAAATCATCAATTTAAAGATAATCAATTACCCAAAGGATTAACACCTTTGGAAGATCTATTCGACTCAAATATTCTTCCATTTCATACCTAAAATGGAACTGTTAAAGGCGTGGAAGAGAGCGCAGCAGAACTTGAAAATCTGAAATGGTCAAGTTGTCCAAGTCTCACCAAAAGATGAAAGGATTAAATATGTTATTTGTTAAAAGAATTCAGGGATGTCTTTGCACGGAGTTATGAAGACCTCAAATCTTATGATACATCCATCATTGACACACTATACCTTTCGCTTGACCCGAAACCTTTTAAACAAAAGCTTAGGAGAGATAAATCATACTATTACCCTCAATTGAAAAGGAAATCAAAAGGATGTTTGAAGCGAGGATTATAGCTCCTATCAGATTTTGAGAATGGAGTTTCTAACACAGTACCAACAAGAAAAAATAACGAGGAGAAATTAGAGCGTAGTAATCGACTTAAGAAATTTGAATAAATTTTCTTTAAAGGTAAACTATCCTCACTTGAAAATGGACCACATTAAAGGGTAGTAGGATCTTCAAGAATATCATTACGGGTGATTTTCGGTATAACCCGGGTCTGGTTCATCACGTGTCGAGGATAAAACAACATTTACAACACCATGGGGTACGTTTAAATATGTCAAAATGCCATTTGGGCTCGAGAATGCCGGAGCTACATTTGAAAACGTGGATATTGCTTTTGCCCAAAGAGATACATGATTTTCTAGTTATTTACCTAGATGATTTAACGTTTTTCTAAAAGCGGATCAAGAACATTTAGATCACCTAAGGCAAGTATTTATAAAATGCGAGAAAATATGGAATTTCTTTAAAACCTAGAGATCATTATTTGGTTTGGAAGAAGGAAAGCTTTTAGGGCATATCATTTCTAAAGATGGCATTAGGATTGATCGAAGAATTCAAGCAATTTTGCAAATACCCCACCCCGAGGAAACATAAAAGAATTACAAGCATTTATAGGAAAAATCAACTAAGAGAAGATTTATTTCACTGGTTGTGAGAGTTACTTGGGTCTTGACTAACATGTTGAGGAAAGATTCAAGCATTGGTAGATGTGAGAAGCCAAACAATCATTCGAGGAAATTAAAATGGCTTTAACAAGGACACAGATTCAGCCAGTCCAATTGATAGAGACTTTATTATTTTTCATTTGCTTCGAACATCTTGTTAAAGACATTTTTGCTTCAAAAAGATGACCCGAAAGTTGGCGAAAACTGATAGCATTTTTTAGTAAAGCAGGGATGCATCTCTAAAATACAATATTATGGAAAAAACGAGGCTTTTGCATTAGTAAAAGCAATCAAAGATTCGAGTTTACATATTATATTCTCATGTATTAACATATAATGCCTAATGCGGTAGTTAAGAATATTTGATGACTGAAGATGGCATTGAAGGTAAACGAGGTAAGTGAATCATTACCATTTTGGAATATGATATTGAGATTAAGCCAACCAAAGTTGATAAAGGCCAAGGTTTAGCACAACTTATGACGAAACCAATTGCCAATATGAACATAATGAAGCTGAATGTGGGGAGATGGCGACTCCTCGGATACGATCGAGCTTTTTTCAGATTCACCACGATTTTCTTGATATAATTCATGTTTTTTATTAAACTGCAAGCTCCTCAGGGATTTATCAGAATAAACAAGATTTTTCAGAAAATATCTTCCAAATATTGTATTTTAGACGGTACTTTATTTTGGAAAAATCATGAAGGAATCTTGTTGAATTGTCTCTTAAAAGATGGCGATAAAGTGCTTAATGAATTTCATGCGGGGAGATTGTGGAGGACATCTCTTGGAAATCTCTTTATGACAGATCTTGAAATTTGGTTTTTCTTGGCCAACATTATTTTACGATGTAAAGAAATTTGTAACAAGTTGTCAAAATGTCGGATATTTTGAAGAGGTAAAAAAGTTGTTACCTCTTCCTTTAAAACCGGTTTCCCGCAGAAAGACCCTTTCAACAATGGGGATTAGATTTTATTGGAGAAATTCACCCCCTTCTTCGGGGCAACATAGATGGATTTCACTTCCCTTTCCTGGACTATTTCACCAAATGGACTAAACCATCCATGTAAAACCGATCCAATGATTCTGTAATCATAGGGTTTCTAGAAACCAACATACTTTCAAGATTTAGTACAATCGAGAAAAGATTATAACGGAACAATGTCTTTGCATTTAAATCAAGAAAATGATTAGTTTGCCATAAATATCATATTACTTTGGGGCCATTCAACGACCTAATTACCCCCGGGGTAATGGACTAGCGAAATCCTCCAATAAGAGTTTGATCAATATCATTAAGAAATTGTTGGAGGAAAATAAGACGGCATAGAAGCCCGACCAATGCATTATGGGCGGACGGACTTACAGCAAGAAATCCATTGGGACTAGTCCATATGAGTTATTTATGGATGCAGGCAGATTCCCATCATCTTTAGGAATCCTGTCATGAAATTACTTCGGGAGGCTCAAGTGAGGCCAAATAACATTCTAAAAAATTAATCAAACAATCCACACTAGAAACCAAACCGGAGAAGAGGTATACCAAAGATCACGAGGATTTTACGGAAAAGCTAAAGAAAATGTTTGATAAAAGGACTAAAGCGAGAGGATTTTCGGTTAGGGGACAAGGTCTAAGATGGGATTCTAGAAGAGAAGAAAAAGGGAAACATGGAAAGTTTGATTTCTTATGGAAAAGGCCTTATATCATTCATGCCTTGCGAAATAACACTTACTTTTGAAGGACTTGGACAATTCGAAGTTGAAGGACAGTCAATGGTCGAATGCTTAAGCATTATTTTGATCCAATTTACTAGAATGTTTTAATGTTTCTACTTGTACATAATATATTGTTTTCTTGTTTTATTTTTGTTAATGCAGTTTGGATTGGATGGTGACTTCTTGGAATTGAGCCGGAGTGAAGGCCTAAGTTCCAAAGTTCCTTATCATATGTAAAATAAAGCTACCGGGAAGGAGGAAGATTTCATACTTTCGGTTTGAAGACATTTTGAGGCATCGAGCTGTTGTTCTTGACTTTCCACAAGGAAAAGCCATCCCCAGTGATGGAGCCAGTGTTAGCCTCCTATATCAATGAGTTTTCATCTTTCATGATTGTCTTGATGGAAGTATGGAATATGTTCAAACCTTCTTACTTGAGCAAAGGTGTTCCATATTCTTAAAAACCAAAAAATCAAAAAATTTAAAATGCTAAAGAGGTATACCCTAAAAGAAAAATCAAAGGGTAAAAAGTAGAAATGGTCAAAGAAAGAAATGAACCTTTGAAGCAAAATAGACCAAAGGAAAGTGTGCAAATCCAAATACCACTACTTTTTACTGTTATAATAAACCAATTGTGTGCGGCTTGTGAAATTTTTGCCACAATTCATGAATAGAATCAAGCTACTTAAACTTGGCTTAGACATATTTGATTTCATGTTATAGATTAGAGAATAAATATCTAGCCAAACGGTTAATCTTGAGATAAGTAGATAGGTAGAGTAAATAAAAAGGTGCTCATGACTTAATCTGAGCCCTTGGATGTAATAGAGGGTAGAAATAGATAGATTTATCATGTAAAAAGGGAAAAAGATTGATCGGGGTTTGCAAGTCTAAATGCTAAACAGAAAATGTTGAGTATTTAGTAGATGGGGTAGGTAGATGGTCTTCATAGAAGTGTTATACGATGAATGAATATTGCTACATGTTAGTTAATCATTTACTTTCATCACAAGTACTAAACCCGGGAAATACCTTTGAAAAATCACGGCAAGTAAGTCAAATTCATTAACCTCCCTCATCATTTTTTCCCCTCAAGATTTTTACTAATTTCCCCAAAGTACTAAGGTAATTTGAGATCAAAGGGGCTCAAGGCTCTTCCTTGACTCCTGGAGGACGGACCCTCGGCCTAATGATCAAAAGACCTAAGCACTTGAAATAATTCATCATTATCTTCCATCTTTAACTTTTCCTAAGTAAAATCCTATTTTACTTGGAAATAATCTAAAATTCATAAAATTATAAATAATTTGTTATTAAATTGAAATTATTTGAAGATAAATCTTCTGTTACTAAGGATTATCACTTTCTTAGATGTACAAAGATGTTTTGATTTCCCTTGTCCTTTACCATATTAACCTTTAATTCTACTATATTAAATCCCTAGTGAAATCCCTTTTCCCTAAGTATATAACTCCCTTTTCTATAATATCCCCAATACATTTATTATAATGTTTACCCAAATATATATTTCTTACATTAAAAATAAACACCCCGCTTTATAAAGCCCCTTTGGTTAAAACTATAGCATTATACATAAATCCCGCCCCTATGATGAATAATTGTATTAATTCATTCATCATATAATATAAATATATAAAAAAGCGTTAGACATACCTTATGTGTGTTTAATACCCAAAACATATCAATGAACTTTGCAAAAAGTCTTGTGCCACGTGGTCGGGTCACGTGGCATTCCCACTAATAACTCCGCCGCAACCCATTTCATCATATGGGATTTAAATTAGTCATTTGGACTAATTAACAACCTTCTCACTTTATTAACATTTCCCGGGGTGATTAGATTTCGCATTAAAACCTTTTAAAAGCCGTAAGATACACGCAGGCGTGCGCATCATTTTGCCAATCACCTTCCGGCCGTTGGATCGCCTATTCTTTGATCAACGGTTATCGTTAATCCCGCTGCCCATCCCTTGCCGGCATGTTAACCAGCGGGGGATGGTTGGTTGCAAAAAAAAATCAGACTTCTCACGTGGCAACTTCTGCGTGATCGCTCCCCGCGATTAATACCGCCCTCAACCAAAAGTGGTGCGGGCATTTCCCGCTTACCACTTACCGCGACTTGACACACGTCATCCGTACCACCATGACGTCACACCTCGAAAAACAAAAATCCTTTTAACTGTAAATAAACCATTTTTCGTGTTTTTTAGTCATTTCACTATTCGAGAGAAGAACGTTGCTCATTTGCGATTTTTCGAAATTTCTGTTTGTAATTAACCATTTCGCCCCAAATTCTACTACGCCCGTGTTGAACGTCCCCGCCATTGCTCATTACATTAAAGAACAGTTTCAGTCTAAAATACGGGTATTTATCATTTCTTATTTGCAAGTCAAGCTTAGTTTCCTTTGTTTTTCTACGAAAAAATAGTTAAAATCGGCGAGCTCTCCCCAAAGATTTTAAACTTGTGAATTTGCTTCCCAAACACATAGGTGTTTCAATTTCCTCCATTTTGAAATCCCGTCCGATGCAGCAAGTAAAACGAAAAACTCCACTTTGAATCCACAAAGAACCAAAATGGAGGTCCCCACGGCTTCTGAATATCACTCCCTTGAATGCTCCTCATCGGGGAATTGGACTATCTACCTACGATAGATGAAGATTTCCAAATAAAAGACCTGGGTTTCGATGAAAGTCCCGATTAGACTGCAGCCATTGCGAGAGGCAATTCTCAAAAGGCAGACCTTATAGGGTTATGGGAATCCAATCTCCCAGTATCTTATTCCTTGATCCAGTACTACTGAAATCATTCATTACTTGTCATGCAAACTATGATCCACCTTGCAGAGAGCTGTCTTAACTCGATCAAAGTGTTCTGTTCCTATCACACCTGCGGGCTATCATCTTATTACACTTTGAGCGGAAGCAAGAATTAGCACGTATCCATGGAGGGATTGATTGAGAAAACCCGGACGATTAACCCCGGAGAAATTAAAATCCATGTGTCGGTATTTCATGCACGAGCATCGGCCAAAGAGGGCTCCCCTATGGTTTTTACTATTTTAATACATTGGGAAGGCTAGTTGTTAACATAATATCCTTTGTCTAGGATTCAATACCGGTAGTATGTAGGCAGAATGTAACTTTGCTTCTTTATCATCTTACCCCAAGACGGCCTCTGAGATTAAGTATGATTATACTTCCTTCATGCCAACAAATCCTGATCAATTCTTAAAACTAGATAATGAAAAGTTTTCAAAGTACTCCTCGGTTATCTATCATCTCATGATCTATTATCGGTCAGACGGAGTTCCCCTTCCACGGTAGAGAGCTTGATGCTAAGAGGCCATCCAGATACATCATTTTCGTCCCCATCATTCATTTTCACCAGTTCTCCTACTCCTATTCGGAATTCATTGATCGGTTGTACAGCACATACAACTCTGTTAACGAGATTTCTCCCCCGGACTCGATTACTAAAATTAGAAGACTAACGATTATCAGAGTTATAAAGTTGGGGATTGGTACTTGTACCAAAACCATACGATCATCAGGATTTATGGATGTATGAATTCGTCTCATTGAGATTCTAGGATATGTACCAATGAGAATTTTTGCTTTGGAATACTTTTAGATGAGATGAATAATTCAGATGTGATTCATTTACGCAATGTAAAGAAGAAAGCACGATTAAGGATCAAAGCCGAGTTAGATCCTTTCATTTTCAATTCTCAGGGAAGGCGAGGAAAGCAGAACTTTTAATGAGAGAAGTTCCGGACATCTTTCCGTTGGGTCCCTTATGACCCCTTTGGTTTCATTCGTGAAAAAGATTAAAGAATAAGTCATCTCCCTATATACACCACAAAATTCCTGGTTTAGAACAATATGCAAATCAGATGAATGGAGTTGAAGGAACTCTTGTTGAAGAAGAAAGTGGAGGCGACAAATTGAATAAACTTATGAAAGATGTTGAGAAAGAATTTTGACCTAGAAACATATGATCAAATCTGAGTTACCCAACATTGGCACATCTTAGCCAACCACTCTACGGCAAACGTTACGGGAAACTGATCCATCGATAGCGACGAACCCAAGGAGTAGGAAAGAACGTAGTTAGTTGTGAAACCTTAGTCATGGCGAGCTCCTGATTCCAAAACACCTAGCCATCTCGAGGCTTCTCCACCGGCAAAATAAAATCCAGTTCAGAGATGCAAACTCCTTTGAATGTGGAAATAGGAAAAAAAGGGCAGCTCCGGATACCACACTTTCAAAAGGAGCCCCACCAAGTTTATCAAGCTAAAAACACAAGTCGATCCACCTCGGATATAGAAATTATAGATGAAGTATTTGATAGTATTGGGGAAGATAGTCGACAAACGAGCAGCAGAAGAAACAAACATAAGCCGAGAAAAGGAATACAAAAGCAATTAAGCAACGTATCTTCCTTGAGCCCAGCCAAAGGAAACAGAATCTGGAGACATTAAGAAGACAACAATTAATATCAAACAAAAGAATGATCAATGAAAATGAAGGTATACGATCGATATATGAAGATGGCTCTCTGTCAACCAAAGTAGAATATGCATTGATCTTTCACAAGGTAAAATGCTAATGAGCCACTTAAAAGCAAAGGTGCCAAAGCCAACCGACGCGAGATTACATCAGATCAAATTTTGAAGTTTTAGCAAAGATATCCATCCCTGGATCAGATAGAGCTTCATAGACAAACGGGGAAATGGTTTATTCTACTCTCACCAACAAAGCCATGGCGGCTTTATGGCTTGCAAGATTCATGAATATGCCTCTTTGCACGGTGAAGATTGAGAGGGCCTCCTCAGGGCCAGGATAATAGAATAAAGTCTCTAGAAGAGATCATCATTGGTTTGGGTCACAATCCCAAAGACATTAAAGGTATTGAGGCATTGGTAAAAAAAGAAGAGGATGATATAGAGTTTTCGAAACTTGGTGAAACTACCGGCCTCGAGACACCTCGAACACGAGGAAGTTATAAAAGGAAATTCACGAGAAGAAATGATGGAGTTGCTCTTGAACCTGGCAGACGGCCAAATGAACAGAGAAAGGAGACGACATTGCGAGACGAGAAGTGGCAGACTTCAACAACGAGGTACTACAACTACGAGGACGACGGAACAACCATCTCGAGGTAAATACTTCGCTTGAGTTACGAGACTTAATAAAACGAGATGGAGAGTTTGCGACTAAGGTCCATGAGCTCCAACAAACAAAATTACAATTGGCAAAAGTGGAGGAAAAATATGACACTTCTAAAAGAAACCATTCAGTAACATCGGGGAGATAAAAATTGGAAAAATTGGTTGAGGCTTTGCAAAAATATCTTTCCCTTGGAAAAACCTCGAGAACGAAATAAATGATATTCTTTGGTGCAACATCATTGAATTAATGTAAAGGGTATTTGGCCTCAATTCAAAATAGCCCATGACTCAATGAGTTAGTCAAGATAGCACAGAGGAAATAAATAGAACCGGACATGAGTTAAGAGGCGGAGCTGGCAGGCCGGCGCTCATTCGGTGCAATTCTAGAACAAAGCATAACATTGTTGAGGTAATTGACGGACGGGGGTAGTTTTGGAAGCAAAGAGTTTTGCAAAGAGGACTTTCATGCAAAATTTGGAAAGAAAGTGTACGAGACATTTTGATTTGACATCTTAATTGAGAAAAATTCCAGCTCTGCTAGATAATGAATTTACCAAGTCCATGCTCTGAAGATCAAAATAGTAGACTTGGAAACCTATGAGAAAGAATAGCTCATGCTAAAAATACGGTTGTAGGTTCTACTAGCTCATCGGGAGACACAACGTGCAAGTTTAGGAAGAGTATTTATGATAAGGTGAGGGATTTATTTCATACGGAGCATGAAATAAAATATCTATTTCCAAACGAGCCCTTTTTATAAACTTCTTGAAGCGAGATGAAACTTTAGCTGGAAAACATGATACCGAATGATCAATGGTGGCATGAAATGTTGAAGTGTAAAGGTTATACTGAGATGAAATTTATCTTTGCTCAAGTAAATGGTAGAAACGAAAGACGGAGATGAAAAGTGAGATGAAAGGTTAAAGAGTATCCGTGAGAAGAAAGAGTATTCAACAAGTCAAAGAAATGCGCGGGGCAGAGCCTGAGAGTCTATTTTAGCACTTATCTCTAGCACGTCCATGAAGAAAGGGCAACACATCAGTAGTTACCCATGATTCTATTTTCAGGGACCATTTTGTCTCTTGTTTGTTTTGTAAATATGCTTTTAAGTCGGCCTAGATTATTGGCTAAGATAGTGTAAGCTTGTTAGGATTATTTTGTGTATAAATAAACCTCAAAGTGTTGAGGGTGGATTCTATTACTCTTCTTGTAACATTGAGGTTTCGGAATAAAAGCGTTTGGACAAATTTACTTGGCTTCTTGGATAGTTTTGAAGCCTTGGACTTGTTGCGGGATTCATGTGTTGGACTACGATTCAATAAATTTCAACCATATTGTTGGGTACATATTGCGTTTATACTATAATATATCCGTTTGAATAGTTTACATAAAGTTGAAACTGAGAATTTAACTAATTGTACTCTACATTTTCCAAATGTAATTATTCTTGATAACATCTTCTGAATTAGTTATAAGCATGAATTCTTAAATGCTCTTGCTTCGCTAATTTAATCATTGATTACTATAACAAAGAACCCTTCTTGCTCTTTGCTTGTAGTCATTTCTCTTCTTTCTCTTGAATATGGTGAAAGATTCTTGGTGCCTTTCATCCCTTCAAGATCATCCCATCCACTTTAAATTTTAAGGATTGTTCTACTGTCTAGCTATCTTGCCTGTCTTTACCATCTTGTGCGTAGGAATAGAAATCCAGTAAACCTCCTTTGACTCCACTTGTGATAATTTGAAAACCTCAGCCTTGCCCTTAGTTTGTGGATTCCACCATTTTCCCAAAACAAATTTTGAATCCTATAACTAGCCTAAAACCTTCAAGAACAAAGATAAATCATAAAGAAGGCCCTCTCTTGGGTGCGAATGGCTAGATTACGCATCTAAAGGTTAGTTTGTGATTTACACCAGGTATACTTTCCTCTTACAGCTTCTAGGAAAACACGAGTGATAACATCATCCTCATTAACTCTTTTGGATTTGTCAAGATAGTTATCTTGAGTATTGAAAACATGAATCTCCTCTAATGAACCTACTTGATGCCAATTTCCTAAATCATCAGTATATTTTACAAGGTGTTATGAGGGTCACTAAAATTGATCACAACAATTTTCAGCCAATGATAGAGATGGAAAATGCCCTAACCTTTTCAGTCCTCGTTCCATTCAACTTTTAACCTCCATATGTGTGTATGAAATTTGATGAGGTGTAACAAGGGTTCATCAACCTTTTCATCTTGAAATATAGGTAGGTTTTTTATCCAATTTATTTTAGGCATTTTGTGATGGAATCTAGGGATATAATCTCTACTCATTGGAGCTTATCTCTTTTGTATCCTTGGATCCATGTTGTAAACCAAAAAGGGTTATTGAATATTTTCAACCAGTCTAGAGTTCTCTACTAGTGGAGTCTTTTAGTCTATTGAGGGTTGTGAAGTCACCAGGTGGAAGATTTGAACTTTCCTATCCACCATCAGCATGGTTGGGATTGCTCAATGCATTCCCAGGGGGGTTTGTGAGAACTTAGTGGAGTAGTAGGCCTATTGGAGGCTAGTGGAGTCACCTAGTGGATATTTTTAGTTGTTTTGAAGATATGTTGTCTATGGTCCACCACCAATACTGACAAAAATCCAATCTAGAAATGTTTTGGGGTTTTCTAAGTTTTGTATATATAGCCCTTAAGGTATGTGAGAGTGTCCTATAGATGAGTCATCAATTTTCTAAGATGGTGAAACAACTAGATTCTACTCTTAGGCTATCAGTTAAGTTGTCTATGATTTGATGAAGGTTTCTGAAGTCCTAAGGGGTACTTAGTTTGTCACCGATATCAGAGGTTGCATCATAATCACCATTGTGTTAGTGATAGTGACGAGGTAGCTATGAATCATAGGATATTGTTTGATGAAGGGATTCTAGATTCCTAAGGGGTATTTAGATTTTTATGAACTTAGAGAGTCCCACTGTGATCACCATCATGTTAGGGTCTCGTGATTTGGCAGATTGGATAAACCAAATGACAGGGTAACATCAGACCAGTCTTTGGAGTCCTAAGACCTAGCCTTCTTGGACTCAGAGAAGGCTCTCTCTATTGTGCGAAGGATGTGAACTTGTTCGCTTTGGATGATTGATTTTAGGCTAGTTGTTTAGTGTAATTTGTTTGTTTGTTTTGGGTTGGGGTAAGATGATTAAGTAGGATAAGTGGAATGAGAGATTATCAAACCAATAGGGCTATGGGGTCAGATGAAGTCGAGGGTGTCTAAATGATGAAGCAGAGTGTATTGCAGGGCCGATTTAGCAAGGTTAATGGATCCTTAGGTGATGTATGAGGTGTAATGAACATTAAGTTTGGGAAGAAACTAAGACGTCTTAAACATATATAGTCTGAAAGAAATATCTCATGAGGTAGGGAAAACCATTAATCTCTATGAACAATACTCAAACTGATAAGCATGTAAGATGAACATTCCAGTGATACATAGAAGCATTAGAACTCCCAACTTCAGAAATTCACCTTCAGATTTTTGAGAAAACACATAAGATAAAAAAATAACACAATATATGGAGAGGGAACTCCTAAACAACATATATCAAACTATCGGGAACTCTGAAACAAGTTGGTAAGCATGGGCAAAGGGCAAGATCGAAATAAGGCCTCTTTGTCTTAGCCTAATCAATCAGTATTCCATAGAAAAGCTTCACAATAGGGTTTTGAAAACTTTAAATAAGCAAGGCATACCATGAATCATATTTATAGGCTAACATACTAACCATTCATGAAACAAAAACAAATTTTAGTGGGCCTAAGGAGAAATCAAGAATTCCTTAAGATGACTAAAAGAAGAAAACATCAAGTCTATAGCAAACAGGAGGTTTGAGTTGCTTCCATGAGCATATCTCAACCTATAATTTTCTGATCTATAGTAACCAAGTAGACTGAAACAAAATGAGGACAAGAAAACATTAACAAATTAGGAAAACATCACCATTCACCAAGCTATGGAATCCTGCAAGAAAGCTTCTCCAATATCAAGCCACAGAAGACATTCATTCAAGTCCCAACTGATTACAATGAATTCTCATGTCTTGTATAACAAATGAGGAGAAGAGAGCATACTGGAGCATCTAGAAGCCTATTGGCCAAAGAGAAATATCCTAACTTGTCCTTGAGGCTTTCCAAAGCCCAAGGCACACAAATATCTAAATAAAATATCTTTTCCGACTATAAGAGGAAATAAAATTGAATTTTAGGGCTGAAATGCCTAAGAAAACTCGCCAAACGCACATTTTTTCCACTCAGCCATAGGAGCATAACACATGTGTCAAACAATGAAAAATTTCCAGGTGTGTAACACTGAAATAGTCCCTGTTGCAGCAATCTTTTGGAGGTCTTCCCAAAAACGGATTTGGCAACGCGATGGCTCGTTGGAAAGCTTGATGGGACTAATTTCCAAAATTTTTTGATTTGTGCTGAATGGATGCCATTTACCTACTCAAAAATAAAATCTCCCAACACTTCTCTATGCGTAACACCTGGTCTGAAAAGGAGGCAGAAAGGTCAATTTTTTGAAGTTTTGTTGACCTTTTGAGGGGGTAAAACTGCTCCAAAGGATCTGAAAATTGGTGAGTAGAATTTTGGTGATGTGAAAAAACCAAAAATGTGAACTTTGAGAGCTGAATATGTACCAAATTTGTGCATAACACCTAGGGTGTTGTGCTCCTAGGGGTCAAAATTTGGAAAAAATAAAAATTTGTCCAATTTGCCTCAAAATTGGTGGGTAGACCCCTCAAGAGGTTTTGGATACCTATTGAGAAGCCTCAGCCAAGAATCCAAGGCTGTCATGCACTTTGGCTCTTTTTAGGTCTTCTAATTCAATGAGGGCCTTCTTTTGCTTGGCACTAGCAAGCATGCTTTTCCTTGCATAATGTTTGGCCATTTTCTTTTGTAGGGAAAGGCCCCTCTTAACTTCCTTGAAATGCTTATGTTCTTCTTTTTAGTAGTAGATGACCCTTTGAGCCATCTCAAAATCCATTTCCCACTCCTGAAGCTATGCATATTTTTCCAAGAGGAGAAACCTAGTTTTTATCTCTTTGTCCTTATTGTCACTATCTAGATCAATGAATTGAGATCCTTGAGAAGTCTTCTTGATCCTTTTGCTCCTTCTTACCTGTACCTTCTTCTCACCTTTGTCCACCTTTCCTTTCCCCTTGTCCTCATGCTTGATCGCTGGAGGAGAAAGGCCCCTTTCCTTTTTGAGGCAGAAAACACATCTCTTCTGCCTCTGTGATAGGTGCATGTGAGATTTTTTATGATGGCGTCTCTACTTTTGGAGGTGCCACAAGCCTTACCATATTCTTCATCATAAGACTCACTATTTTGGCCCTTTTTCTCATCATGAGGCTCACTGATTTTAACTCTATTTTCTTGCTCACTGTATCCTTCTTGAGAGGCTGCCTCTTCTTGGTCCTCATCACTCTGCTGTTCCTCTCCTTCACACTCTGTTTCTGTCCCATAATCTTCATTATTTTCTCCACTTTGATCATCTTATCATCTTTATCAAGCTCTACATTTGCCTCAATGTCTTCAACCTTTGTCTAACTTGCATCTGTCTCCTGATTTTTGTTGTAATCAATTTCTTGTTTGCTATGGCTATAATTACTTTCCTGCTCATTACTGTCCTCTTCCTTGTCTTCTTCATCTTCCTCATCTTCTACCTCACTGTCCCCTTCTTCATTTCCTTCATCTTCCTTAGCTTCTACCTCAATGTCCCCTTCTTCATTTCCTTCATCTTCCTCTGCTTCTACCTCATTGTTTTCTTCTTCATTTTGTTCATCTTTTTGCTCATCATTAGAGCCACTATCAACTTATTCACTTGGCACATTAGTAGAAGGGATAGGGGGTAAATTTCTTTGTGGAGAAGGTGTATGGAGAGATGATGGAGGAGTGGAGGTAGGTGGTTGTGAAGTTGAGGGTAATTTATGCTCAATGAAGGTTTGGGGGTCTGTAAAAAACATCATGTGAGATGAAGACATCCCAAGGGATTCCTTGCTGCTGTAGTTGATGTAAGACAATCATTTTGATCAAGGAGTGGTGGAAAAGGCTCAGCATTTGGCGGTCATAGCTTCTTTTATTGACAAGTGAGGCCATCTTGTCAATATTCCAGAAAAGGTAGTATGGTAGATTCATCAATTTGACTTTGGTGAAGTGCATTAGTAACCTTATATGATATGAGTAAACCCTACAGTACCTCCCCTCACAGGTGAAATACCTAATAATTTTCTTTATCGGCAAGGAAAACCTCTCTAGCAAGTGGGAAAAAGGAAAAACAGCCTTGCAGCCTTGTTAACAGCTTGGTTTTAGGTAGGGTTCATAATAGCACAACTCCAACTTCTTTTATTTGAACCATATCTCGCCAATGTCTGGTATACCTATTGCTTTGGAAATGGATTCAGATGAGAGTTCAAACTCCACTCCTGCTAGGCTAACTCGGTGATTTTGCAAGCCAATGAAAAACAATCTAGTCAAGTCAGAGTGGCTTTTGACTTGTTTGACCTTTTCACAAAACTGATAACACCCAACATCCTGAAAGCAGGAAATGATCATGGGAGAGGAAGTAATCTGAACTGTGTCCAAGGGTTCAAACCTATTTGCCCTTCCTCCCTTTTATTCTTGTTGAGGCTTGGTAGGTCTTTGAATTTCATCACTGCTAGTGTGAATCTCTACTTCAGACATGGTGGTTGGTTCTCTAGCACAGAAAGCTTTTTGAAAGTTGTTTGAGGTCCTTTGGGTCAAAGGGCTACAATGAGTGAAGTGAGGGAAAAGTTTTTCAAATGAAGGCAAGATAAAACTCTTCAAGAGTGCACTCAGTTTTTTGAGGTTTGTTTGATGTCACTCACCCTCCTCTGGCACATATAACCATTTTCCCCTTCAAACCCTAACCAAAGGTATTTAAAATTGATTTTTATGTAGCCTAGGGTTTGGTTCAATTAAGCCTTTAAATATGACTTTTCTTAGGAAAATGAAATCTTGGGAGGCGATGAAAACAAATCACCAACCTTGTGTCTTGACCTTTGCAGAAGCTCTGAAGGTGAAAAAACCGAAATTTGACTCTTTTAAGTAATTTTGGGCAAAATTTGCCTATGTGTAACACCAGTGCGTAGCGCAGGTGCATAACACAAGTGCGTAAAACTAGTGCGTAACATTGGTGCATAACAGGTGGGAGAAAAGCCAGTCGGGCTCTAAGAGCGTAACGTAGGTGTGTAACAGGCAGGAGTCAGGCTGGTCAGGCTCTCAGGAGTGTAACACAGGTGCGTAATAGGTAGGAGTTGGGCCAATCGGGCTCTCAGGAGCGTAACACAGGTGCGCAACAAGATGGTTTCGAGAACTTGCTATGTCTCTGTGTAACACTAGTCCAGGTGCATAGTGCCAGGCCCTGGGTGCGTAACGCAGTGTTAAATAACACTGCGGCCACCCCTCCTGTGCATAACACTGAGAGCTAGGTGCGTAACACTGGCCCAGGAGGATAGTGCCTGTAAACTTCACCAATTTGCTCAGAAACTTTCAAAGCCTTCTCTCAACGGCTTCCTTTGGTTTGGAGATGACAAATGGTGCGGGGGAAATACCCAAAAAGGTCTTTATAACCCCTTTGAAAACTATATTTGTAGCGAAAACCCACTTTTGTAATGTTCTTTGTCTATTTACTTTTTCTCACTGTGTTTTTTTACTGTTTTGGTGTTGCAGGTGGCATATTGATTTACAAATTTTCTTTTCTCCATTGTTGGGGCCTCTCAAGGTTCTCCTTAATTTTGACAATTTTCCTGAAGACACCAAGCCCATGCCTTTCAAACCCTTTTTGGAAAAAGAACCTGTTTTTTGACTTTAACACTTATAAACATCAAACTCATGCCTTTTTGCCATTTCTACTTTTGACTAATATTCTATGTTGAAAACATTCTTTTCCTTTGACCTTGAAACCATATTCTATGGAAAAAGCATCTTTTCCAGCTTTGTGAAGTGTTTTTTGTGTCTTAGACATATTTTTGCAGAATAGTCCTTTGACAAAGAGTTCCTTGTTGGGAGTTTCATTGTTCTACTATAAACCAGGGGTATATCTGTTTGTTTTCTAGGTCACTTTGATCACTGTCTCTTTTGAGCTTGGACAACTTGCTTTGTCACATAATGGCCCCTTCTTATCATAGTTACTGTCTTTGGCCATTTGAAGATTACTTTAACTATTTTTAGAGAAAAATACCTTTGAACTAGGAGTTAGTGCTTGTTTGCCAAACCCTAGGGTAATTGAGAAACCCTTGAAACCATCTACTGTGATGAAGGAGGTTTCTTGGTCACTATTTTGACCCTCTTTGTCTACCTTCTCATGCTTCTGAGTTCATACTTACTCTATTGCTTGGTCAAAACAGTTAATGAATCTTGATTCTCCATAAACACATACCTTGCTACTCTCTTCTAGGTTGTGAATGGTCTTCTCGTGATGATGCCTCTCATTACTTTACCTTACCTCATGGCTAATCTGATGTCTTTTGGTGTTATTTGCAGAGATGCAAGCAAAGGGCAGTTGTCCCTCTACAAGTTTCATGCTTGAAACCAAACAACCTTTTTAAATGATCTTTTTGATATGAGGTACAGGGTTGCTTATGTGTCACTATCTTTTATGACCTGCATGGACCTTTTGATGGGAAACACTGCATAACACTCCCTAATGAGATCATGTTTCTTCCTTGTAAAATTTAAGCCTATTTTTATCTTACCACCTGCTGTGGATGCCTTTATAAGACTTTTAGGTCTCCTTGTTTGCCTTTGTTCTACTATTTGACCATTTACAAAACATTTCTGTAGAAATGCTTGGGCATGGCAAAATTTTCCTTTGCAGGCTTACTGCTTGATGAAGAGGATAACTTTAGAGATCTTTGATGTTCTTTGACCAATGATATGGCCTCATCCTTGTGTTCACTTGATTTCACCTTTGAATTCCTGTGGAAATACTGAATTTAGAAACATGATAGCGCATAACCTAGGTGACCCTATTTGACTTATTGTAATGCTTTTGGAATAGGTTTTTGACTAAAATCTTGAATTAGGGTTTGGAGGAGGAGACAAGGTTTTTGACACTCTATTATGCACTACCATCCTAGACAACTAGAAGACCTTGTCTTTACTTCAAAGAGCTTTTAGATAGGGAGTTTTGACAACACCATTGCTTGAGGCACTTGGTGAGCAAGGAGAAAAGTTTGGTTTACTTGGCGAAACAAGGTGTGAAAGTAGAAGGCTTAGGAAAGCAGAGACATAGTGTTATAGGCAGATATGGAAAACATAGTGAGAGTGAGGGACATTGGTATTTTATAGGCGATAGATTTTCCATGCTTTGACAAGGAGGTGGGGTAGTGAAAAAATTTCTCTTTGAGGGGATTTCTAGAACTCACATAATTCTTGAATTTTGTTTCTAGAAATCTTTGACAAAGCATTTAGTCATCTAAACAACTGAAAATTACTGATGAATAATTGTGGCTCCAATTGGGGAGGGTAGCTCATTTTTAGGAGGTGTCTAGAATTTCAGATCTCTTGGTTTATGAAGACTAGTGCCTCATCCATTGGGTGGATTCTCTCTTTTCTTTTGCTGTTGTTTTCCATGAAGTAGTAATTTTGAGAATATGAAAGCATGATTAGCTCAACTTCACTTTTACCTAACCAACCTACTCACCTAACCTTTTTTCTTCCTTGGGTGCACTTGAACTAGCAAACCCATTGACATTTTTATTTTGAAAATGAAAACAAACTATCTCATTCTACACTTATCTCTTTCAGGAGTTCATATTAAGCTATTGAAATCCTTTGATTCTCTACCTATTCTACTCAACTGTCAAGGTTAAACTGTTTGACAAGATTGATTCACTAGGCTAAAAACATGAAATTGAAAACATGACTAAATCAGGATTAGACAATCTGATTTATCATGGGTTTGTGGCATAAAAACAAGCTTCACAAATGTTATTTTTGTACATAATTTTATATTCATCCCTATTTTTCTCCTTGGTTCTGTTTTGAGCATGTGGAACCAATATCCTTCTTTCCTAATCTATTTTCTTCGACAAGTCAAGCTTCAATGTTTTGACTAGCATTATTTTCACTAACTTATCAACAATAAATTTAAAACATGTTCAGCCATGATTAGGCTAGATAGATGAACAAGACATTGTTTTTGCATTAGTAGTGGCATTTAGGCTTGCACACTTTCAATATTACTATTTTTTGGGTATGGGGCTGTACCACTTCTCAAATATGCCATCTTTTTCTACCTTTCATTGTTTTTGTGTTTTTTCATTTTTTCCAAACAATCTAGAACTAAAAAGATGCTCACAAGGCTGAGCTTATTTTTCATACCTATCTATCTATCCTCATATAACCTATACATATAGATACATTTGGTGAACTCTCTTTTCCAGTATAGCCAATCAAGCAAGTGGATAGATGATTGCTTTTTGTTCCACCTCTTACGTACGCTAGTAGGCCATTCCCACTTTGTCTTCTTCTGAATAGTAGCACCCCAAATTTTCTTTAAGGTCTACCACAAACTACCCCTGGCATGTTTTATTCCCTCTTTAAAGGTCTCTAAGGAAACAACAAAGGAGTCTTCGAATAATAACTAGCCTAGAGGATTTGAGAAATAAACTTTGTTTAGGATTACTCCCTCCTTTACTTGACTAACCTTGGGATCCTTTTGAGAAAGAGTTTCTTCTCCCTCTTTATGATTATCTGATTTGGAAACTTCAGAATGTAATGTTATGTTGTCTTCAAGCAATCCTAGTATGACCTAATTTAGTGAGCTTATTTATGTTTGTGAGTCATTCTCTTGATGAGTATGAGAATTTTCTGGCACCAGGTCTTCTTGAGAAGGTAGTATATTATCAATATCAATATGTACTATAGTTTATGTATGAGAAAATGCATTAGTATATAGGTCAGCAGTAGAGCACATAGACATATCTTCTTTACATAAAAATTTGGATGTTGGTTGGCTTCTTAGGATCTGATTTCTTTCTTCTTTAGTTAAAAGGGGAGGTGTCTTTCTCTTTCTCTGGATAGACCTATGATGTTTCTCTTCCTTTTGTGACTACTCATAAGGATGAATGTCTTCTTGAGGAGGTATTACAACCTCAATAGCAATATGTTCCTCTGTTTCTTTATGAACAATTTCTTTAGTAGGTAAGGCAGTAGTGGAACAAACAGGAATATTTTCTTTATATAAAGGTTCAGAGGCTAGTTGTAGTCCTAACATCTGATCTATCTCTTCTTTGGTTAAAGGAGGAGGAATTTTTTGTTTCCTCTGAATTGGGAAATAATTGTTTTCTTTATTTTGTGTAGGTTGATCTTGTGGCTGAATTTCCTCTTGTACATTACATAAAAGGGTAGATGGATTTCCATTTGTTTTAGCTTCTTCAGAGAGATCTTGTAGATCTTCTCTTACTTTTTAATGGATTTCATCCTCAATCAACTCTTCTTGGCTGTCAAGATAGTTATCTTGAGTATGAAAAGCATGAATCTCCTCTAATATATCCTCATGATGCTAATTTCCTAAAACTTCATCAATGTTTACAAGGTGTTGTCTGAGGTCTTCAGATTGATCACAACAATTTTCAACCAATGATAGAGATGGAAAATACCCTGTATAGTGTTTATAAAATACCTTGTGGAAATCCTTCAAAGAAAACAAGATGTCAGGTTCTAGCCATTCATACCAATTTCTCGCCTTACCTTCTAATGTTTCCATAAACATTTTCATGAGGCAGTCCTCATGCCATTCAACTTTTAACCTCCATATGTGTATATGAAATTTGATGAGGTGTAACAAGGGGTTATAAACCTTTTCATATTGAAAAATAGGTAGGTTTTTTATCCAATTTATTTCAGGCATTTTGTGAGGTAATCCAGGGATATGATCTCTACTCATTAGAGCATATCTCTTTTGTATCCTTGGATCCATGTTGTAAATCAGAAAGGGTTATTGAATC
This sequence comes from Pinus albicaulis, assembly GCA_034641835.2. Lineage (NCBI taxonomy): Eukaryota > Viridiplantae > Streptophyta > Pinopsida > Pinales > Pinaceae > Pinus > Pinus albicaulis. The sequence continues at coordinate 132,756 of JAXQQM020059149.1, forward strand.
TTTTCAACCAGTCTAGAGTTCTTTACCAGTGGAGTCTTTTGGTATATTGAGGGTTGTCGAGTCGCCAGGTGGAAGATTTGAACTTTGCTATCCACCATCAGCATGATTAGGATTGCTCAATGCATTCCCAGGGGGGTTTGTGAGAACTTAGTGGAGTAGTAGGCTTACTGAAGGCTAGTGGAGTCGCCAGGTGGATATTTTTAGTTGTTTTGAAGATATGTTGTCAATGGTCCACCACCAATACTGAAAAAAAGGAAATCTAGAAATGTTTTGGGGTTTTCTGAGTTTTCTATATGCAGCCCTTAAGGTATGTGAGAGTTTCCTATAGCTAAGTCATCAATTTCCTAAGATGGTGAAACAACTAGATTCTACTCTTAGGCTATCAGTTAAGTTCTCTATGATTTGATGAAGGTTTCTGAAGTCCTAAGGGATACTTAGTTTGTCACCGACATCAGAGGTTGCATCATAATCATCATTGTGTTAGTAATAGTGATGAGGTAGCTATAAATCATAGGATACTGTTTGATGAAGGGATTCTAGATTCCTAAGGGGTATTTAGATTTTTATGAACTCAGAGGGTCCCACTGTGATTTCCATTATGTTTGGGTACCGTGATTTGGCAGATTGGCTAAACCAAATGACAGGGTAACATTAGACCAGTCTTTGGAGTCCTAGGACCTAGCCTTCCCGCACTCAGAGAGGGCTCTCTCTATTGTGCGAAGGATGTGAACTTGTTCGCTTTGGATCATTGATTTTAGGCTAGTTTATAAGTGTAATTTGTTTTTTTGTTTTGGGTCGGGGTAAGATGACTAAGTAGGATAAATGGAATGAGATATTATCAAATCAATAGGGCTATGGGGTCAGATGAAGTCGAGGGTGTCTAAATGATGAAGCATAGTATTTATGATTTTTATGAACTAGGAAGGGTCCCATAGTGATTTCCATTATGTTAGGGTACTAGTACATGATTTGGTAGATTAGTAAAAGTAAGCCAGGTAACTTATGGGGCTGATCTGCTGGGGTCCTGGGTTTCATCATTGCTTGGACTCGAGGGCTCTCTCTATTGTGCGAAGGATGTGAACTTGTTCGCTTTGGATCATTGATTTTAGGCTAGTTTATAAGTGTAATTTGTTTTTTTGTTTTGGGTCGGGGTAAGATGACTAAGTAGGATAAATGGAATGAGATATTATCAAATCAATAGGGCTATGGGGTCAGATGAAGTCGAGGGTGTCTAAATGATGAAGCATAGTGTATTGCAGGGCTAATTTAGCAAGGTTAATGGATCCTTAGGTGAAGTATGAGGTGTAATGAACATTAAGTTTGGGAAGAAACTAAGAGTTCTTAAGCGTATATAGTTTGAAAGCAATAAATTATGAGACAGGGAAAACCATTTATCTCTATGAATAATACTCAAACTGATAAACATGTAAGATGAACATTCTGGTGATACATAGAAGCATTAGAACTCCTAACTTTAGAAATTCACCTTCAAATTTTTGAGAAAACACATAATATAAAAAAATAACTCAATATATGGAGAGGGAACTCCTAAAAAACATATATCAAACTATCGGGAACTCTGAAACAAGTTGGTAAGCATGGGCAAAGGGCAAGATCGAAACAAGGCCTCTTTGTCTTAACCTAATCAATCAGTATTCCATAGAAAAGATTCACAATAAGGTTTTGAAAACTTTAAATAAGTAGGGCATACCATGAATCATATTTATAAGCTAACATAATAACCATTCATGAAACAAAAACAAGTTTTAGTGGGCCTAAGGAGAAATCAGGAATTCCTTAAGATGACTAAAAGAAGAAAACATCAAGACTGTAGCAAACAGGAGGTTTGAGGTGCTTCCATGAGCATATCTCAACCTATACTTTTCTGATCTATAGTAACAAAGCAGACTGAAACAAAATGAGGAAAAGAAAGCATTAACGAGTTAGGAAAACATCACCATTCACCAAGCTATGGAATCTTGCAAGCAATCTTCTCCAACATCAAGCCACACAAGCCATTCATTCACTTCATAAAACCAATATCTTGTCCAATCTCATAAAACCATGTATTTCTCTTAAACACATCAAGTCCCAACTGATTACAATGAATCCTCATGTCTTATATAAAAAATGAGGGGAAGAGAGCCTACTAGAGAATCTACAAGCCTATTGGCCAAAGAGAAATATCCTAACTTGTCCTTGAGGCTTTGCAAAGCCCAAGGCACAAAAATATCTAAATAAAATATCTTTTCTGACTATAAGAGGAAATAAAATTGACTTTTAGGCCTAGCATGCCTAAGAAAACTTTCCAAATGCACATTTTGTCCACTTAGCCTTGTTGACAACTTGGTTTTCGGTAGGGTTCATAATAGGACAACTCCAACTTCTTTTCTTTAAACCATATCTCGCTAATGTCTGGTATACCTATTTCTTTGGAAATGGATTCAGATGAGAGTTCAAACTCCACTCCTGCTTGGCTAACTCGGTGATTTTGCAAGCCAATGACGAACAATCTAGTCAAGTCAGAGTGGATTTTGACTTGTTTGAACTTTTCACAAAACTAATAACACCCAACATCCTGAAAGCATGAAAGGATGATGGGAGAGCAAGTAATCTGAATTGTGTCCAAGGGTTCAAACCTATTTGCCCTTCCTCCCTTGTATTCTTGCTGAGGCTTGGTAGGACTTCGAATTTCATCACTCCTGGAGTGAATCTCTACTTCAGACATGGTGGTTGGTTCTCTAGCACATAAAGCTTTTTGAAAGTTGTTTGAGGGCCTTTGGTTCGAAGGGATGTAATAAGTGAAGTGAGGGAAAATTTGTACAAATGAAGGCAAGATAAAACTCTTCAAGGGTACACTCAATTTTTTAGAGGTTTTTTTGATGTCACTCACCCTCCTCTGGCACATATAACAATTTTCCCCTTCAAACCCTAACCAAAGTTATTTAAAATTGATTTTTATGAAGCCTAGGGTTTGTTTAAATTAAGCCTTTAAATATGAATTTTCTTAGGAAAATGAAAGCCTGGGAGGTAATGAAAACAAATCACCAACCTTGTGTCTTGACCTTTGCAGAAGCTCTGAAGGTGAAAAAACAAAAATTTAACTTCTTTTAGCAATTTTGGGAAAACGTTGCATGTGCGTAACACCGATGCATAGTGTAGGTGCGTAACACAGGTGTGTAGCACTGGTGCGTAACAGGCAGGAGATGGGCCAGTCGGGCTCCAAGAGCGTAACGTAGGTGCATAACAGGCAGGAGTCGAGCCAGTTGGGCTATTAGGAGCATAACACAGGTGCATAACAAGCAGGAGTTGGGCCAATCAAGCTTTCAGGAGTGTAACACAAATGCGTAATAGGCAGGATTCGGGCTATTTGAGCTCTCAAGAGCATAACACAAGTGCACAACAAGCCAGTTTTAGGCACTTGTTGTGTCTGGGTGTAACACTGGCCCAGGTGCGTAGCGCTGGTCCCTGGGTGTGTAATGCAATGTTAAATAACACTACAGCCAACCCTCCTGTGCGTAACACTAAGAGCCAGGTGCGTAACACTGGCCCAGGAGCGTAGCACCTATAAACTTCACCGATTTACTCATAAAATTTCAAAACCTTCTCTCAACGGCTTCCTTTGTTTTGGAGATGACAAATGGTGTGGGGGAAATACCCAAAAATATCTTTATAACCCCTTTGAAAGATATATTTCTAGCCAAAACCCATTGTGTTTTTTGACTGTTTTGGTGTTGTAGGTGGCACATTGATTTACAAAGTTTCCTTTCTCCATTGCTGGGGCCTCTCAAGGTTCTCCTTAATTTTGACAATTTTCCTGAAGACATCAAGCCCATGCCTTTCAACCCTTTTTGGAAAAAGAACCTGTTTTTTGACTTTAACATTTATAAACAAAAAACTCATCCCTTTTTGCCATTTCTCCTTTTGACTGATACTTTGTGTTGAAAACATTCTTTTCCTTTGACCTTGAAACCATCTGCTGTGGAAAAAACACCTTTGCCAGCTCTGTGAAGTGTTGTTTGTGTCTTAGACATATTTTTGCATAATAATCCTTTGAAAAGAGGTCCTTGTTGGGAGTTTCACAGTTTTTCTATAAGCCAGGGGTATATCTCTTTGTTTTTTAGGTCACTTTGATCACTGTCTCTTTTGAACTTGGACAATTTGCTTTGTCACATAATGGCCCCTGCTTATCATAGTTACTATCTTTGGCCATTTGAAGATGTCTTTAACTACTTTTAGAGAAAAAGTCCTTTGAACTGGGAATTAGTGCTTGTCTGCCAAACCCTAGGGTAATTGAGAAACCCTTGAAACCATCTGCTATGATGAAGGAGGTTTCTTGGTCACTATTTTGACCCTCTTTGTCTACCTTCTCATGCTTTTGGGTTCATACTTGCTCTATTGCTTGGTCAAAATAGTTAATGAATCTTGATTCTCAATCAACACATACCTTTTCGCTTTCTTCTAGGTTGTGAATGGTCTTTGCATGATGATGCCTCTCATTACTTTACCTTACCTCATGGCTAATCTGATGTCTTTTGGTCTTCTTTGCAGGGATGCAAGAAAAGGGCAGTTGTCCCTCTACAAGTTTCATGCTTGAAACCAAACAACCTTTTAAATGATATTTTTGATTTGAGGTACAGGGTTACTTATGTGCCACTGTCTTTTATGACCTGCATGGACCTTTTGATGGGCAGCACTTCATAACACTCCCTGATGAGATCATGTTTCTTCCTTGTAAACTTTAAGCTTGTTTGTATCTTACCACCTGTTGTGGATGCCTTTATAAGCCTTTTAGGTCTCCTTCTTTGCCTTTGTTCTGATGTTTGACCATTTACAAAACATTTTTGCAGAAATGCTTGGGCATGGAAAATTGTTCCTTTGCAGGCTTACTGCTTGATGAAGAGGATACCTTTAGAGGTCTTTGATGTTCTTTGATCAATGATATGGCCTCATCCTTGTGTTCACTTGATTTCACCTTTGAATACCTGTGGAAATATTTAATTTAGAAACATGATAATGCATAACCTAGGTGACCCTATTTGACTTATTGTAATGCTTTTGGAATAGGTTTTTGGCAGAAAACTTGAATCAGGGTTTGGATGAGGAGACAAGGTTTTTGACACTCTATTATGCACTACCATCCTAGACAACTAGAAGACCTTTTCTTTACTTCAAAGAGCTTTTAGACAGGGAGTTTTGACAACACCATTGCTTGAGGCACTTGGTGAGCAAGGAGTAAAGTTTGGTTTACTTGGCGAAACAAGGTGTGAAAGTAGAGGGCTTGGGCAAGCAGAGACAGAGTGTTATAGGCAGTGATGGAAAACATAGTGGGAGTGAGGAACATTGGTCTTTTCTGGGCGATATATTGGCCATGCTTCGATAAGGAGGTGGGGTAGTGAAAAATTTTATCTTTGAGGGGATTTCTAGAACTCACATGATTCTTGAATTTTGTTTCTAGAAATCTTGGACAAAGCATTTAGTCATCTAAATAGTTGAAAATTATTGATGACTAACAGAGGGTGGAGGGGAAAAATTTCAACTTTTATTCATTTGAGGCATATTCATAGTTCCTATAGACAAGAATAAACTCAAATATGAAAGTGTTGAGGTCCTCAGAAGTTAAGCCATGGAAGTGTGGATGGGCTGAAGAGATTTTGTTTTTCATCCTAGTCTCTCCATTGGTTTCTTTGATGGGAAAGACTCCTTGGGTTCTGTTCTCAGCCATAAATTGAAAAGGTTAAGCTAGTTCATCTTATGAAGCAATTTTGTCTTCTTCCCCAATAGGTTCCTCAAATTTTTTAGGTTGCTCACCTATAGGGTATTCTAACTCACAGTAACTAAAGAAGAGTGAATGTTGACTATGTGGGGATGTGGGGGTTTTTGGTAAAATATTTCCTTGGTTGACCCTTGTTACATAGGTAAATCCTCTTTGTGGATAGAGACGCTCCTTCTAGCCCTAGGGTGGGTCTAGAAACAAAAGGACATGCTAAAGTGTTGCTTCCTAGTTAATGAATGAATGAAAGACACGGTAGATCAACCTACCTAGAATCCAATGCTGTCGTCATTGCAAAAAGAGTAGTAGCCTCTCGCTCCTGTCTTGGCAAATCACAATCCGTTCGTTGTTGTGCCCAGATACCTGCACATGTAACAAAAACAAGAACAACATATGACATCATAGTTTCACTCAAAACTATTAACCGGTCAAAGAAGGATAAAGCTATCGCATTACATAAACATCATAACACAATAGTGGAACCAAATAGTAGTCATGTATATATAAGTAGAAGGAAGAGGTACAACCGATGCTTTGACATCACAGTCTCCTCCAGCGGGGTTCAGTCAAAGCACATCTCAGTACCTGTCGAGGGAGTCAGACGGAATGAGGACATGGATTCAAGCTCTCCTCAATGTGATTCCTTCTCTCTATATTCTCTAGTAATTCAAATATCAACTCTCCAAGTTCAGCTATTCAGCCATTCAGATAGTTTTTACTAAGAGAGATAGCTCCTTTTATAGAGGAAAAGGAGGAGGTTGGGATCCCTACAAAGGTGGGAGGGAGTCCTATCCTTTAGGAGAGTTCCAAGGGAGGTGGAAACTACTAACTAAAGGAGGGAGTTTGTGGTTATTTCAGTTCCACCACTCCTAATGACTCATCCTCGAGGTGGTTGGAATAGAACCTCCACCTCTATTTTAAAAAAAAAATTCATAAATATATTGGCGCTGGCACTTAACTAGGACAGAGTGCCAATTGGCATGGGCTCAATATCAATTTTCTAGCTCGACGCAGGATTGTAACTGGCTATTTGTAAGGTCCCACCTTACCCACCATCAGTAAGATAGAAAAGTAGATGTCAAATAATCACTAATACTCATTTGCACAAAATCCTAACGAATTAGTCACTGTAAAATTGTTTCCAACAAAAGGCCCTTTTTATTTTGAAAGCTTTAGATAATACAAGAAACAACTGTCTTAGTCACACTTCAGCAAATTATTAAATTCATTTTCACATTCATACCAAAAACTTGCAGACATAGGAAGCTACACCCATTACATAGTTTATTTAAAATTTATAGTAACATAAAAACACAAGAGTAACTAAGAATTTTACACTAACAATTTATATGCACAAAAGCTACAGCCATTCACGATTTTTGACAAACACTTTGCAGACATGCACTCTACACTCATTCAACCCTTATGACAAACACTTTACAAGAACGCAATTAAAAGTCATTGAGGCATTTTGTCAAATACTTAGCAACAATGAATTTAAGATTATTCTTCAACATATTTATCTCATAAAATTTAGAATTTAAAGTGTAAATGTTTCCATCTTAAAACAGGGACTAAATAATCTTAGTTTTTCAGCAAAGACTCAACAACAGGCGCACATAACTCAGAGCAGCAATCTGCCAAATCGCCCAGATTTCCGATCTGGGTTCTGAAAAGTATTTTTTTGGAATGAAATCAGGGGTTACATGACCATTAGGCACGGATACCCCCTGATGTTGGGCTGAATCGAATTCAAAACGCCCAGAAATGCGATTCTTGAAAACAACAAAATTTATAGCCTACATGCTTCATTTATGACTTTTGTCAAACATATGGAATGAAAACTTACAACTACACTTCTACATGAGGAAAAACAACCCAAAGTTATGCTACTAAGATATGCTCATTGAAATCAAACATTTCTAAATCCACCATATGAGTCCTTAAAACATTTTACCATCTACAAGCTAATTCATATGATTTGACAAGATTTTTGAACCAATTGTTACAATTTGACAAACACATGGCAGCCTTGAATGCTACAGCCATCAAGGCTTTCTATCAAAATTCTGATAGTACTATTACAACAATTTGAATAACAAAACATTGAATTATTAATAAGAATATGAAACATAAGCCATAACTGAAATTTATCTCCAACTTACCTCAAGCATTTGATCTTCCAAACTATACTTTAGTTGCCATTATTTTTGCATTTTCTTTTAAGAGTTGATTCTGTAATTCCTCCAAGCATATTTTGGGTACATGTCCATTTTCTTACTTCTGCAAGTTAGCACTTATTTGTGCATAAATAAATTTATAACATTACTCATTCAAAATTTTTGTCAAACACTTTGCAAACTATCCTAAAACCTTTTATAAAACATGCATCTATTAATTACTTGAAACAGAACCATAAATCGTGAAATACTTACCCAAGTCCTTTGGAATTTATTTATTGAAATTACCTTCAACAATATTTGGCTTCCCTTTCTCAAATGCTACAATACCAAGATTAGTACCATAAACTATACCAATAATAACTCCAATATTGAGATCCAAACATCCATACACATAGATTGATCTAGTCTTCATTTTTTTAACTAATCAATAATATTCTAGATAACATAAGCCTAAACCAAAATTAGATGCTTACAACAATTTAAATGTCTACCTTTTATTTTATGCTAAATCTATACTATAATTTTAGGACAATGAAAATTATACCTGAAGAGATATTCAGCTCCAATCGTTGAGAGTATGATCCACCTTCGATCCCTTAACCAACTCATTTGAACCATCCGGTTTTCCACCCAACCATATCCAGGGAGAACTCCTCCCCCTGGAACCCCCGAGCTGTAAAAGCTCACAAACAGTACCCAAAATACAGCAATAGAGAGAGAGATGCAAGGAAAACTCAGGAAGGTAGTTTTCACTTCCTCTAAATACCACTCATGTTCAACCTCAATAGACACATAGTAGATTAGTAAGGAATCAAGATTTTCTTTGGAAGAAATTGGATACTCTCCATATCTCTCACAACCTTCCTCAAGTCTCTTCCACTCTTGGCATCATCCTCCCTTCCAAGTGAGAATACAAGAGACTCATATATAGGAGGAGAAACCAATTCTTGTCATAAAGGAGGAGTAATATGCATGCATTGTATTCCATTTAGAGGAGTGTAACTTATGCCATTAAGGAGAGGTATGCATGCCTTATTTAAGGAGAGTGTAACATATGCACTAAAGTGAGTGTAAGAGGAATATTTTATGACATATATTTAATGAGTGTAAGAGGAATATGCCATTCCTTGATGAGTGCATAAAAGAGAGTGTAATGTAATATTTAAAATAGAGAGAGTTACATAGAGCCATCAGAGTCATGAAGGAGAGAGGTGTGAAGTGATTGAGGAGATATAATTTCCTTTTAATAATAATATCATAGTCTCATAAAAGATAATAATATTAATAATATTAATAATATTGAGGATTAAGTCGAGATTGAACTATTACAATTGATTAATCATAAGTTAAGTGATTTTCCTTCAAGTATACTTGTTTACCCATTGATTGGAGGTGATTTACTATTTTTGGAAAGTCATATTTGAAATGGTAGACATGACTTTCTATTTTTAGAAAGTCACTCCAAAATTGTTAGGAATTAGATTATTAAGGAAATTCATCTACGAGTTGCCCATGAGTGGTATTTTTCTTCCAGATAATAGGGATTCCACACCCCTATTGTATGCATCTTTCTGCCTTAGCAGAATGAGGACTCCGCGCCCTGATCTACTCTAAAGATCCAAGATTCCACACCTTGATCTCTTTTTTTTAAATATTCAGGACTCCGTTCCCCAAAAATTTCATTATAGATTCAAGACTCCGCGTCTTTATATTTCATGGATTTAGGACTCCACGTCCTAATCCTTTTATCATATATCCAAGACTCCACGTTTTTATATTTCATGGATTTAGGACTCCGCGCCCTAATTTCCATGGCTTCTCATCTATTCTGCTTTGAAACTCCGCGTTTCACCTTAAGGTACTGATTGTGAGCTTATACCCATCTGATGGTTCGTTGGTAAGGTCTTCTTCCAAGACCTGCACATATCACAATCTCAATGATCAAATCAATCAAATGAATTTCATAATTAACTTATTCAAATTTTACCAAATATTGTGCATGACTTCCACAGTCATTTTGGTTTTGGAGAAATGACTTCCGCAGTCATTTATAACTTGAGCATCCATGTTGGCAATGACCAAGTCCCCTGCCATATCATGCTTAGTACGCGATTATGCACATATAATCATACAAATCATGTATCATCCATAAATCATAATTAACCATATGGTCCACATAACTATGATTGTCCATGGATCTGTGTCTCAATTCTAAATCACCATTCACATTGTACACCTATGTCCAAAATAGGATACCAAATGAGAAAACATCGCTAATATTCTCTTAACCAAAATCAATCTTTGTGCATGCAACCATAGATATTATCATAAGCACACAACAACCAAGTGACCCAAACCAGGTCATAGCATATAAGCATGTACATAAGTCTTTCATACATAATATTATATCAAAATCACCATCTCTAAGTGTCATCAAAGCTATCTCACTAATAAGGGGCACTACACTATTCACGCCAAGGCAAAAACAAGGGTTTTTACAGTTCTGCTCAAGGAATTGTCAACAAGAGGAATGTTACTCTCATGCAAAGGAATGCAGTGATGGTTTTTTCTAGGCATGACACTGCTTATTGGTCACAAAAATGACCCTCCAATGGGTGAGATGGGGATTGCAGGGACAATGACAAAATGCTATGTAACAAATGCCCCCTAAAGCATGAGGTTCGAGGAAGAGGGAGGGGAAAAATGATTTATGAGAATGCGTTAGAACCAAACACTACTGTTGAAAAACCTACAATTACAAATACAAATGATATCTCTGATACATGAACATGTGGCATGGGCACAACCATCCATATAGAGTATATATAAAAACACAGACTCAGGTATGGTCGCAGCCATCCAATCAAAAGAGTTATGCAATAAGTTATAATAATCCACCAAATTCCATAGCCTAGTCTTTATTAGACAAAATCCAGGGTCTTGCGCTCCATCTTGACCTGAACCATTACAATTTCAGGCATGCGAATATATGAGCTGAAGTCAAACATGCCAGAAAATCACCTGATTACCAGCCAATGATGAAAGCTGTTAACAGGCACGAGAGAAACCACCATTAATGAGAATGTCTCTCAAGGTACAACCGGTACAATCTATGGGATGTGAACAGTGATTTGGCATCGAACATCTGCAGAATCACTCGATCGAAGACCAATGATGTGGACCTTGCATCAAATGCGAAAAACCTGCCATTAAGGCATGCAAGCTCCAAGGTACCAGAATAGAGTCTCTTAATCAAATTCCCGGATAATGAGTTGAAGTCGACAGGAAGTGATTTGATCGAAGGTGGGCCATAATGTTTCCCACATCATCAATGCGAGACAGAGGAACATGATAATAGTGAATCATGACCAACAAATAATCAGAGAGTGGTTGAAAACTACAGAGGCGAACTTCTCTTGAACATATCAGTAGCACGACACTGGATTTGGTAGTATCTGACATCAAAGGATCTGAAGTCATGATGACATGGCAAAGAGTGAATGAGAGGTCAAAAGAGATTACCCAAACCCATGGAGGCAAAAAATGACGAAATGAGATGTCCCCAACCTGACACGAATGTAGAAAAGTGCCATGTTCAAGAGCGACATACTGCCAACATAACTAAGACATACTGCCAACATAACTAAAATTTGGTTTCACTTTTCCCCCACAATTTCTAGCAAGTACCCCAATTATTTTTTAAAATAAGCTTGAAGGGCATATGCTTGTGCTATAAGTTTGTCCTTTAGACAAATCCATCCTAGTACATTTTACAAGCCCTAGGAAGGAGGAACTCGAGTCATGTCATGGCGACGAAATGCAATGTCATCAGTGTTTAACGAGTCTTACAAAGGGAGAACTGGGCATCTTTTAATGTTTAGAGTGTTTGAAAAGAAGGCAGAAAAGAAAAATGCAGCACGACCGTTTTTGTAAATAGTCTCTCAGATCCGAAAAAGGTAGAAAACAATATCTGAAAGAACGTCTTAGTCGCAAGAGGCTAAGGTATTCCTTTTTCGTAAATAATCCATCCCAGCCCGAAAAAGGGGTAAACATATATTGGGTAGATATCATTTCGCAACCATTTAATGAGTTCAAAATGACAAGAATCTTGACAATCTTTCAATTTTAGAGAGTCAGAAAAGAGCTGAAAGATGACTCCAGTAGTGAATTTTTCGTGTTTTTACAGAGTCCTAAAAAGTATAAAATATAACTTGTTACTTCATCAATGTCGCATCAAAACCTGTTGCTGCATAAGAGACACATGTAAAATCCATTTCTCAAAAATAATATAATAAAATAATCGAAAAATATGTCTTAAAACCTAATTAGGGTTGTGAAAAAGTTATAAAATACCAAAAATGGTAAAAATAATTACTTTTCACTTTTTACCTCTTGTAGAAAAATTGTTACCCATTTAACACTGTGATTTTGCGGCAACGATAGCGGACAATCCAATAGTCTAATCTTGATTTTGTCAGTTCCAGGTAAGAGCTAACACCTTTCCCTTCATTTCGAGTCATTCCTTTCTACCTGCAATTTCCAATTTTCAATTCTAGAGGAGAAAATGTGAAAATTAGAGCACAGCGGTTGGTGCGGGTTTCGGGCACGGAGTCGTGCCAACCACCCTATTTTATACACTAGGGTGCGTGCATTGGCACGACTATTTGAGAAATAATCGCACCAATGGCGCAAGCCATTTTATGTCAAAAATCCCAAGTGATAGACCGAATTTTCACAAATTCTGATGTTCTTACAATGTAACAATGTCCATGTAACATAGCGAAGAAGATGAGCTTGCAATGGAAAATTAGGGAGTCATGGAAACTCTTAGAAACTGTGGTTTGAAAATTTTCTTCCTAACACCATGTCTCTAAGCCCAATTACAGTTATTACAATATCTGATCAGCATATGGGATGAAAATTAAGAGAAGTTCATCCTTTGGGATCAAGAACTTGAGATTGAAGTCTCTGACATCTATTTCATAATAGGATTATCATGGATGGGAGTAACACCAATCCTAACTGGCACTCGACCCTGCATGGAAAACATGACCATGGTTATAGACATGGTATTTCAAGGAGCACGGAAAGGATCTGGCAGCGTGAAATTTGATATCCAGACTATCCCAGACTTGACACTCAGAGTAGTGCTACATACCATCACATGAGATGCGAGATCACAAGCACCGCACGAAGCAACAAAGACACAGTTGCTTCTTGTTGTAGACTGCTTGGCACCGACCATCTACAACTGGGCAGAGGCCGTGAAAATAAACATGAAATGCTAGCTAACAAAATGCAAGAAGACCAAATTGAAGAAATTTGGTTATGGATCTATTCTAGTATCGTTCTTCTTGGAACGAATACCAATATTTCAGTGGCAGGAGATCATAGTCCCAGCACCACCAGTGAGAGAACCATGGATGGCCCGATGGGTAGCTCTGATGCCAAGGGCAGGGGGCAATAAATAGATGTCCTGGAGACCAAAACTCTTTGATTGGCTCCACTGACAATAGATTGTCATGAAGGACTAGCCCTACTCTAGTACAGATTTCACTGATGATCTAGACCTCCCACTCCCAGAGGGAGAGGATTGGGATGAAGATTTGGGTGAGACTCATTTTTTAATTTTCATGAGTATTATGATTTTTTTTATATTTATGCATGTTATGACATTAAATCCATGTGTGTGTAGATGTTGGCCGAGAGAGACCTGCCGATATGTCACCGATAGCGAGGCGGATCCCTCGCGATTTCGACCCTCAAGGCGAGGGCAACGAAGAAGATGAGATAGTACAGAATCTAGAGGGAATCACCTGAGGAGTTCTAGACTATGCACATTTTGATTATGTTCCACGCACCTACCAGAGCCATACTATAGGAGTGCCCAGCTAAATTCACCGCTTGCTGAGGCGGCTCGTACAGGCAGTGACATGTTATCACAAGCATCATGCTGATTAGATACCTAGGTTTTATTTTCATCTGCATATTTTGAAGACGTGATGTCTTAGGATGTAACAGAAGCACACATATATTTTTTGAAGTTATGATGCACATAGCTGCAAACATGCGATATATATATATATACACACACACATCCATTTTCCTACATGGATCTTTTTACATGTGATGATGATTTTACAAATTATGCAAATGTTTATCTAATACAATGTTAACCACTATATTAGTTAATGTATTCATTCTTCTAAGAATATTCTAATATGTAATAAAATCAAAATGTCTTTCTAGCAAACAAATACATAAATACAATCTCGGAATGTGCGGATTTCTAACTTAATAATGACTACTATGTTGCAGAACGACAAGCTGTGAGTCTAGATTTACAAGCAATGTGTGTATGCCGACGTTGATTTCTTTGGTTAATAGTTCAATAAAAGTGCTATATTCAATGACATTGTTTGTAGCTCATCCTAGAAAAATACCTTGCAGATCTATCAATTCACCACCAGGATCATAAATTACCTAGGCTGCTGAAGACAAATTCCTGGTACTGCGGGAAGCACCATCCACGAAACTGACATAAGGGGTAATAGAAATCTACACCATAAGCAAGACCCAATAAGAAAGAAAACACTCACAAAGCACATCAAACCAAAATATGTACAAAAAAGGAAAACGACACCTATGTACACCCTATTACACATGGATGACTCAAGCATAATATTTTTTGAGATACAACCCATTTTTGGGCTGTTAAAGAGGATGGCCTTCGTAATAAATAAGCTCATAGGCCCCGTTCTACAATTCATGTTTAATGATGTAGGGCCCATGCCACATAGGTTGAAATTTACCTGCCCCCATCTTATCATGAGCTTGGTCATACAGGAGGACAAGATCTCCTTCAATGAACGAACGAGGGGAAACTGATTGGTCAAAATGAGACTTGATCCACTTTTTCTGTGCTTCGATAACCAAAGCAACAAAGCGGTGAGTTTCATCCAACCTTTCTAAATAAAGGAGATGTTATTCTTCTGGAATAGTATTAGGCAGTAATTCAACAACCAACTTGAGCAAAGGTATTTCACATTCAATCGGGAGGGTAACTTCCAAGCCATAAACCAATTGGAAAGGAGTGAACCCAATTGTGTTTTTAACTGAGGTTTGGTATGCCCAAAGAGTCGAAAACAACATGAGATGCCAATTGGATTTGTGGATCCCAATCATACGTTGAGGCATGGTGACAAGAACTTTTTTCACAGCTTCAATTTGGCCATTGGCTTGAGGGTAGTATGGCGTTGAGATGTCGTGACACAGAACTAACTTAGAAGTCAACTCCGCCACCATTTAATGTCGAAAATGGGAAACATGATCAGTAACAATGGCTTGCAGGACACCAAACCTAGCGATAATGTGATTGAATATGAACTGAGCAGCTGTCTTACCATTGGCGGCAAGTGTAGGCATTGTTTCGACCCATTTGGTGAAGTAGTCCACCGCTATGATAATACAAGCATGCCCCCCGACCGAGTGAGGGTCACACGTCATAAAATTGATGCCCCACTTTTCAAAGGGACCAATGGTAATGAAAAGATGAAGAGGAATGGGTGGCGCACGTATCTTGCACTGGTAAATTTAGCAATTATGGAATTTACGAACTGCGACAATGTAATCTTTGAAAATAGAGGGCCAAAAATAACCAGCATGAAGGATTTTTTGAGCAGTAGTATAACCAGACATGTGACCACCACAGGCGCCACTGTGATAGTCATTAAGGACTTTCTCATCTTCCTCAAGGGTCAAACACCGATGGAGAATGGAATCCACTTTGACACGATAGAGGGTATCCCCGACTATACGATAAGGTTGCGACTGATGGTGGATGCGTCGGCGAGCATCCTTCGTCAACTCATATCTAAAAGACAAAGTCTGGAGATAAACGATGATATCACCATACCACGGATCGAAGGTGCTAATCAAGAAAATTGAATCATCTGGAATGGATTCCTTACAATGAAAAGGATCAGAGTCGGAAGGGAGAGAGCACAGCAAATCAGCGAAAAATAATGATTTCTTAGACTTGGCAGCAATAAATTCCAAATCAACTCTTGGAGGATAACAATCCAGTTTGAGTATTCCCCCCCCAGCAATTTTCAAGACAATATGTAGGTCATGGGGTTGCAATCAGAAATCACCGTCACTATGCGTAAAAGGATATAATGATGAAAGCGTTGAATGGCTTGAACAGCAGCCAATGCTAATTTCTCGACATGAGTATAATGTGTTTCTAGGTCGAGAAGGTTATGAGACAAGTAATAGATAACATGCTCATGACCGTCGTCATCGTCTTGTACCAAAACCATCGCAATCATGCTGAAAACAGCAGCCAAATAAAGGGAAAAATCATGATGATAATTTGGAGGGCAGAGAAGAGGAGCATTGATAAGCAATGTCTTAGACGTATCAAAAGATTTTTGAGCGATTTCATCCCAATGAAAAGGAACAACCTGCTTTAACAATCGTGTATATCCTTTAGCTACTTCGGTGTAGTTAGGTATAAAATGACGTAAAAATTTAGCTTTCCCTTGTAAACTCTGCAACTGGTGCAATGAGGAAGGAGGGGGGAGATTAATAATAGCCTCAACTTTGAGAGGATCGAGGCGAATTCCATTTTGAGATATGATAAACCCTAAGAGTCTACAAGAATCAACGCAGAAGACACACTTATGCGGATTAAGTCGAATGTTAAAGTGTCTGAAATGAAGAAATATCTGATGAATATGGTTAGGGTGATCCCTACGCTTAGCTGAATAAGCAAGAAGGTCATCCAGACAAGGTTGCACGATGTGACAAATATCATGAAAGGTGTAGGACAAGGCATGTTGAAATGTGACCCCAACATTATTTAAACCAAAAGGAAGCTTCTTATATGCGAAGATATCCCAAGGACAGATGAAGGCAGTCTTGTGTTGATCAGTCAAGAGAATGCTGATCTGATTATAACCAGAAAAACCATTCATAAGGGAAAAAATCTCACTCCTAGCATAGTCACCAATGATCTGATCGATGAAGGGAGTAGGATAATTATCCTTAGGACAAGCTTGATTGATATCACAATAGTCAACACAAACACGAATAGTGCCTTGTTTCTTACCTACAAGAACAATATTAGAGACCCACTCTGTCAAGGGAATCGGATAAATGAAACCAGCTTTGAGAAGCCTTTCCACTTCAGCTTTAATGGCAGCAGCTTTCCGAGGATGAACTAGACAACGACGCTGGTGAACAGGTTTCGAACCAGGGTAAGTAGAAATGGCATGCACCACAATGCTAGGATCAATGTGAAGCATTTCCTCATAGGACCACGCAAAGAAATCACAGAATTCACGAAAAAGGCTAGTATAGACTTGTACTTCATCGGAAGAACAAGTGACCCCGATATGGATGTTCTCGACAATTCTCGGTTTAACGAAAATGTCAATAGGCATCGTCTGTGTAATTTTACTCAAGTTACCTTCCAAAAAAACTTCATGAACCTAAACAGGCATTTGAATCGGAGGAGAGGGAACTTGAGAAATAAAATGCTCAAGACAAGTAGGCATGGCCCCAAGACTTGGGAGAAACGAGGAACGATGATGATTATCATCCCATGGGGGATCTTTGAGAGACATGGTTTCCACGATGGCCTCATTGGAGGGAAACACTTCCTTCAAAGGATCGAGTGAATCAAAATTACCAAGCCAAGGGGATTGAGAATAAATTTCAAGAGACACGCTCGAAGGAGCAGAATCAGGGGATGGAGTATTCGATGCAGCGATGAGTTCACAATAATCAATTTCAATCAGGCTCAATGACATCGAATCTCTGAAAGAATCGATATATTCAGGGGAAGGGATAACCCATGGGTCATCAGTGCGAGAAATCATGTTGACCTGAATAGTATTTGGTGGTGGAAGAGGAAAAATACCCATGAGGGCAAGATCCTTGAAAAGGCTTGACCCTATGCTCTCGTAGGGAGTAGTAATCTTATCCACATACAGAACGTTGTTCTCGGAAGAAGAAGTGAAAAAAGACAATTGATCAACAGTAACAATCTTTCCTTCATGCGGAAATTTCAAAACATGAAAGAGAGTGGACATAACACATAGAATTGCGTGAGTCCAACTGCGACTGAGGAGAAGATTATAATTGAGCTTAGCATCAACAACTTCAACTTTGACATTGAATGTCTTCTCTTCTAATGTGATCGGTAAACTAGCTAGAACACCAAGAGGTTTAGACACTCTTCCATCAAATTCTTCAAGGGCATTGGGTGATGAGGTAAGAGCTAGAGAACCAATGGCTTTCCAACGAGTAGATGACATAACGTAGGTAGATGCACCCTCATCCATGACTACCCGGTGAATGTTCAAACCATTTATACCAACTTGAATGATGAGTGCAATTTGGTGTGGGAGTCATGGGACAAAATTCTCTAAATCGAAAGCAAGCAAGCTAGTATCGGCAGGATCAACCCCACCTAACAAAAATAACAACGCTTTTTGTTGTGACGGAAAAATATGAAGTACTTCTAACGCAGACATTGCAGATGGAACCTATGCCAAATCCTCAACAATACTGTAATGTACGAAGACTTGCGGAGCACACCTTTGGAAGGTGGTTGCACAACAGATTCAGTATTAGGTTGTTCAATCTCAAGAGGGCCAGAAATAGGTGGAGGAGGAGGACCATCAGTGATCTCCTTCCCGGTTGCCTAACGTGAACCAAAATAATATTTCGATCGAGTAGTAATAGAAACGGGTGAAGAACCATTCATCATAAAAACTTGAGAACCAAATGGGGTAGAGGACTGAGGTTTCTCTACCATATGAGTTTTCTGAGTAGGAAAAGGTTCTTTAAGAACAGCCAGAGCGCCTTGAGTGCCTTTGAGCAATCAGCTCACTTCGGACCGTCGAGGACAGTCTTTGGTGAAATTATCTTCGTCACAAATCAAACAAGGATATTTCGTTTTTTGTTGAGAACTATCAGCAGAACGAGGTTTCAACGAATCCTATTTCAGGGTATCAGCTTTGGCCTTACCTTCACCTTTCTTCTTGCCTTTAGAAGCATTATCCGTAGGATTTTCCTGAACGACATTCACTTCTATGGGTTTTCTAGAATTCGGATTTGGTCAAGAAACAACATTATCGGAAGAAGTAGACTTATGCTTCCAAGAATTAGATGGAGACTTCTGAGGAGTCTGAGATACAGAACCAGTAATACCCTCAACGGATGGAGTCACTAGAGGTTTAGAAGTTCCAGGTCGAGGAGCATCAGGCAAGATATCATATAAAGCACCGGATTGAGAGTACAGAAGATCGAGGTACTGGGCGTAAGCAATGGCTTGTTCCCCAGTGACACATGCCCCCATAGCTATGCCTTTGGCGATCTGATTGACAAAGGAGGTAGTGAACCAATGAATTAGAAGCTGATCAAGAATTTCAAATTTTATCATGCAACGACATCGCCTCCACTCATGAACATGATCTGAGATATGAGTAGCTCGGTCTTGTTTCAATGAAGTAAGGAGGTGTGTCCCAGTCTCATAGCGGATCGACAACTGGAAATGTGTAAGGAATGCCATAGCTAAGGAATTGAAATATTGAAAAAATCCACGAGACAGCTCAATGTACCACTTTTCAATGGCACCAGTAAGAGTATGCTGGAAAAGACAAAGCCGAATACAATCATCAACCCAAGAGTTAGAGGAAAACCACAAGTGGTAAGTCATAACATGCATTTGGGGGTCTTCACCAGGTTTACCCTCAAATTTAGGACAATCACCAGGAATCTTGGTTGGAACTAGAGGCCAATACAAATTATGAAGAATGGGATTATTTGTCAATTTGGACACATCAGGTAATTCAAATGGAGCAAGAAATGGTAATTGAGTATTAAAAGTCATCAGAGGTCTTTGATAAGGACCTGTGTGTACATTCCACCCAGTCCGAACGAGATTTTGTCCCCATGCATTATGTCCCAAAAGATTCGGATCATAGGGATTAGAAACAAGATAATTCGGTTGATACTAGGATTGAGGACTAGAATATGGAGTTGAAGTAGACCACAGAGGTTCGTGCTGAGCAGTATAAAGATTTTGTTATGGAATTTAAGCATGGCTTTGAGGTTGATGATACAAAGGTGGATTTTTAGGGTAAGGAATCTAAGGTATGCTATATACCAGTTGATATGAACCTTGAGGGTAGTAAGCGCCCTGTGGTTGAGCAGGTTGAGCAGCTGTTGAGTAGGTTAAATAGGTAGAACCGGCTGCAGAACTGAAGGAATCTACTGGTGGGAAGGTTGAAATGGCTACTGATCTGGTTGAAACAGTTTTTGAAACTATTGTTGGGGACAACCAGGTTTTCCTTGTGAGAAAGTTTGACCTGTTGGTTACAACATACTAGGTTGACCTGAAGAAGGACTAAAGGGTTGTCCTGGTTGCATAATATTTTGGCCATATTGAATGTGTGGCTGTGATTGAGGTGCAGTAGGGTGTCCCTGTGATGGATAGTTTCCCCCCCTAGGACCAAAAGATGATCCTGGTTGATTCAAAGGTTGACTCGAAAGACCATAGGGTTGTCCATGTTGGGCCAAAGGTTGACCTTGTGGACCGTAAGGTTTTCCCTGTGGACCAGAAGTAGGGCCCTGCTGAGCTAAAGTTTGTCCCAATGAGGGTTGTCCTTGGAAGCCATAGGGTGGTGTAGGAAGAGTAGGAAGAGTAGGATCCTAAACAACCTGATAAGGAATAATAGGAGGCAAATAGACAGGATTAGCATACACATAATAATGGTGCAGATAGATATATACGGGATTAGCAACAACATCATAGTGATGGAATCAAGAATTAGTAGGAGCTTGAGACTGCTAAGAACCCTGAGAACTCTATTGCTGAAAAACCAATAGATATTCTTCAAAAGTAAGACCACCAGGAATCACAGGAGGAGTGGAAACTGAACTAGAAGCCACACAAACTGTTGGTTGAACTGGAACAGATGTGACAGTAAGCGACAAAATAGGAGCCGAAGGTGATAGCCCCAACAAAGGTAGGACTAAACTTGAAGGAGGAGTTACTGTACTAGATTGCACAATGGAGGTAATGTCAGATATGATCTGACTCAAGGATCTATATCCAAGCGGAAGTGAGATCGACGGTGGTGAAGATTGGGTGGAGGCATGAGAAAGATATTCAAGAAAGAGTTGATATTCTCCTATGGAAACATGCATTCCTTCACTACCAATAAGAATGGAGGAATCCAAATCTGAGTCCAATGTAAGACCTTTGAAAATAATATGAGGACTAGGAGGTACCGCAACAACAACAAAGGGCGATCCTGACGTAAGAGGAGGAAATTATCCGTCTTCCCCAAAACCAGACAAGGCACTTGAAGGAGGCCAATTGAATTCAACTGGCTCGTCAAGTGGAGATCGAGTAGCAAGGGGTTGGACAAATGGAAGAATAGGTTGTGAGAACTCAACAGACCTAGTGGATTGAGGGGTTTTGAAAGAAAATTTTGGAAAAGAACCACCACTAGGAGGTAGTGAGAATGACGAAACTAGATGTTCCACCACTTTGGCTATATATCAGAACAGGAAGGAAAAGAGATAACCAATTGAAGGTGCCAAAACAATAACCAAAGAAATCAATCAGGCCTAGCACAAAACTTTTAATGGGCATGTGATCGTAGGTGATTAATTTTATAACATTGAAACCAAAATTCACTGTTTCATGTTTTAAGAGTTGAGAAACAGGAAAAAAATGACTCTAGTCACTTTCAATTTGAAACGAGCATGAAAGGAAAAGTGCTCGATGATATCTTATCTTGTTTAAAGAGTCAGGAAAAGATCAAAATGACTTCTTAGGAGTTCTAAGAAAGAGGGTGTACCAGGTTTCCATGAACTGCCATATACACCTTGGTGATCAAATGAAACAGAAATGACCAAGGACTTGACATACGTGGAGGTAGTCTCCCCGAATGTTGTGTTCGATGTATCATGGTTACAAGGTGGCAGACTCAGCTTCCTTGGATAAAAGGATTGCAACCTAGAGGGGTATCCCTTTATATACATGACGGTACGGGGAGCACAAGTCCGTACTAATGCTGTCTGAAGCCAACAGGCGAGTGACAGCTGCTAGGTTTTAAGACGCCGGAACACGTCTCTAGCCTAGAACACTAGAAATATTGCATTAGGTTTCAATGTTTCCCTAGGTTCATTGAGTAAATTTTAAAGTTAATCTTGAATTAGGTTTCAATTTC
Source organism: Pinus albicaulis (assembly GCA_034641835.2). NCBI lineage: Eukaryota > Viridiplantae > Streptophyta > Pinopsida > Pinales > Pinaceae > Pinus > Pinus albicaulis. The sequence goes on from JAXQQM020059149.1 coordinate 154,964, forward strand.
CAGGCCCTAACGAATTTGGAGCTCAATTTCCTAAATGCAAACTATATGCAAATGAACATCATTTCAGTTCGATGAATGCTAGTTATAAGAAGGATAGAAATATTTCAAACAACAAAAAAAAAACAAAGGTGAAGAAACTTCTAATGCCTCTAACACAATCAATTGAAAATGAAACTCCTTCCTAGACAACAAATGCTATTTATGTAAAGGAACGTTTCAATTTCAATGCAACGAAAGAATGCAATTTTTTTTTTTTTTAAATTTTCAATGAAATGAAGCACACATTGTACTAATTCAATAGAAAACAAAAAAAAAACACCAGATTGAGTTTTGCGAATGTAGAGACTCGGAATTGAATGATTCAATTAAGACAAAACAAAATAAAAAAAATTCAAGCTAATGTAGCAAAATTTCAATGAAAGAATTTTTTTTTTCCAAAATGACCCAAACAAGCAACTTAATCAGTGCTCAGAGCAAGAAGAAGAGGGACTAATCGATAAAATGAAAAGACCATTCAAATGACAAAATACTCAAGAGGATCAAGAAAAACTCAACATAATGATTTGAAAACAAGACTGACAACAATCAAAGAGACTTGTTTCAAGCAGAAGGCTCAGTGTACCAGAACACTTAGAGACCCTAAGGTCTCAAATAACACTAACAGGAAAATGGAAAAACGACTGAAGGGAACAAGTCTACAGTAGTCAACACAATCCTCAAAGGCTTCAATCACATAAAAAATAACCCAGAAGTAAGAAAAAATGACCAAAATACTCATTAAAGAGGTCAATCCAAAACCTACAGGGGTTGGCGCGACTGTAAGGCTATAATTCACGCCTTACTGAGGTTGGCGCGAGTGCAAAGAGATCCGGATGCACCAATCAGCGTGACTATTAAGAAAATGACCGTGCCAAGCTAGATACCTATGGGAAAAAGAGGAAAAACCAAAACTTAACGAGCAGAGGCCAACGTTGACACTCTGGAGCTGAACAGAGGATGGAAATTAAGTAAACAAACCAGAAGAAGACAGAGAATGAAATTGATAATTGAAACTGACCCAACAGGAAGGAACGATAATCTTCTCCCCAGTGGAGTCACCAATTTGTTACATAGGTAAATCCTCTCTGCGGACAGAGACGATCCCTCTAGCCCTGGGGTGGGTCTAGAAACAAAAGGACATGCTAAAGTGTTGCTTCCTAGTTAATGAATGAACAAAAGAAACGGTAGATCGACCTACTTAGAATCCATTGTTGTCGTCATTGCAAAAACAGTAGTAGCCTCATAGTTTCACTCAAAACTATTAACCAGTCAAAGAGGGCTAAAGTTATCTCATTACAGAAACATCATAACACAATAGTGGAACCAAAAAGTAGTAATGTATATATAAGTAGAAGGAAGAGGTACAACCAATGCTTTGATGTAGCTGTCTCCTCCAGTGGGGTTCATTCGAAGCGCATCTCAGTACCTGTCTAGGGAGTCAAACGAAACAAGGACATGTATTCAAGCTCTCCTCAACATGATTCCTTCTCTCTATATTCTCTAGTCATTCAACTATCAGCTCTCCAAGTTCAGCTATTCAGCCATTCAGATAGTTTGTACTAAGAGAGATAGTTCCTTTTATAGAGGAAAAGGAGGAGGTTGGGATCCCTACAAAGGTGGGAGGAAGTTATATCCTTTAGGAGAGTTCCAAGGGAGGTGGAAACTACTAACTAAAGGAGGGAGTCCATGGTTGTTTCAATTCAACCACTCCCAATGACTCATCCTCGAGGTGGTTGGAATAGAACCTCCACCTCTATTTTAAAAAAAAATTCCATAAATAGCTTGGCGTAGGTGCTTAACTAGGACAGAGCACCAACTGGCATGGGCTCAGTGTTAATTTTCCAAATTAGCGCGAGAGTGTAATTGGCTACTCACGCCAAGGCAAAAACAAGGGTTTTTATAGTTTTGCTCAGGGAATTGTCAACAAGAGGAATGTTACTCTCATGCAAAGGAATGCAATGATGGTTTTTTCCAAGCATGACACTGCTTATTGGTCACAAAAAATACCCTCCAATGGGTGAAATGGGGATTACAGGGACAGTGACAAAATGCTGTGTAACATCCCTACTCCTAGGAGGCATGAAAGACAATTTTTATTTTTTTATTTTTCACTTTTTCAAACTGTATGCAAAAAAAATCAGAAAACAATTATTAAGAAGAAAAAAACATTTACTTAGACACCTCCCTAACAAAGACGCCAAAAAGTGGTGAGTCTTGGTATTGCACCAAGAGTGTTGCAACTCCCAAGGGCTACTTAGCTTTACTTATTAACTTGAGGTTCATACAAATTTAGAGGTGAAAGTTATATATGTCAAGTAGGTGGATTCTACTCATGCCACCCTCAAGTAGGTCTTCTGGTAATTAGTACTTCAAGGCCATTAATTCTTATTGATTAAAGTGCATCTAGCTAATGTAATAAAGGGAATTTCTTCTAGTTTAAGACAAGATAATGGATAAAAAACTCCCACTTTTAATTGACAATCGAAGCAAAGCATAAAAGTTAACCTAATTGTAGAAAGGGGAAACTATGTTATGGGAAATCATTCAGCTATCTATCTATTTGGTGTCGAACATGGTAGAAACCACCTGATTACTAGTCAATGATGAGAACTGTTAACAAGCATAAGAGAGACCACCAATAATGATGAGGACCTCAAGGTACAACAACACAATCTACAAGTGTGAATAAATGTGTGGAAGTCGAACACTTGTAGAATCATTCGATCGAAGGCCAATGATAAACATGTCGTCGAACATTAAGAACTTTCCATTGAGGCACGAAAGCTCCAAGGTAGTGAACATAAGTTTCTAAATCACCTTCCCAGATAATGAGCTAAAGTCGCCATGAAGTGATTCATCAAAGGAGGGCCATGATGATTCCCAGATCATCGGCATGAAACAACATATATCTTAAGATGATATGAGTGATTTAGGATTGTAACAAAGGAGGTCAGATACGCAGAGGATGTTTGAAAAAAAAATACTTCTTGAACATATTGGCGACATGACTCCAGAGTTTGGCAAAATTTGACTCAAATAGGATCAGAGGTCATATTGAAAAAATTGGCAATAAGATGAGAGGCAAATGGATTTCCCAAACCCATGGAGGCAAAGTGGAAAATGTAGGATATCCCCAACCTCCATCCTAGTAAGTTTAATGAGCCCTAGGAAGGAAAACTTGGTCTTTTCATGGTGATAATTCTTTCATCATTTAATATTTAACGACTCCAATGAAAGGGAAACTCGGTAACTTTCCATGTTTAAGGATTTTGAAAAGAAACAAAAATAAAACTCCATCTTGTCCCTTTTCGTAAGTGGTCCCTCGAATCCAAAAAGGTAGAAAACTATGTCTGAGAGAACCTCTTGACGATGTTCGATCAAGGTATTCCTTTTTCGTAAATAGTAAATCTGAGCCCGAAAAATGGGTAAACATATACTAAGAGCACGTCAGCTCATTCACTTTTACAAGTCTGAAACTACAAGTACTCGACAATCTTTTCATTTTTCGGGAGTCAAAAAAGAGTTGAAAGTTAACTCCTGAGGGGTTCCTTTTTCATAAACATTTAGCGAGGCCAAAAAAGAGATAAAATGAAACTCGTTTGCATCGGAAACAATCATCAGTAGTGTGAAAGTCCTATTCTGCACATAAACAACAAACATCACGGATATCAAGGAAAAATAATAAAATATTGGCAATTTTTTTTTAAAATCCATAAATAGACCAAAAAACAAAATCATTTTCACCTTTCTATTTTGAGAAGAGCATTTTGTCCATTTTCCCTCCTAATTTTGAATCAGTGGTGTGGCCAATATGGGACACCATTCGTCAATCCATCTGCGTCATGTAAGAGCTCTAAACCTCCTTTTCAATTTAATTCTATTCATTTGGCATTTGGTTTTAGAATTAGGGAGTTTAGGGGGAGGAATTTCAAACTTTAATATCTCCTGCGACCAGCATGATTTCGAGCTATCGGAGTCACGTTAGTCTCGTTTAGCCCATTAGGGCAGCATGCCACCAGTGCCAAATTATTTCAGACAGATGCACTGGCCGCGGGAAGTATTTTAAAACGATAAAATCACCCAATTCCACTGTTAGTTTCTAAAAAGACTTCAATGAAAACTCCTAAAAAGCCAATTGGACATTTTTTGCAGGTGTTTTCATCGAAGATGTCAGACGAATGGAAAGAACAAGGCCATAAGGTGGAAGACCACCAAGCTTTTTAGGATCAAAATTGCGTCAATGCTTTGCACAATTGTAGATTGTTAAAATACTCCCAAACGTCCATTCTAAGAGCTCAAATGGAGCTTCTCCAATACTTAATATATATTTGGGACATGGACCGACTTTTATTTCTCATCGAGGACCAAGAGTTAGAGCTATATGTGATGGACATCTATTTCATCACTATATTTTCCAGGAGAGGGGAGAGGATCCAACTCTCTAGAGATCGCGTAGGGGGTGAGAGCACCAACATGCTCATCCAGAGATACTATCACGGGACATGGAAAATAGAGTGGGAAGGTAGATATTTCTTCCATTAGAGTGCTTCTCCTGCGTATGATACTACACTACATCACGAGAGTGGCAGGAGCCCAGGTGTTGCATGAGGCAACGAAATCTCAATTCCAATACACGGTGGACTTCTTGGCCCCAAAAATGTTCAACTGGTGTGAGGGGTTGCTAGCTAACATGAAGAGCCAACTAACCAAGTGTAAGACAGGGAGACTAAAATAGTTCGGGTACGTGTCAATCCTAGTGACCTTCTTTCTAGAGAGAGTACCCATGTTCCAGTATGAGTGGCTAGAGATCCATGATCTAGCCACAAGGGATCCAATGTGTTAGCCACCTATAAAATTTTGCCATGTCAACTGGTGGCTAAATGATTTTGGACAACCTTCAAGAAACAATTTTATTGCAAAAATTATTGGTGCTTAAAGTCTTTTGAAGATATTCTATCCTTTATTTAATCACCACTGTTGTTTCCCTTTCAAATCTGAAAATCTGCTATTTTCATAAGGAAAAGGACTGCTACAAAATCCCATTTTCCCCCTCCTTCATTCAAAACTAACCTTCATTTTTTACCCCTTTATTCCCCATATAATTCCTCTATTTTTATAATTTACCTTCTTCCCTTCGTGAAAATCCCTTTTACAAAGTCTAAAACTCATTTTTAGACTTTACCGAAACCCCCAAATCCATCAAAAACCTTGGAAAAATTCATAAAAAATAAGTTTGTTTAAACTATGGACTTAAGCCCCTTGGGCCAAGTCCTAACCACTTCCCCACATGTGCCCGGGCATTAGAACCAAGCGCTAAGCCCTTTCGGTGCTTATCGCATTGGAAAATTCAAAGTGCACAAGTCTTTGTGCCACGTTAAAGCCTCCGATGCAATTAAGCCTTGTGTTTATACCCCCGATCCCATTATTGCCTCATATAATCCTTGTGCCCACAATCAGGCGCTAAAACATTGTAATAATCCATTCAAGATTAATATTTTCCTTTGTAAAGTTCATAAACTTACTTTTTCTAAGTTTGGTCTAAAACCCGCCGGAGCAATGTTTCTAATGTAAATGGGTAGATTGAAAAGCCCAAATCAAAAGTTCCGATGTGATTAAAATCCCCATTGTATAAACTCTGCCCCCGCTTTACTCCATATAACTTGCGCCCGGGACCAAGAGTTAAAGGTCCCAAAGCGCTAATTGTATCGGAGAAAATCAAATGGTTAAATTGAAAGACCAATCCCGATAGTTCTGATTGCGATTGGCCCTCATAAAAATGAGCCCTGGGCCTATTATATTTCATATAAACCATGGGCCCCACAGTCTGGCACCAGACCATATCATATATACATCCTGCCCGGATACATAAAAAATTTGTTTTTATTAAATATTTGGGTTTTCATAAAGTATTAAGGGTTTCCGCCGATTCCATTTTTAAGACAATCTCTGTCGTTGATCATTGGGCCGATCCAACAGCTCGTGCATGATTGCATTGGCACTTTTTCATTAGGCGCATTTTATTTCCTCGCCCGATTGACATTCCCCAATCCATTCTCCATCGTCGATCTAATCTGCAGATCGACGACTTACAGTCAATCGTATCGTGCACTCCATGTTCTTTGCCCTGCCGATCGCTGAGCCCCGATTGCATCTGGGTCGTCCACGTGTCCAGATCGGATGGTCCAAAAATGCGTCCCCCGACTTTGGTTATATTTTATGCAGCCTCGCTCATAATGTTTTTTCAGCAACTTGCAGCCGTTGATCTCTGCAGATCAACGGCCAGTATTAACCCCTCTCTCCGCCATTATATTATTTCGTTTATTCCCGAGATGCAATCTCTGCTGTTGATCCTCACATCCAACGGCCACGCTACTCCCCACGACCTATGAAGTAGTTAAACCTTAAAAGCGTAGGTTTTATTAATGTTTTTTGTATTTTTCAGGATTAAAAAGGGTTTTCAAATGTTTCAAAAAAGAAAATGAAAGCTGAGAGTGACGATCCTCCAGAATTTCGTCCATCAAAAAGGAAAGCCATATATAGGTTCAATTTCATGTTTCATCAATGACTCATGGGCATTGATGCCATATGGACCTCGTACATACCTGCAAATCAACAAGACACAAAGAATTAAATAAAATTAAAGAGTATCAGTGTCGAAGACCCAAACATAGTAGAAAAGAAGGATTAAACATGGATTATACAATTTAATGGATTACAACTAAAGTTGATTATCAAAGGCCTAATCCACTGAATTAAACATAGTTAAAGACAAATCGAGGATATTTATCAGACAGAGGATGCCTCCACTGCCTTGTCAGAGGAAAATTGATTCCTCTCAACTACTAGATTGCCACCTGTGCCTTCACAGTAGTTAAACAAAGGCTGAGTAATGACCAGAACAGAGCATATCTGCCCCTTGCAGCTGAATAGTTGTTTCGAACCAAAGAAGCTAATATGAGCCATCAACAGAGTTATTGCAAAAGATGACACAGAGCTTTAAATTCAACATAAGCTTCCAGCAAGCTGAAATAGTTAATGTAAACCAATTAATACAGGAAATATCTGTAAACTTCTCCCTTGAGCCCCTTAAAGGCCGAGAAGCATTAACTGTATTAATTGAACTCAAGATATTTTCCCTCCTTCAACCTCCTCATTCCTCTATAAAAACTTGTTGAGAAATCCATTGTAAACGTTGGTTGGTTGTTTTGATTACTAGTGTAATACTTGAACTCTTTGAAATAATACATAGTGTGTTGAAGTTGAAGAAGAAATTGAAGTCTTGGAAGCCCTGATGATGTTGTTGCATGCTTGTCCTTGATAAGGCTCTATCATTGGATCCATGAGCTTGGCTGTTGGTGAAGTATTCTGAACTGTTTAATGTTTTCCCCTATTTTCATTTTGTTCCATAAATTCTTAGTACAGTAGGATGAAATTTTTAGGCTAAGAAATGACTCTTGGAAGCACCTTAGACCTGTTTATCCTTCACTGTTTTATGTTTTCTTCTGCTGAGGTATTTTAGAGTCTTTAATCTCTCTGTTTAGTCCTCATGCTTGTTTATTTCCTTAATATTTCGAATAGTTGGTTTCAGCATGATTTATGGTTCTCCCCGCTTGTCTGCTGCCACTTAAAGGCTATTATTGAAGTCTCCCTTTGAAGTTTCTTTGTTTACAGTAAGTCAAGGAGGTTTTTTTTTATCTTTCCCCTTGTCCTTGCTTGAAAATTTGGCTTAAAGGTCTTTATAGTTGTGATCATAGATGTATTTAGGTGTTCCCTCTTCTATGGTCGTAATTATCACTGAGTATTTTATGTTTTCTATGTCATTTGAAATAAAATCTTTGAGGAAATAGGGTGTTCCCCGAATCTTAGATTTCATTTTAAAATTTGTTTTGAAGTCATTATTTGCTTGAAGTGTGATTTCTAGAATTCATGGTTAGCCCTGTCTATCAAATAACTCTTTATTGTTCAAATTTTGCTTTCAAATTCCCTTTGTTGAGAATTAAACTTCTCTTTCCAAATCATTGATGTCCATCTCATCCCAAAACCAAAGGATCCTGCGGCCAAGTTATATTTTCCCTTTGATATCCCATATCCATTGATAAGTTTTTCATAACCTCTTTTTGACTCCATTGCCCAATGAAACTAACATTTCCCCTTTCTATCTATCTTTCCTAGACCTTTTGGGTTCTGTTGTGTCAATTCAACCAAACAAACACTCAAACACTTGCACTTAATAACTAGTCTAAAACCAATAATCAAAGCACACAAGATAAAACTTTGCAAAGAAACAAATAATTTGAGAGATCCCTCTCTGAGAGTAGGAGGACTAGATCCTGTAACTCTAAAGATTGGTTATGATGTTGCCTTGTCTTTTGATTTTCCGAACTATCAAAACATGGGACACCAACATAATGGCGATCACGGTGGGATGCTTCTGAGTTAGTGACAATCTAAGTACCCCTTAGGACTCCTAAAATCCCTTACTTATCTTGAAGGAACCAGTTACCAAGCCATAAGAGTGAAATCTGTATGCTTAAAACACCTTAGCTAAGTGTTAAATCAGATTTAGGACACTCTCACAACCTATAAGACCAAAAAAACTCATAAAAACCCAAAAAAAATTCAATTTGGCTTCATAATAAACATGGTGGTGGAACCATCCAATATTTTACCTTCATAAAAGCTAAATAGTTTCCACCTAGCGACTCCATTAGCTCCAGTAGGCCTATTACTCATCTAGGTTCCTAGTTCTCTTTAGGGTTGTGTTAACCAGCTTTAAAGGACTTTGGAAGCTTAGTCCCATAATAGATAAGACATCGTGATAGGTAAAACTCCCAAAAACAGTCCTTAAAACTTTAACCTTTCTCATTTTTTAAAAACAGTCTGGCTTCACATAGGATCAACACTAGATCCCATCCAGACCCAAATCCTCCTTTAATCATTGACAATCCAGAGAGAATTCTGTGGCAGACTTCTCACTCTGGAAAATCCGCTACTAATAGGAGCCTCTTAAGAACAAATTCTGTCCCTGAAAACCTTGTTGTCTTAGAGGATTCACACTTTGATTTACATCATACAAAGAACATCTTTAGAACTAGATCTCAAGGTGATTTAAATCAAACTGATATTGACATTGCAGATTTGAAACAAAGCTTCAGTAGAGAAGCCTCACCTTCCACACCTCCTAATTCCCAGCTTCTTTATCACTTTAGCCTTTTCCATAACAAGTCTGCTCAAAATTAGTTTGCTGGCCCAAGTGTTTCTTCCACTCCAATCCATACTAGCATTGTGCAAAGATCTGTCTACAGTTTGGTGAGAGAAGCAGCTGCACAGATTCCTCTAGCCACACCACTTTCGAACCAATATAGGGGTAAGAATTCGCCTCCGCAGCCACCACCAAAAGACGACATGGCTGCACACATGAAGTTGCCTACCTTTAAGGGTGTGGAAGATGAAGATATGGATCAGTTCTGGTTTGTCACAGAATCAGTATGGACTGTGTAGAATGTAGCTAGTGATGTAGTGAAGAAGGCACAGTTTTCCCTTACATTCGAAAGAAGAGCTTTGGACTGGTACATGGGGTACATCGGCTAGCATGCAAACTCAACCATTGAAGAGATCAAGAACGCCTTGAAACAAAAGTTCAAGAAGCCTAAATCCTATTCTCAAATAGTGGTCGATCTAAAGGATTTCAAGCAAGGGCCCTCTGAGTTTGTGTGGGAGGCTGATCAGCGACTGAAGAAGGTGGTCAGCGAAGGAGGCTTTCAGTACGATCACAGACAGCACATGGAATGGTCCATTGCTATGTTGCTACCGCACCTGCGCGTACCTATGGGTCACTAGACCTTCGAATCACTGAAAAAAGCCCTGGAGGTCACTATGAAATTAGAAGTTGCACCCAGAGATGATACTTAGCTAGGTGTCCAGCAGATACAAGGACAACTGGAGGCGATGCACATGGAAATCCAGAGTTTACGAAGGGAGCACAGAGTAGAGGTGTTTGGTCAATTTAGTGTGTCCTAAATTGCTGCATTTAATTTGTCAATCCGGGAATCGTAAGCTGATGAAGTGCGGCGCACTATATGTGAAAGATAACCTATTTCTTAAATTTTTGTCGTTTTTGGTTTTCTAAGGTGAAATGGAAATTCTAAGATGAAAACAAGTTTGGTTATGTTTGTTCAAGGAAATAATATCCCCTATAATGATTTACCAACTTGAAACTTTTTTAAAAAAAGAAATTTGAAATTTACAATGACAAGACCTGAAAGGGAATGAAAGCCAGTTTTTCGAAATGAAAAGGTGGATGCTAGTCTAATAAATCAACAATGAACTATTGAGCACAAAACCAAATTATTCTTAAGCATCGACTAAACACAAAAGCAACCAAGCTTAAAGAAACTAAAATTGCAACTAAATCTAAATCAATTTACATCAATTTGTCTTCTGATCCCTCATCATTAGTCCAGCTATGATTTTCGGAAGTAACCATAAACAACTTGAGTAACTGATATCTAACTTGCAGAAAGTAAGCTAATATCAAACCATACATTCATAATTCAATCCCTCACCATCAGTCCAGCTGTGGCTTTCGGAGGTAACTGAAGATGTCATGCACAATTTAATATATCTAAATTTGCAGAAAGGAAACTAATACAAAACTACACATTTCATAATACAATCCCTCACCATCAGTCCAGCTGTGGCTTTCGGAGGCAACTGAAGATGTTATGAGCAGTTTAATATATCTAAATTTGCAGAAAGGAAACTAATACTAAACTACACATTTCATAATACAATCCCTCACCATCAGTCCAGCTGTGGCTTTCGGAGGCAACTGAAGATGTTATGAGCAGCTTAATATATCTAAATTTAACTACTGAAGCAAATAAGCAAAAATGAAATGAACAAAGCAATACTAAAATTAAACAGAAACTATGAAAAGAAAATTAGCAGCAGAACAATGTTAGTTCCATGTCATTAGTCAAAAAGCTATGAAAATGCCCGGGCTGCCTATCTATAACCTGAAACAAGAACACTGATCAGTGATTAACAACATAAAACATGAAAGATAGAAATGAAATGGAAATTATGGAAGTTTATAAGCAGAAATGAAACAAATGCAATGTATGAACATATGGATGGATTATGGCACAATGAATTTTAAAGAAACGAAATGAGAACTATACACTAATGCACAAAACCTTAGCTGAGCAGGGGCCCTCTACACCAGCCTTGGCAATGATCTTCAAATACGAATTTCAGTTGAAAACATAGTCTTCTTATATTAAAAAGCAGTCATTACAGAAAGGTGATGTTACGGCACAAGTGCAGCATAATCACATTACAGAGCAGATTAATAAAGGATAACAGAGACTAACATCGACTAACTCTATATGCGTATGCAAACACATTATATATAACAAAAGAAATATAACTGTCTCCTAAAGTTCATGCTGGTGGAGAACACGTAGACCATTACGTCCACGGATCTAGGATCATGGCCGTGTTTGGAAAGTAAATCTACGAGGAGTGGATGCTTGAATTCGACTAAGGAGCCATGTACAGATGTCGATTTATCCTCCGCAACTTAGAAACGGCCGTATGAATCTTTATGTGACACGAAACAGAGTCCTGCCAACATGAGACTCTATGGTTGACTTCCATGTGGACGCCTTTGACCGCGGCTTCTTTAGATGAGTTTGCTCGAACCAATAGGACACGAACCATGTCCACATCATTCTTGACCTGCCCATGTGGCTCGTTTTCCTTGTAGACACCTGTAGCATAGAGTTTCACAAAATAGCTGCGGAAAGTTGCAGCAGCTGCGGAAAGTGGCAAGATTCCGCAGCCGAATGAACAAAATCTAAATCAAATAGCAAACACAAAAATATAATTAAAACGGGCAGATGCCCTTTAACATGATATCGACAACGGAGGATCAGTGAGTGAAAAAGGTATAGAAAAGTGTATGGAAAAGATGCAGATTTTGAGACTCAACATACCCCCACTGTGAAGGTGTTGCATGTCCTCATGCAACCAAAATTTTGATAATCTTTCTTCAGTTCATGTGCCTTGACACTTCAGCCAGCACATCCAATCCTCTGCTCTTCTTCCTTGGTACTGCCAACATTCTGGGTTTCTTCATTAAGCACCTAAATTTTATATTAACGAGTGCTCTGCTCAACTTCTGGCATTTCCTTTTCAATTTCTTATTCTTCTTCTACCATATTCCCAAATGTAACATGGTATTATCATGGATAATTTTGTCCAGTTTGCCTTGTTCTTTCAATGTCTCATTTTCATTTTTGATGTGCTTATTTAAAAGCTCTAGCTCAAAAATTTCCTGTTTTAGTGATTGGACTAAATCATCCTGCAATGTATGAGGCTGAATGGACGAAGTACTTGGACCTGTAGCTGCCTTTTCCAAAGACTCTATATAGTCATATACTTCCTGCTGCTTGGGGTCTATTTCAGGTGTCATTTTTATTGGGCTATCCCCAAAATGCCGTGAAGGAGAGTTATTTTCAAAATCTGGCTGAGGAGGGCTTACATCAACATCTTGCTGAGAATAGGATGGAGTATGTTCAATGTCTGACTGAGAATGAAATGAACTAGGTTCACTAACTGACTGAGATGGACTATGGTCAGCTGGGGAATGTTCAGATGTCTCCTCACCCAAATCAATGAAATGAGGACCCTTAGTTTGTGTTTTCCTCAATTTCCCCTTAAGTCTGCTGCTTCTCCTCACACGCTGTGGTACATTATCCTTTTGTTTTTGTTTTCCTTTCTCTGTCTTCTTGGGCATAGATGACTGTTTTTGAAGATAAACTAATCTTTCAGATAACACTTGATGATCTTCTTCTTCAGAAGAAGGAGTTTGATGTATGGCCTCAATAGTTTTTCTCTCTTTTGGTGTTATTGGCTTCTTACCCTTGATTTCCTTCTTCTTCCTTTTTGACAGTCTCTCTTCCCTATCAGTTCTTTCCATAGTAGTAGTAAGAGTATTTTGGATTTCATCAATTGTTCTTTTTCTCCTACTTCTTCTTGCTGTGCTACCTTCAGGAATTTCCTGAGTAGGAGTAATTTGGGTTTCATCATTTATTCTTTTTCTTCTACTCCTTCTTGCTGTGCTACCTTCAGGAATTTCCTGAGGTTCCTCAAAGAAATTTCTAACCAGAAATTGTTCCCATGTGTCTTTCTTTTTCTTTAACTCATTTTCAATCAAGATTTTTACAAGGCCGTGGTGATATAGATGTGGTTCTACATCTCCTAAGTGTTTCTGAACAGTCACAACCATTTTCTTCAAGCTATTTAACAGAAAATATGGAAGATTGAGAGCTTGATTATCTAGAAAATTCATTAGTAACCTGGTATGGTACATGTACATGGACCCAAACCGGCCTTCACATGTAATGAATTTCTAAACAACTAGCAGCAAAGTAGCCCATTCCTCTTTCAATGCATGTACAAGAATTCCTCTTTTAAAAACAGTTATGTCCATACCTTGGTTTCGTAAGATTGTTTTCCATGTTTCATCATTGATGCTTTTATTTTTAAACCAACGCTCACCCTCTTGAAGAAGTTTCGTGGCTGTTGCTATAGATGCTTCATTGACCGCAAACTTAAGGTCTCCAATCTCTGCTTCCAAGCCATTAAACGACCTTGCAAATGCTTTCGTAACTTCTTTGTGATAACCTCTGAATTTCTGGATAAAACGCAGCCATTTTGCTTTCTTCAATATCTCCTTTATTTGCGGATATCCCTCCATAAACTTTGGTCCTTCCAGTTCTGCTCTTAGCAATTTACCCATTTCTCTTCTCTGTTCTTCACAAATTTTCCTGCGTGAGGGTTCAAATGGAAATAGAACGGTTGAATGCACAGGAACGAGCACAATGACTGTGAGAATGTATCATAAAATGGGAACAAACACCATAAACGGAATGGAGTGAGACTGTGGGTAGATATTCGAGAGTGAGAATGAGCACAATGAACAGAATGGAGTGAGACAGAACAGAAAGGGGTTTCGTGAGCATAACAAAGATGCGACTGAGAGATTGACAGAATATAACACACTCGGCCGCATTTTGAAATTTGGTGGCTGCGAAATAAATGTGAACACGTTTCAATCAACGGTTATGAATTTATGCGGTTGTAAAAGTCCTTGGTCAAATTAAATACATCTCATTGTCACCGGTGGGATATTGGATCATGAGTGAAAATCGGGGGTTTAATGATGAAACTGTTTAAGAATGAATGCGAGAGGGTAATATGGAGATCGTGAAAGGTTACGGAATTGTCAATATAATCATTGCACATAATGGATAGAGCTCATGGTTCAGAACTATATAAAAATGTGTTTTTCAATGCTATTTGAAATAAATTTTATTCATACCTTTGGAATCTTTGCCTTTTCCCTTGGTCTTCAACTATTTTCTCTTCACTGGTGTCTTGAATGCTCCATATCTTCATTTTTGATCCTCTCACCTGCATTTTATTTGATAATTATGGAAATAACATCTGACTGTACATTCTTTTTGAAAACAGAGTAGTAGCTGCGGAATCTGCTTCTGGCTGTGGAAACTGGAGTCAGCTGCGGAAACAGATGTCAGCTGCGGAAACTGACACAGCTATTACTTGAATGAATGGAAATGAACAAGTGACAAATGACCAGGTGGAAATGGTCATGAAAAAGATTTTTATTGATGGAATGGAATGAAATGGATAAAATGAAGTGGAATGAAGTGGAATGAAGTGAAATGAAATGAAATGAAATGGAATGAAGTGGAATGAAATGGAGTGGGTGGTGACAAAACTTGTGAAATGAAAGAGAGATTTTTTTTTTTTGGAAAATATAGTGTCAGGTGTTCCTAATTTTCACCCTATATTTTCTGTATAAGACTGCCAATCAATGATTGGTTTTCAGGCTTATACCAAATTTTTTTTTATTTTTTTTTATTTTTATTTTTTTTAACTGAAAAGAACAAAAGCTAGGCTGGTGGAGAAGAAGAATTCTTCTGTACCAGCCTGATTGTAGAACTTTCTTGAAACATTTTAACAAATCCTCTTTTGAGAGTGGCTTATGATAAACTTTCAATCTATGGCCATTCCCAATAAGAGGAGTTTGAAACTCATCAATGGGCTTGATTCTTACAGCTCCATTGCTAAAGATCTTGTCAATCTCATATGGCCCAAGCCAATGAGTCTGAAATTTTCCTTGAAAATCTTTAACCTTGGAATCAAATAACAATGCCCAATCTCCTTCTTGAAACTTCTTCTCTTTGATATACTTGTCATGCCATTTAGCTCTTTGATATTGAACTAGATCAGTTCTTAGAATTGCTTCTTGTCTGATCTCATCTAGCTCATTCAACTGCTCCATTCTATGCTTTTGGGCTTCTAATAAGTTCATCCCCAACTGAACTGCTATCTTGAAGGTCTTGACTTGGAACTCAATGGGGAGCAAGACTTCTTTCCCATAAACAAGTTCATAGGGAGAATGTCCTGTTGTATTCCTCCATGTAGTTCTGTAAGCCCACAAGGCTTCTGGAAGCCTTTCTGCCCAATCTCTTCTATGTAGATGAAACGCTTTGGTGATAATATCTTCGAAGAACCTTTGTTTGTGACTTCCATTTGACCATTCGTTGTGGATGGTATGAGCAGACTTTCTTCCGTGTTTACCTTATTCTTCATCAATCTCTCTGTACCGAAATTGGATGTAAATTGCCTTCCGGACCGTCAATTTTCTCTTGGAACACCAAAGTAGTGAAAATATCTTCATAAAGAAAATGAACAAATCGAATTTTCACAAGTATACTAATGTCGTCTTCACCCATTTATAATATACCAAGAATATAAACCAATATATACTTCTTTTGCTTAGATGGTGGATTAATAGGTCCAATGAAATCTAAAGCCCATTTTTCAAAAGGTTCAATGAGTACCTGTGGTTGCAATGGCATTTCATTTGAAAGGGTAGGTTTCCCTACTCTTTGGCAGCTGTCACACCTTTTGACATATTGTTTTGCATCTTTGAAGAGGGAAGGCCAATAATATCCTAAAGAGAGGAATTTATAGGCCGTCCTTTTGTCTGCAAAGTGTCCGCCGCATGGTTCATCATGACATGCCTTAAGAATATCAGGCATTTCATCTTCCCTGACACATCTTCTGATCACAAGATCTGGCCCTGTTTTAAACAATTCGTTAGAACTCCATGAATATTTTGAACTCTCCTGAATAATCTTTCGTTTTTCTCTTGGAAATAAATGTGAAGGTAGTTTCCCTGTAACCAAATAGTTAGCAATATCTGCATACCAAGGGGTCTTAATAGTTACTGCAAACAAGTATTCATCAGGAAATTTATCTTCTATAGGAGAATCTTCTTTAGCATTCTGAATCCTAGACAAGAAATCAGCTACTGTATTCTGTTTTCCTGGTCTATCCAACACAGTAATATTGAATTCTTGCAAAAGTAAAAGCCATCTTGTCACTCTGCCATTAGTAACAGGTTTGTTCATTAAATATCTAATTGCAGAATGGTCAGTATGAATAAAGGTTTCATAGCCTGTTATGTAATGTCTAAACTTATTAATTGCATGAACAACAGCTAAAAACTCTTTTTCAGTCACAGTATAGTTCAACTCTGTGGGAGTCAAATTTTTACTGGTGTAATAAATGGCACAAGGAACTAAATCTTTTTGACCCAACACAGCTCCTAGAGCTGTATCTGAAGCATCCGTAGAAATATGAAAAGGGAGTTTCCAATTTGGTCCTCTCAAGATAGGTGCTTCAGATATTCTTGTTTTCAAAGTTTCAAAGGCTGATTGACAATCAGAATCCCATTTAAATTCAAAGTCTTTTGTAATAAATTTGAAGAGTGGAGATGTTATTTTAGTGAAATTTTCTATAAATCTTCTATAGTAACCAGTAAATCCTAGAAAACTTCTAACATCTCTTTGACAATTTGGAATAGGTAACTTGGAGATGACTTCAACTTTTGATCTATCCAACCTTAATCCCATCTCCTAAAATATGATGTCCCAAAACAATCCCTTCAGTAAACATCATAAAGCATTTTTCATGGCTTAATGAAAGGTTTGTTTCTTTACATCTTATAAGAACTTTTTCCAAATTTTCTAATGCCTCTTCAAATGAATTACCATAAACTGTAAAATCATCCATATAAATCTCTACACAATCATGGATTAGATCAGAAAAAATTCCTAGTACTGCTCTTTGGAATGTTGCTGGTGCATTACATAACCCAAAAGGAAGCACTCGGTAGGCAAAAGTTCCCAATGGACAAGTAAATGTGGTCTTATCTTGATCTTCAGGTGCTACCTGAATTTGATTATAGCCACTAAAACCATCCAAAAATGAAAAGTACTTTTTACCTGCTAATGTATCTAATACCCGATCAATAAAAGGCAAAGGAAAGTGATCCTTCAAAGTTGCTTTGTTCAATTCCCTGTAATCAATGCATACCCTCCATTTACCATTCTTTTTAGGCACTATAACCAAAGGAGAAACCCATCGGCTATCTGAAATTGGATAAATGAAGTTTACATTGAGAAGTTTTTGGAGCTCTTCTTTCACTATCTCCCTAAGATTTGGATTTATCCTTCTTTGAGGTTGTCTGATTGGTCTACTGTTTTCCTCAATATAGATATGATGGATGCAAGTCTTAGGATCAATACCTTTCATGTCAGTATACTCCCATGCAAATGCAGTAGAATGTTTTTGCAAGATTTTGATTAGTTCTTCTTGTTGTGACTTTTCCAAATGTTTGTTGATGTTCAATGTTTTTCCTGGAAAAATATCAATAGTAGAACTACCAAACTCTTCCATAGAGTAAAGAGACATTTGTCTTGATGATAAATATTCTATGTCAGATTCCAACTAAAATTGTGTGGGGTCATATTCTGAAGATGTCTCAAAATTTTCTAATGTGTTCAGAATTTGACTATCCTCACTGATTTCAGAAATGGTAAAGATAGGTTGTATAATGTCCTCATCATCAACCCATTCATTGTCTCCTACTTCTGTAATTGCTCTTGCTGGAGGATACAAATTGAATTTCTTTGTCGAATTACCATTAGAAATGTACATGTCTCCAGATCTACAACTAATAAAAGCATCAGCTGTGGCCAGCCAAGGTCTTCCTAAGATAATTGGATGTCCTCCTAGATTACTTTTCGGAGTCAAAATCATAAAGTCTACTGGATATTCCCAAGAATCTAAGGAGACTGAAATATCTTCTAATACACCATCTGGTTTAATAACCGATCGATCTGCAAGTTGCAATAAAGTAGGTGTAAAAAGAAGGTTAGGAAGTTTTATCTGTTCCATAGTCTGTCTACTCATAATGTTGATAGCAGCCCCTAAGTCAATCAATGTGTTTGGAATTTCTATCCCATTTATATGTGTCTTGACAATTGGACTTCCTGGATCTACATACTTCTGCATGGTAATTTTTCCTATCATAATATCTGCAATTTTTCCTACCAGGTGGATTCTTCTTGTGTCTTTTAGTTTCCTTCCTGGTCTTTTGAAACTCAACTCCTTTATTGTTTTTGCTAGAATAGGAATCTCTCGAATGGCTTGTAGCAAGGAAATCTTGATACAAACATTCTTCAATTCATCTAGAAATTCATAGTTAGGCAACAAGATTTGTTTTTCCACCCCCTTGTCAATTTGTAGTCTTTCAGGAAAAGGAGGTGTAGATGAAGATGTTGGTTGCTCAACTATAGGAGTTGTGGGTGTTAACTTTTCTTTTTCTTTTTGCATGCTTGGATTTTGAAGAGATTCTTCCTCAGAACCCTTATTGACTTGAAGAGAGTCCTCTTCAGAGGTATCTTGCTCTTGAATATCTATAGAAGGTTTTTCTAAAACTCTACCAGATCTGAGTTGTACATCGTTGAGAGGAACAATCATATAGGTAGGAAATTGTCGTCCTTCTACCATGTAAGTATTCTGAGGATTCTTATTGTTAGGATTTGGCAATGGCTGAGCTGGAAGTTGATTTGTCTTTTGTTGGTATGGGAGCATAAGTTGAGGATTTGGATTTTGTTGAGAAGGTTGTTGTTGTGGAAATGGCAATGAAAGTTGTGGATTTGGGTTTGGAAGTTGTGGAGCTTGTTGATTTTGAAAAGATGGAGGATATTGATAAAATTGAGCAAATCTCCCATAAAGATTTTGCATCCCTTGTACCCATGGCTGATATGGATTTTGATGTTGGGGCCAAGGTTGTTGCCAAGGATTCCAATTTGGTGGGGTTTGAAGATTCATAGGGTTGTTAAACCCTTGAGTTTGTTGTCCCTGCCAAGGTCTTCTTGCAACAAAACAGAGAGATTCTACCGAATTTGGGTCTTCTTGAAAGACAGCTTTGAGTCCAGGAATTGAAGGACAATCCTTGATCTCATGATTCTCTGAGCAAATCATACATGTTTCTACAACTTTTGCATCCAAGGGACATTCCCTTAAAGCATGTTTCTTCCTACATTTCGGACAAAAGATGGCTAAAGCATCCGTTTCTGCTTTCTGCTTGTTTTGGATTTTAAGGGTGTCTAGTTGTTCACTAAGGCTCCCTAAGATATCAGTTTTGAACTCATCAAGCATGTTACCAATCTCTGCCCTACTTACTGATCTAGTTGCAGATTTGTTAGCCCTAATAAGAGAAGGATCCCTAGGCCCTTTTCCTGTTTTAGATTTTCCTCTTGAGAGATGGACACATAGTTCTGTTATGTCACGAAGTGGAAGTTGAGAAATGTCTCCTTTCCCCATCATATTTAAAATATCTATCCATTCATCTCTAATGGCTTTTAATATGAGGGCTTTCAAGGTTTCATCATCTAAGTTGCTCATCTTTGCTCTTTTCAAGTTATATTGAAATCTTTCAAGTAAGTCTTCCAAATTTTCATCTTCTTTTTGCATCATTTTGAATACCTCATCCTTGTGATTGGTGGGCATACAATAGTCCAAGCATCTATCCAAAAATGTTTGTTTCATATCATTCCAAGTCCTAATAGATTGAGTGGCTAATCCCATGAACCATTTCAAAGCAGATCCCTTCAAAGTTGAAGGAAACAGTTTGAGTTTTTGAGAGTCTTCCATATAGTCATAGGTTCGGTACACAACTTCAAACTCAAACAGAAATGTTTCAGGATCCTCACTTCGCAATCCATAAAAGTTAGGGAGGACAGATGGTGAGATATTTTTCATTGTTGCATGAGTTTCCTCATCAACTATAGGGAATCCAAACAAATTGTCTCCTTCCCTATTTCTACCATTATTTCCTTCACCATTTTTGTCTCCATTGTTTCCTCCTCTTCTACCTCTACCTCTACCTCCATTTATTACTTCCTCTGCCATGATAGTTTCTTTAGAGTCCTTAGAGTCCTCTAGTTCTTCTACCAAGGGAGGATGAGAGAGAATCTCTTTGTTTTCTAAATGGGTTTTAGTAGGTGGTATAGGAGAATCTTCTAATTCAGTTGTTCCTTTACTTCCAAAAATCTTAAGGCTAGGGGTAGATGGTGGTGAATCTGGTCTATGCCTTGAAGAAGATGGAGTTGTAAAAATCGAACTCTTGGCTTTAGCTATAAACCTTCCCCTAGAATCTCTTGCTCTATGCATGTCATTTTTGTTTTATTATATATATATATATATATTTTTTTGGTGTTAGTTTAATAATTCTTCTGATTCTGTACAGCACTAGGTGCAAGAGGAGAGCATACTTCAAGAAGTTATCAAGTTTTCCCTTCTTTTATGATTTTGTGTTTTTTTTTTTTTTTTTTTTTTTTAAGAAATTGGCTACCTAGTTACACTTCCCCGGCAACGGCGCCAAAATGTTTGGTCAATTTAGTGTGTCCTAAATTGCTGCATTTAATTTGTCAATCCGGGAATCGTAAGCTGATGAAGTGCGGCGTACTATATGTGCAAGATAACCTATTTCTTAACTTTTTGTCGTTTTTGGTTTTCTAAGGTGAAATGGAAATTCTAAGATGAAAACAAGTTTGGTTATGTTTGTTCAAGGAAATAATATCCCCTATAATGATTTACCAACTTGAAACTTTTTTAAAAAAAGAAATTTGAAATTTACAATGACAAGACTTGAAAGGGAATGAAAATGTGCTGCTGAAATGAAAAGGTGCTGCTAGTCTAATAAATCAAAATAATGAACTATTGAGCATGAAAACCAAACTATTCTTGCTGCTGACTAAACACAAAAGAAACTATGCTTAAAGAAATCCAAAAATTGCAACAAAGTAAATCTAAATCAAATTACATCAACTTATCTTCTGATCCCTCATCATTAGTCCAGCTATGATTTTCGGAGGTAAACATAAACAACTTGAGTAACCTGATATCTAACTTGCAGAAAGTAAACTAATATCAAACTACACATCCATAATTCAATCCCTCACCATCAGTCCGTACTCCGGCTTTGGGAGGCAATCGAAGATGTCATGCACAATTTAATATATCTAAATTTTCAGAAAGGAAACTAATACCAAACTACACATTTCATAATACAATCCCTCACCATCAGTCTAGTTGTGGCTTTCGGAGGCAACTGAAGATGTTATGAGCAGTTCAATATATCTAAATTTGCAGAAATAAAACTAATACTAAACTACACATTTCATAATACAATCCCTCACCATCAGTCTAGCTGTGGCTTTCGGAGGCAACTGAAGATGTTATGAGCAGTTTAATATATCTAAATTTAACTACCGAAGCAAATAAGCAAACCGAAATGAATGTTAACAAATCAAATTAAACAGAAACTATGAAAAGAAAATTAGCAGCAGAACAATGTTAGTTCCATGTCATTAGTCAAAAAGCTATGAAAAGGCCGGGCTGCCTATCTATAACCTGAAACAAGAACACTGATCAGTCATTAACAACATAAAACATGAAAGACAGAAGTGAAATGGAAATTATGGAAGTTTATAAACAGAAATGAAGCAAATGCAATGTATAAACATATGAATGGATTATGGCACAATGAGCTTTAAAGAAACAAACTGAGAACTATACACTAATGCACAAAAACCTTAGCTGAGCAGGGGCCCTCTACACCAGCCTTGGCAACGATCTTCAAATACGACTCTCAAGGTTGAAACAAGAGTCTTCATATTAAAAAGGCCATTACGTAAAGGTGATGTTACTAAGACAAGTGCAACGTGTAATCACATTAAAGTATGCGTATTAATAAAGGAAAAGATAACGTAGACTAACATCGACTAACTCTATATGCGTATGCAAACGCATTATATATAACAAAAGAAATATAACTCGTCTCCTAAAGGTCATGGCTGGTGGAGAACACGTAGACTATTACGCTCACGGATCTTGGATCGTTGGGTCGTGTTGGCAAGTAAATCTACGAGAGGTGGATGCTGACCATCAAGGAGCCATGTGCATGATGTCGATTTATCCTCCGTTGTACTAGAAACCCGCCGTATGAATCTTCTTGTGACACGAAACAAAGTCCTGTCACCGTGGGACTCTACGGTTGACTTCCATTTGGACACCTTTGACCGCAACCTCTTTAGATGGATTTGCTCGAGCCAATAGGACATGATCCATGTCCACATCATTTCAGACTTTCCCATGTGGCTCATTTTTCCTGTAGACACCTGTAACATAGAGTTTCACAAAATGGCTGCGGAAAGTTGCAGCAGCTACAGAAAGTGGCAAGATTCCGCAGCTAAATGAACAAAATCTAAATCAAACAACAGACACAAAAATATAGTTAAAAACCATGTTAGATGCTCTTTTGCAATTAATTATACAATGATATTAACAACTTGGGAGGTTCAGGTGAGTGAAAAAGGTATAGAAAAATGTATGGAAAAGATGCATATTTGAGACTCAACAAGAGGCTAGCCCTGAAAGATGGTGGATACGATACAGGACAAATGGTCATATGAAGGATAACTACCCTCTGTTAGGAGACTATATGCAAGCCAGGGGACCTAGTCTGCTGCTCCCTAGGGAAGTTGCAGGATCAAGTGGGATGGCCCTATGGTGGGATGACTGTCGCATTGCAGGGTTGCACGACATAAACCATTGTCCTCACCTTGCTGCATACGTCCTAGAAGTAAAGCAGCAATGGTGCAGGTTCTGCAGGTCAATAGGACATAATGAAATGAACTGCCAGATGTATGTTTTGATGAGCGATCGAGGGAACCTTTATAGGGTACATTCGGATCCGCCCTCACCATGATCCCTCTCGAGCACAGGGGGCTCCCTAGCCAGGGGTAGGGGGGGCAGAAGAGGTGGAAGCGCAGGTCAGGGATGAGGCCAACTAATTTGTTATAACTATGGAGAAGCAGGACACTTTTCCAGGGACTGACCAAACCCTACAGGGCAGTCCTGCCAGTATTGCAGACAGCTGGACCATGCGATTAAAGACTGTCCGATCTTGATAGAAAATACGCAGGAGAAGCAACTGACACCTACACAGAATGTGCAAAGGGTTAAGGCTGAGCTGTGAGACAAGGATCCAAACATGAATGTCATAACACGCAGTGGAATGGTTAGCGGAGAACCTGGGGAGAAGGCTGCAACTGAACCTTTGATCCGACAAGAAATTATCAAACAAGAAGGTTTGGACCTAGAAAAGGAAAAATAAACATTTATCACAGCTCACAAAGACTTTACTGAGGCGACGGCCTCTACTTCTCAGGCACTTGCGAACCTCAAGGCAGATGAGGAGGTCAAACCCTTCTTACTGGCATGTATGAAGCTACTGCGCAACCCAAAGGCTATGGAGAACCTTCAGGCATTACTAGATAGTTGTGCAGCATGACCTAGCCTACCTTCGAAAACCAGGGATGTGCACAAACTATACAGATATAAGAACCGCACCGGTAGGGAGATGTTGTTGACTGTGAAAATCAATGACTATGAGATGGATCAGGCTATTTTGAATCTTGGATTAGATGTGAATGTATTACCTAAGTAGACTTGGAAGCGAATGGGAGAACCTAAGTTGGAATGGTCCACTATTTAGCTGTGTATGGCCAATCAACAGAAGATCATACCCTTGGAGAGACTATCGAAGATCGTGGTGGATATCACAAGGGTCAAGGTCCGAGCTGATTTTGAAGTAATTCAGATTGTAGAAGATGTAGACCCCTACCCTACGCTCCTGGGTTTGGATTGGGCCATAGACATGGGAGGCATCATTAAATTGAAGAAGAGAAGCATGGTGTTTGAAAATAATGGTACACGTGTGATAGTACTACTAGATGCTACTGAAGGTGAACGATATACAGAGCCGGTGTGTGACGAAGAGGAGGTAGATTACATTTATAAGCTGATTGCCTGGGATGAGGATTGGATCAACCCCATGATGGATGGTGTAATCTGCTGGGAAAAGGACAGTGAATGCTTCTCCGATTCCGATGGGGAGATAGAGAATGGGAAAAAATGGTTACATGATGTCTCTGCGCTGCAATGTCTTCGAGTTACAAAGAACTTCTGTTGAATTTCCTCAAAGGTAGGAGACCTACCTTATTTTGATAGTTTTGGTAATATTAAGGAATTTTTACGAGCATTCAAAGTAGAGGTTCCAAGAGAACGAAGGTTATGGGCCCTTAGCCTACTTGCAACTCTTGCGCGGTGGTGGGATACACATAAGGGAGCACTCCAGGAGTGGGAGGATTGTTGGGACATGATGCTGCTATGATTTAAGCCCCTAGTGGAAGTACAGGTCAAGATGTTCCTTGGCCTAGGGGATCCGCATGAACACTTGGTTGCATGGTACTTAGATGCGGAGCTACATCAACGCACCCGCCATTAGGAAGCTCTGAAGAATGACTTCATAGGAACCTTCGGACTAATAGGAGGTTCTGAGGTGCTTGACGAAGCTCTGCAGGACATAGATACATTTGTGTTGGGTAGGTCTGGCACCCCAAAGATTTCAGGAGAGCCGATGTGGGAAATGCAGATGCAGGATGTTGTCAACTACCACAGCTTGGAAAGGGAGGAGGGTGAAAATGATCCGCGATCTATCTCTATCCCGGAGTCGGAAGTGGAGCATGTCGTTGAAGGACCTCCCTTTAAAGAAGTAGATGTCACTAATCCTCTGAAGCTGCGCGAAGTGAAAATTGGGATGAAAGAGCACCCTAAGTTGGCTAATATTGGGGACTACTGGGATGAGGATACAGTGGGCGAAGTGGCCGAATTACTTACATAATACTAGGAATTGTTCCCAACAAAGTTTTCAGAGATGAAGGGGATCACGGGGGACTTAGGGGTCATGCATATGAATCTCAAACCCGGTGCACAACCCATAAAGCAACGACCTTATAGGTTGAACCCCAAGTATAAGCAGAAGGTCAGGGATGAACTCAACAAAATGATTGATGCAGGTATCATCGAACCTGTTGAACCGTCAGAATGGGTTAGTCGAATGGTGGTTCAGGAGAAAAGAAATAAGGGGGATATTTAGATCTATGTGGACATACACAAGTTAAATGATGTGTGTGTTCATGATCCATTCCCAACGCCATTTTCAAATGATATCTTAGACAGTGTCGGAGGACATGAAGCATACTCCTTCACGGATGGGTTCTCAGGATACCATCAGATAAGAATCTCACTTAAGGACCATAGCAAAACCATGTTCACCACTGAGTGGGGATCATTTCAGTATACTATCATGTGATTTGGGCTCAAGAATTCCCCTGCCATCTTCTCGTGGGTTGTTGTCGCAGTGTTCAAAGAATTTGTCCACTTCGAGGTGTATTTAGATGATTGGACTATCTTCAGCTTGGTAAAGACGTACATATCAAACCTGCGCATGACGTTGAATGCCTATCGGAAACACCAGATTTCCATAAATATCAAGAAGTGTATATTATGTGTACCATTCATAATCTTGCTCGGCCATATAGTTTGTTGGCAAGGGCTGATGGTGGATCTTGCCAAAATTGCAGTTGTCATAAATTTGTCAATACCAACAATAGAGAAACAGCTGCACTTGATCCTGGGCCACACGGGCTACTACCAGAAATTCATTCAAGGCTATGCATTGATTACTGCCCCTATGGAAAAATTTCTCAAGAAGGATGTTTCTTTCTTTTGGAATGACGAGTGTCAAAAGAGCTTTGAGTTACTTAAAGAAAAGATGGTCTCAGTGCCTATTCTCATCTTTCCAGATTGGGAGAAGGTATTTCATGTTCACATCGATGCGTCGGGCATTGCTCTCGGAGCTGTCCTTATGCAACCAGGAGTAGGAGATATTGACCATACAGTTGCCTTTGCAAGTAGAAAGCTCTATGGTGCGGAACACAACTACTCCACCACTAAGCAAGAGGGATTGGCCATGGTTTATGCATTACAGAAATATCAGCATTACTTGTTAGGAGGACACTTCAAAATGTTCATAGACCATTCAGATTTAAAGTACTTGGTCAATAAGACTGTGTTGGGGGGGGGGAAATACGCTGATGGCTACTGCTATTTCAAGAGTATGACTTTGAAATCATCGTCAAGCTGGGAAATTTGAATGTTGGGCCAGACCACTTGTCCTGAATAGAGAGTGGCAAGGAGCTGATCAACTTGGAAGCTGGATTGCCTGATGCACAACTATTTTCTATCAAGGCAATAGATGCACACTTCGTTGATATCATTCAGTTCTTGACTACTGGGATGACACCTCTAGAGTACTCTATATAGTAGAAGAAAGAGTTAGTCACTCGGGCAACAGACTTTACCATCATCGCAGGTCAATTATATAAACTAGAGGTAGATGAAGTATTGTGGCGATGTGTTTTGGAGCACGAAAGGCATTCTATCTTGGCAGAGGCTCATGACGGAGTAGTAGGAGGTCACTACGCAGGGAAAGAAATGATGCAAAAGATCTCGTAGGCAGGGTTATGGTTGCTAACCCTGCATCATGATGCCCATGAATATTGTGAAGCCTGTGACACATGCCAATGAATAGGGAGGCCATCCTGCAGAGATGAAATGCCCCTTCAACCACAAATGGCTATACAAGCATTTGATAAGTGGGCTATCAATTTCATCGGGCCTATCAACCCATCAGGGAAGAAGACAGGTGTGTGCTACATTGTTATGGCCACCGATTATGTAACTAGGAGGGTAGAAGTGCAAGCAGTAAAGGATTGTACTACAGATACCGCTACATATTTCATCTTTGAACAAATCCTGACCAGATTTGGATGTCCGAAGGTTCTCATGAGTGACAGAGGTACGCACTTTGTTAATGAAACAATCCGAGCTTTGACTGAGAAGTTCCAGATCCATCACGTGAGAAGTACATCATATCACCCCCAGGCCAACGACATGGTTGAAGCTTTTAATAAAATATTGGAGCAAGAATTGAACAAGGTATGTAATGCTAATCGCAACGATTGGGATGTGCGCATCCCGTCGGTCCTCTGGGCCTATCAAACAACCTGCAAGAAATTAACAGGAAAAACCCCATTCAGGATGGTTTATGGTAAAGAGGCCATTATGCCCATGGAGTATATTGTTTGTAGTCTACGTATCGCAACATTTACAAACATGGCCAAACTCGACATCATGGAGGAGCGAATAGCGCAACTTATGGCTTTAAAGGTATATCAGTTTATTGCGAATTTCCATTAGCAAGTCTAGAAGGCCCACAATAAAGCCTGGCATGATCAACACAATCTCTAGAAGACATTCGCGGAAGGCGAATTGGTCCTCTTATACGATAGATAGTTTGTAAAGCATCCTGGGAAGTTTTGACAGCATTGGCTTGACCCTTACACAGTTCGAGAGATCACGGATGGCAGAGCAGTTAGACTTGCTACCCTACACGGTGATATGCTCCTAGGCTACATCAATGGTAGCCGACTCAAACCGTGTCGGATCAAATAATTGTATGGCTGGGGTAGCCATATAAGCATAGATGGAAAACCCACCATCACAATGACTTGATACAAGTCACAAGATTGTGTTGGGGGACTGTTGGAATAAGGTCTCCTACAAAGTTGCAAATATGGTCCATTTTGTATATTTTTTATTATATTTAGTCTAGTGTAGGGGTTTTGGGGTGGGTCAAAGCCCGTAATGCATTGTAAGTGGGTCAAGGGTAGACCATTAGTAAAAAAAACCACAGTTTGCGGACCATTGGATGCGTAGGCTAAAGTAGTATAAGTAGTTGAACCCTTTTGGAGTTGATGGGGATGAACTAAGATTGGTACGACTTACAAATTAGTAGATCTGTCTGGGTTATTGGGGAAAGGACTCCTGCTAGCTGTGTGTGCAGAGATCCTTTGTCCTGTTGTGTGTGGACCCTGCTGCTGTGTGCATAGAGATCCTCTGTCCTGTTGTGTGCAGACCTTGCTGCTGTGTGTGTAAGTTGGTTTTTGGGTATTGTAAGTAGATCTTAAGGATTAATGAATGCAGAAGGCTATTGGAATATCTGAATCTATTCGACTTACTATTAATTTGAACCTGTGATATCTAATTGAGTATATATGCATCTATGCTATTGATTTAAGATGTGAAAGTACTGGTGTTAATTGTCTATGTTGCAATCTTAATCTGTTCTGTTATATTTTATGCAATAATATCTGAAATAGCTACATTATTGTTCTATAAGTATGTGATCTATTGATTACTGTGAGTATAATTAATATTGCGCACGTGGATGTGAAGGAAACCTATAGATCTAGGGTCTGTGGTATAAGATCTGGTAACTATAAGGTTGAACACACCTCTGCTTGAATTACCTACCCTCTCCCAGGGTGAGGAAGCCTGGTTCCAGCACCCACCCATACTACATTAGGCAAGACTTTGGCCTGCGCAAGCAGGGCACCACCGAAAGGGCCAGTAGTATAAGGGTTTGTTGGCAAACCTTAACCTTCAAACCTGGGTTAGGACCCCTCAAGCCAATAGAAGGGAACGGTTCTTTCAAAACAGGCATGGTCTCAAGTGTGATCTTCAGAAGATGGGAAAATTCAGCATGCTAAGAACAATCCTTGGTGTAATTATCATCATCACATATCAGACAAGGATATTTGGGCTTACGTGCTGAAGAATCACCAGCAAATGACTTCTTTGAATCATGTTTAGGTTTTTCAGATTTAGACTTTCCTTTACCGTTCTTCTTACCCTTCGAGGACTTATCTATTGTGGTAGAATGAACAACATTTACCTCTGAGGTTTTACCAGGATTCTTCTGGTTATGGGAAAGAGTAGGGGGCACAATGGCAGTAGTGGATTTAGACTTTGAAGAAGTCTTAGGCGCACTACTATAAGTATGAGCCATTGTCCCAATAACACCATCCACTGGAGGCGTATTGTGAGACTGAGACGATGTGCGTAAAACAAGACTAATTGGAGTTGTTAGTTTTGGTGTCAAGATAAATCCCCTCTTTGGATAGAGGTGATCTCTCTAGCCCTAGAGTGGGTCTAGAAACACGAGATTCTTTCTAACATAAGATTTCTTAACTAATGTTTATAATGAAATGAGGAAAGATACATAAATACCTTTTTCCAAAAGCTATCCTTGTAGGCATATTTCTCGATGATGGATTGCACAGGATCTGTCATGGGGCATTTCAGGATCAGGGACGGGAAAATGAGCATGGTTAAAAATCACTATGTGACATATGCCCCCTAAAGCATGAAGGCAGAATAGGGAGTGATGGCTGAAATTCTTTATGAACCAAGGCAAGGAATGTAGAACACCTTCGAAAAACCTGCCAAATCAAACATTTTACAATATATGACATCTCTGGTATAAATATGCCTAACCACATGATGTTACACTAGGCATAAAATGACACATGAACCCACGGTATGGTCGCAGCCTTAAAATTTTATGTATTGAACATAGGCTTTTTCGAAAAGGATTATTTTCATACATCTTATCAGGTCATCAAAAGAAAACATAAGACTATTGGAGAGTTCAATATTTTGGAATATTACAATGGTGGGTTGATGCATGAGGTCATATGAACCCATTTTGGAATATTAAAGTGGTATCAAAGCATAATCTTGGCTTAGCCTGTGAGTTTTCAGCCATTATGCTATAGGAAGAAGAAGAGAAGGAGAAGATATCTAAAATGGTGGAAGGAATGAGTTTGGTCTCATCACTTTTCAGATCTATGAAGAACCTCTCCAAGGAGGTTAAGAAGATGAAAGAGAAGAGATGCAATGAAACTTCTATAGGGTTTCAAGAAGAGGAAGGACCATGTACTTCCTATTCTCAAAAGAAAGAACTAGTGTTGCAACGAGCTCCAACGCATTACACCTTGCCCTTTCCTTTTGAGGAAGAGGACAAGAGGCACGGAGATGGAGGGCACTTGGAACATGAGATCCTAAGTGGATACATTGCAGAATACAAGTCTCAACCTACAACTTTCAAGGAGACTCTAACTCTTCCTCAGTTTATTCAGCTTGAAGAAGAAAGAAGGCCTTGCAGCAATAGGAGAATGAGGGGCAATATATTTCTATTGTCTAATTTTGATGGATCATCCACATGTACAAAAAAGGCTTGGGTGATTGTACAAAAAAGGCTTGGGTGATGAAGCTAGATGCATTCTTCCCACTACATCCAGTGGTAGAAAGAGAGGTTGTTGAGATTTTAGCGCTGCACCTTGAGGGTAAAACAAGCACTTAGTGGTTCATCCATTTGAGACATGCAAGAGTGACTACTTTTGTAGATTTCACTCAAAGGATGATCAAAATATTTGAATAGAAGAAATCAGAGGGGGAGGAGCCTTCCCCACCACTTTAGGAGACTTGTACCAGTGCTGACACAACTATGGAGGAGCAACCATCATCCTTAGCAGTTGGGGGAGCCAAAACATTGGAAGGAAGAACCCTTGTAGCCATACAAGATGTTCCCAAGTGTCACCAAGGTATGCATGAATTTCCACTTTCTGTTATTTCAAAAAATCTTATGGAGGGTTGTGGAAACCTGACTTTGCATGATCAAGGGTAACACATATTGCTGATTTGGAGAAGTAGGCTTGCACTGCGTTGTGCAGCCTTGAGATGTTCAAGGGAGGGATAAGAAATCATCCTCATGTGTCATTATTGAGCTGCACACAACACTTGGGGTTGGGGTGTGGACTTGTGGAGGATAGGATGAAAATTTTCATAAACATTCCAATGCAGAACTCTATGTTCAACATTGAGCTTGAGCATGAGACAAAAAATACACCATTGAAAAGATTAACAACATTGTCATTAAGCAGCAGTGAGGAGTTGGGGGCCTAGCTATTATTAGAGCATTCTGATGACCATTACACTCGTATGAAATTGGATGAATAGATGATCAATGAGAGACACTTTGTCTTTCATCATGGTGATGGATCTAATGGGATGAGAATTGTACAGGCCTATGAGGAGGTTTTTCCTTCAGCATACTTGGATGCTTATGGATTCAATATGGTCTTTGGTGTGGGGTATTCTCTAAGAGATCTCCAAGAGGTTGCATTTCAACATCCCATGAAATGCAAAGGTAGATATATGATTTGGGAGGATGGTAGTTTTCATTGGAGGAGCACCAAGATGGAGCATGGTGGGAGACACCCACATGTGGATGAATGGGTGTGAATAGTGAGCAAGAGGTTGGTGAGCCACTTACATATTTATGATATCGGGCAGCAGGAGGCATGGCTGCGTTGGCTACTCTTGAAAGAGTTTGGCCATCATGTGACATATCCTTCTCCAAAGGGTATGTTGGTGGAGGAAACTTGGCAGGAC
Source organism: Pinus albicaulis (assembly GCA_034641835.2). Classification (NCBI taxonomy): domain Eukaryota; kingdom Viridiplantae; phylum Streptophyta; class Pinopsida; order Pinales; family Pinaceae; genus Pinus; species Pinus albicaulis. The sequence goes on from JAXQQM020059149.1 coordinate 186,722, forward strand.
ACTTGCATCATATGGCAGCAAGGAGTTTAAGTGCATTATGTTGATATGACATTTTTCATGTCAGTCATCATATCTTCACATCATGATTTGTATGATGGAAGTGTGAGGGATAAGAAAGAGTTATTGTTGCTTTGGCTACTCTTGGGAGAGTATGGGCAAAATTTTTCCCATACTTGGCATGATATTTCCGGAGAAAGGGATGGCACAATCAAAATGCAAAGAGGCTACCCTTCATCATTGGAGGACAAGGAGGTGCTTCCACATAGGAAGGAGATATCCCCACATAGCAGCATGATGGTGGATGAATTTTTCATGTGGCATGTCAAAGAAAGGATTCATGGAGTGACAAGAGCCTTATCACTAAGTCCAACAACGCTGTCACTTGGGAGTATGTTTCTATTGATGGAGTGTTCCAAGGGAAGCATGCATCCCTTCACCTTGCAGACTATTATGAGAAGATTCTCATGGGAGGATTCATCCATGGACCTCACTTTCAGCCTACTCACTATGCATGATAAGAAATGTATTTCTGTACTTATTGATTATTTCATTAAGAAATTGCATCTTCTCAACATCTATGTACAGTGCATTGCTCCATAAGAGGGTAAGATTATTTCTGGTTTTCATGGTCATTCTAGGACCAACATTTGTGATGGAGATAATCCTTCTTTGCATGAATTTGGGCAAGTGTGTTGTTATTCTTATTATGCTCAGCTGATATATAATGCTACTTGCTACCACATAGTAGATGAGAAAACATGCACAACTAGTAACTTGTTGGAGGACAACTTGCCATATGATGTTCTAACACAAAAATTGGGAAGACTACGCTGTATCCACTGGAAACACCATTGGGACCATCCAAACTTGCATATAACCTTCAGCATTTTCCTGATTTGGATACCATATGGTGATGATGTACCATTCACTTTGTATGGGATGGATTGGGCCTGCATGATTCATGGAGGAGTGGACATTAATGCGGGGACAATGCAGTTTTAGATGGAGACACATTGCATGGAAGTAGTGTCATTAATGGATGGGGCTTAGGGTTTAGAAGCTCATATCTTATAAAAGGAAGAGGATGGCAGCCATATTATTCATCTTGGTATATTTATATTTTGATATATGGTCTGTTTAGACATATAGCTTTCTTTAGTTGTTTAGCTAATATTGCATGTGCTGTTTAGCACAGGGTGTTCCTAATCGGGAATCCCACCTCTTCCATTAAGGAGCTCTTGGAGGAGTTTGTACTATACTTCCACAATCCGGCATTTTACCAAGCTTCACTCTCATGTACAACGCAGTTCCGTTTAGAGTTGGGTTGTGTTGAAGGGGTGTAGCAGTGGAGGAGAGAAATATCCAAATTCAGAGCTTATTTTCCAGTGAGGGGACCATACCTTCACCTATTGAGTTGATTGGGTGTTGTTGCAGCTGATATATCATTCTTTCAGCCCCATATCAGCAGTCATTCCCAGGGAGTGCGTAAGTCAGGTAGCAGAAATGCAATGGACAACTCAAAAAAGGGTGAAAATCCAAAATTAACATTTGGCCAAACCATTTCTTGGTTTTGCTGGGTTTTGGAGTAGAATCCATGGTTAAAAGCACATATCATTATGAGCACTCTAATAGCCTTCCACACATGGTTCTTCTTCATAGTAACAATAGTTTCCAGTAGCAGCACACATTTCCAGTGCTTGGTTTCTTTGGTGTATTTCAGCCATTTTGTCGCTTGAGTACATTCCTTTTGGAGAACTATGTACTTTCATTTGATGCTGATATATAATGTATGGCTCAGCTGTTTTCTTCCCATATTTATGATGTTTTGATGTATTCTGACATTTTTCCAATTTTACATGTTTAATTCTTATTTTGTCGTAGTTGGAATTGTGCATATGTTCTATATTCCTATCTTTTCCATTTTGGAATATTACAGTCTCTTCTCTTCTTGTTTAACCTCCTTGGAGAGGTTATTCCTAGATCCAAAAAGTGATGAGAGCAAGCTCATCCTTTCCATCATTCTGGCCTTACTCTTTCTTTTATAGCACTTTGGCTTGAAATCTTATGAATTATCAGCAGCATATCACTGTTATTTCATATCCAATATTTGTTTCTCATGCGGGAATTCCATCCTCTTCTTTGGATCAGCTTGTTTAAGGGATCTAAAGGGAAGGTTCTGAGCTTTAATTCCATCATCTAACTTAGGGTCAATCAGTCATCAACATCTACATCGCAGTCTCTTTCAGAAACTACATCTTTTATGTAGGTCAGAAAGGGATTATTTTAAGATTCTTTGTTGTAGATTTAACATGCTCCAAGAAATGCATGATCCTTTGTTGTAGATTTATAGATGAATACATAAAATAACATGGATCTGGAGTTTTATGGAACAATATGCCAAGAAACTGAAGATTTGAGCTCCTTATTGTATTATAAAGCCAACCCGACAAGGGTTTCATGAAAGTACAAGTACAAAAAGAGCAGATCTGAATATTCAGCTCAGAAAATGTAGTCTTACTGCAACATTATAAAAATATAGCTGAATAATACAAAAGAGGGATGAGAATCCCTTCCTCTAGCTTTCCGAGTGAAGGGTTGGCCCCTTCCCTAGGAAACTAGCTCAGAAACAAAGGTATTAACCCTGCTATAGCAACTCTATGAAAAATGATGCAGTTCCTGCAAGGGACTGCGCTGTAGGAGGTGAGGGATATTTGGCCTGCTGCCAAGATGTGAAATATGCTCAGAAATCTTCCTAGCTAATCTCTTAAGAGAAGGAAGACACCTTCTACTAAGAAACAGACCCAGAAGAGGTGTTAACAAAACCTCCATTGCAACACCCTACAACTCAGCAATATTCTACTACAGAAATAATGCTGGGATTGAAGAATGGTGCTTGGCCTCAAGCCTGGATGTGGAGAAATACAGGACAAGCTCTCCCAAGAGGGATATTTTAATGGGGCTTAAGCAACAATATATTATAGCTCAGATGTAGAGCAAATCTGTATATAAAAATATGGATCTAATTCAGATCTGTATACAAGAAAAGCTCATCTATACATTCCCCTTGGGGTTTTGTGCAAAACATGAGAGTACATGAGTAGATCTAATATCTAGAGTTGTAGATCTGCAGTAATATTCAGAAAGTCGTGAATAATATAATAGAACAGCAGATCATATCTGAAACAAACATGGATTTGATGCCCAATCCATGGATCACCATAGTGAGAGGAATAATCCTATCACCAAAGATCTCTCCTCCAAAATGCAGACAAAACACCCTGCAATTACAACCTTGCAAATAACGCAGTTCAGGGATAGAAACTGCGCTGCAAGCTCTGAGAATGATTTGTCTTGATGCCAAGGTCTGGATCTGTAGCTTCAATGATCTAGGACACTCTTACCAATGGGATAGAGGACTTTCCCAGTGAAAAGAGAGGCTAGATGTGCATAGATCTGAAGAGATATATCTCCCACTTCTTGCAACTCACAAGGACAACCCAACCCTCAACAGGATCAGCGCTATAGGTGTAAGGTGAAGCTTGGCCCAAGCCTGATAATGGTCAAGACAAGCATAACTCCTCCAAGAGCTGCTCAAGGAAGGAGGTGGGATTCCCGCTCAGGAACACCCAATGCTAAACAACATTATTCTCAGCTGAACAACTAGAGAATGAGAAATGTCTAAGAAGAAAAATTCTTCTGAGATAATATCTTCAACAACCCTCTTCATGTTGCCCTCCTCTTCCTTTTATAAGTTAGGAGTCTTGTCAAACCCTAAACCACTTCATTAATTTAGCTCCTTTCACATGTAAAGCCTCCATCTAGAACTGCGATGTTCCTCAAGGAGGTTCAATGCATCTATACTGCACTATAGATATGGTCATGGTTGACTTGGTCAGTGATCAACCTCTTTCACACTCAAGTGTGTTTTATAAAATGGCCTAGATTTAGCCTTGTTTACATTGGGCATCAATTTATTTTAATGTTTTTAGGAGTTTTACATGTCCTCCTTTACATTTTATTCATCAACATGAAAATAAAAACAAGACAAAGCAAAATTGAATATTCCCATTAGCTTGGGCTAAGTGGGAATATTACAGTTCTCCCCTCCAAAATGTTGCTTGTCCTCAAGAAACTGATAAGGTGAGTGCTACAAGATCTCCCCTCCTTCTCTTGTGGCCTCCTCATCCAATATTTCCCACCATTGCTTTAGAATTTCTGCAAAAATTTCATCTCCCAATGGTTCCTCCCAAGTGTGCAAGTTGGCCTTTGGTGAATAAACCCAATGACCTTCCTCATGAAAGAATGGAAGGTCTATGTGGAGACCTTCTTGCTGACCCATGGCCTCCTCAAGATAGAAGTGATGACTATCATGGGGATTTTCATCATCCATGAGAGACTCCCATCTCCATGTTATCATCCATATGAAATGAATCGCCTCCCAGCTTGGCAATTCATAGAAAAAATCCCCCCCAATACATGTGAGAGGCATGCCCCAAACAAACATATGGCTCACCTTACAAAGAAACAAGTGGTATACCATAGTGGCCATATAATATCCCATGCTCCCCTTGAAGCATGTAGTGCAAATAGTGTGGGAAGCTCCTTTCCCAAAGGACACATCTAACCAATGTGTCTTCCCTCCATCCATGTTCCAAACAAAAACAAAAACAATTTCAGCATATGTAATCATAATGAGAGTCATGCTAGCTGCCATATGCAATAATGGAGAAGGGAAATGGTCCCTCAAGTGCAACCAGCGCACTTTTATTCCTAATTTCCTTAGAATATGATATGAAAAGTGTTTTCCCCAACACTTGTTTGCTGCCCCATCCTTCTTGCATGCTTGGAGAAAGTGAAAAATAGTTGGTGTAAAGGAATCACACCATGAAGAGTCTATCATCTCTCCAAGACCCTCAAGGAATGGCCAAAATAATCATTGTTATGGCCCAAAGTGGCTACGTGTTTATAGCATCATTTCTCACCTTGACATGATTCATGATTGCTACATGGCTTTATGGGCACCCATTCCTACAGACTTGGACAAATTCACTTAAAAACGGTGGAAAATCCTTCATACGCGACTATGCCCGTGTTTTTCCGCGTGTATACGCGAGTACAGCTAGACTTTTCCGCGTATGCCATTTTAATGATTAAAAAAAATATATAAAAATCCCTAATTTCGCGCTGGGTTGATGGTTACTCAGGTAGTTCAACCACCCCAGCCCGTGGCCAACTGTTTCCAACTGCTGAAACTACTTGGAGGGACTATAAAAAGACCTCATATGTATGGCCTAAGTGAGAGAGAGAATTATTATTATTATACTCTGTTGGTTCCCTATCCAAGTCTGATTCCCCGTGCCTCCTGCACTTTCCCAGTTCATTTCAGGAAACCCTTGTTTCCTTGAGATATACATCCCTTTATATGTTATCTCGTATGCACTCATTTGGAAGGAGTCTTAGCGAGGCAAGGGCTGGACAGATCCGGATGACGGTCTGCGAAGGCCTTGGAAGGATCAGGTGATCTCTCCACTTACTTTTGTACGTACTATTTTTATAATACAGAAGTATCATGCTGTTCCTGAAGAAAACGTGTTAGTGTATGCTTTAATGTATGAAGAATATTTATTATACAAGCATTTATAATGATTTATTTAATGTTTTATATGAATCTCACTAACATATAGAGTAGAAATATACTGTACAACTTGTCCTTTGTGCTGGTTTCTTCTTGTATTTCAGGTAAAAGAGGAAGGACGGTTGCAGGGAGTTTGAACTCCACGTGGATCTACTTCAAACGTAGGACCAACGGGTAAACCTCTCGTTCTGCTCTATTTCGTTTTTATGACTTTGCATGATCGTGTGAGTCTCTGTTAAGTAGTACGCCCCTGCTCTGTGGAGGTTGAATCCCAACCAACCTCTAGGGTGTTAAATCCCCGAAACAGAACTAGAGCATCAGAAATAATGCTCCCTCTTGGAGCAAAGCCCTGCACATGAGTGTTAGAAAAATACAAGCATATAGGAGATACATCAAGATATTCAGAGATACAAATTCCTCCATATACTTGTCTTACATTATCGAGGTAACTCATGCATGAGTCCCTTCTCACACTCAATGAATAAGGAGGTGTTGAGGATGTCTTCTCCCAAGAGCTATGTTCCTCCTCAACCAACAAATGATCCATGCACTTCCTCTTATGAGAATGCATCTCCTTATTGAAATCTTCCCACATGAATCCATCTAGGATAGTATGATATGTTATAATGAAACTAGTGGGGTTTGAAAGCAGGACCTCATAGGTTGTATTAAGTAGTTTATTCTTGAGTTTGGAATCTTTGGTTAAGTAGATCTGATCATGAACATAAATGATTCCATTAACTACCTTATACTTCCCATCCATTTCTTTCCCATCAAGAACCTTTCTTGTGAAAAGGTCCTTAGAATATTCCATCAAGAGTTAGGACTCCCAATAAGGATCTAGGCTCCCCAACATTGACAGCACTGTAGCAGTCTGAAATGAAGCATCTTTCATATGATGGCTCTCCTCCTTGACATGCTTGATGTCAAAGTCACATGTTGGAGTATTCCCAACTTTCTTTTGCTGCCTCTCTTGTAGCTGATCTTGGTCAAGACAAGATTGAAGTTTAGGAGAGTCATCCTTCTTTTGAAAGGTCCTCCTCCTCCAAATATTCCATATTTTTTCTCCTACATACAAGAATGGAAATACCTTCTTGTCATATTCATAAATTTTCATTATATATCGGAGTATCTTTTGCTGCTCCAAGGCTATGGAGGCCTTTTGATACCATGCTCAGATCAATACAGATTTCTAAATCTCTTCTTTCCAGCACAAATAGATGAATGGAGGATAGCAAAGTCAATTTCATAAAATTGCTTAGCTCCCCATCAATGATTCTCAGCGCTATAGTAGCTCCTCTCAAGGTTCCCTCCTTAGACAGATATGTTACTGTTGCATATAGTTGAGAGAACACTTTAGCTTTCTTCCAATCAGGGGGTCTCCCTGGTGGAATGCCTCCATGCAAAGAGGCATCAAGGCATAGAGTAGGATACATATATGTATGGTCTAACTTGTCCTTGCCTTCATTGCATAGATCCTCATGCCTTATTTGTGCATCAAGCTTCTGAAACAGAGAGGGATATGTGCTCCTCATCATGTGATGTTTTCCCTCCTCTTTTCCTTCTTCTATATTCAAGATCTCGCCCTTTGAGGATGATGGAACATGTTGCACATGGACTGTGCCACAATCTCCATATGTGAGACTCCTTGGAACTTCTTACAAGAGTGCAAGAGTTTCTTCCTTTGGAGATAATTCCCCACCTCCTTCTTCATGAGGTCTTAGATGTGCTCTTGTCATGACTACGTTATCATCTTCAGCCTTTTCTTGCTTGATATTGCAAGATCCTTGGAAGCTCAAGTGATTCTATCTCTTTGACACATATCCTTCCTTCCTCTTCATGAAGAAGTTGCTGATAAAACGTTGTAGATTTGATGATATGGTTGAGTTCCACAGGTTGAGCCAAGACTATGCTCTGATACCACTGTAATATCCCAAAATGGTACTACGCAACAAAGCCTGCTGGAATAACGCTCTCTTAAAAAATTGGTGTATTGAAATGAGTTTGCAGCTCCTAGATCCCTTAGATCTGTGGATCTAATATCTAAATCCAAAAGGAGAGAGAAAAAAAATCAAACTAGGTGAGGTAAACAGACCTCCCACCACTTAGTATGGCTAAAAAACACCCAAAGAATGGGGCTGTAGTCATGCACATCAACTCTGCTTCAGAAATAGCATAGTCTCACTAAGTTAAAGCATAATAACAATATGGAGGCTAAATAATTACATGTACATCAGCAAATCACATCTATATTACAACCCATACAATGTACAAGAGAAAGTATAAGACTTAAACATAAATAACCATCAGAAATGAGGTGCTACAACCATAAGAAAAGTTTTCATAAACTTGATAACGTTATTTTAATGGGGCTGAAGTAGTAGTATATTATAGCTCAGATCTAGAGCAGATTTGTATATAAAAAGGTGGATCTAATTCAAATCTATATACAAGAAAAGCTCATCTATACATTCCACTTGGGGTTTTGTGCAAAACATGAGAGTACATGAGTAGATCTGAGATTCAGAGTTGCAGATCTGCAGTAATATTTATAAATTCCTGAATCATATAATAGAAAAGCAGATCAGATCTGAAACAAACATGGATTGGATGACCAATCCATGGATCACCACAGTGAGACGAAGAATCCTATCACCAGATATCTCTCCTCCAAAATGTAGACAAAACACCCTGCGACTGCAACCTTGCAAATAATGCAGTTCAGGGATAGAAACTGTGCTTTAAGCTCTGAGAATGATTTGGCTTGATGCCAAGATCTGGATCTTGTTATTCATCAGTATTTTTTGCATGTTTTGATGACTAAATTCCTTGGCTGAGTTTTCTAGAAGCTAATCTACATCTATCAATTTGTCATCTAGAAAACACCTCAAACAAATTTTTGTCTTCCTACCCCTCCCTTTCAACTTGTGATGGTAATGGTCTTCAGTTTTCAAGTCCTATCACAATTCAACAAAACCTTCCCTGTCTATAGCTGTCATAAGCTTTGTTTTTATGCTATCAAAGTCCCCTGTTTTCACACAGCTCACTGTCAAGCATAAATCAGGTTATCTAATCCTCTCTCACTATTTATTTTTCCATCTGATGACCTAACTATATCACAGAAATCCATTACAAATTATGACAAAGTCTCTAGTTCTAAGTGGTGGTGTTTAGGGCAAATACCTTAAGAAAAGCTTTCTCTTGTCAAAAACCTCGTCTTCAATATCAGTCAGCCATCATGTCTTATTATTTGTCAAAACAAAACCCTTGTCTATCCCTAGGTCATACACCATCAAAATGGTTACTTTGTTTTGTTTCAGCAGAGCTTAGAAAGGTTCAATTCAAGAAGAAACATAGAAATAAGTTTCCATGTCTAAAGAAAAGTGATCATTTCAAGCATCATCTTCATGAATACATCAAGAATACTCTCCAAAGATCAAAGACATATATCATGCATCTCTGCTGGGGTGTATAGATTGATGACAGTAAGCAGAGTGTGAGAAAAAGAACACTTCAGGAAAAGATTTCATGTTGTGGCAGCTTATTATTGGAAATCAGAGAAAGTGCAGATTGTAAAGAGAAAATACCTACAAGATTCAAACTCAAAATGCCAAAAAGTCAAAGGTCCTGAATCATGGAAAATCAACACAAAGGTTGGGTAATGTCTACCTCTAGTTCTCCATGTTAACTCAAATGGCATTTTTGCATCAGTTCTCAAACATGTGATCAAACCCTACAAATCAGTCTTATACAATCAAAAGTGACAGTCTTTTGGCAAAAAAGAGCCTCTAACAAATAGGCATCCAAATGAAGGTATAAGAGGAATAGTTGCCTTTATATCTTAATTTAAACCTAGGCTATAAAAACATTTAAGGACAATCTGCTGTGCCAAATAAAGCTACAGTTAATGCAAAAAAGGAGTTGTTTCAATGATGGACACAATGAGCATTTATCATTTACAAATTGCATTACTTACCCCTAGGTTTCACAGTGAAGTTCTGCAAGAAGTCATGTCTCAAAAGTAGAACAAACAGAGGGCGCAGAGTTTAGTTTTCAGGAAGGGCCTCCTTCATGACAAGCAGAGGGCCATTTCAGTTTGTCAAAAGGACTTCTTCAATAATGAATAGAGAAAGAAAAGGACTAAGGTTCAAGTGTCTCCTTCAATCATAAGCAAACGGCCTACACAGTGTTTTTAAATGGCCTCCTTCTAAAGAGAAAAAGGGCACCCCTCACAGTCCTAAAGAGGCCTCCTTCGAATGACAAGCACATGGTTTCTTTTGAATGATAAACGCAGTTTGTCGAAAGAGCCCAGAAACAATTTGTTCATAGACATTCTTCAGTTGGTTAACAGAGGTCAAATAAGCACCCATGCAGTTTGCCAAAATTGCATCCTTCATGACAAGAAGAGGGCCCACAGACAACTGGTTCAAAAGGAAAATCCTCAAATGATGTAGCAGGGGGCATAAGTTTTGTTTTAAAAGCTCAAAGGCAAAAAAAATCCAGGTCGCGACGTACCTGTAGAGTCCCTCCGAAGGTTTTTACACATGGCGCGACACACCTGTGGGATAGCACAATGCACCTGTTTTCTCCAACAGACTTGCCCCGCCCGACGTTCATAAGGCACCCGGCCCGACACACAATAATGTGCAGGTGCTACGCGCCTATGCACAGGAGCATAGCACCCCTCAAGAGGCCTCCAAATCACCATAACTTAGATTTTGGGCACAGAAACTAGTTTTTTAGCTGCAGGGGATATTTTTTAAAAAGGTATCCATCATTTCTTTCATCTCGATATTTTGGTCATAAGAATATCTTGAAAAATAAACTTAAAGGAGGAAATAGTGTTTTATAAAGCAAGAAGGTTTTTTTTTCATTTGGCAAAGGACCTGTTTTACCAAGTGATAAGGAAAGGACAGTGTTAGAAGAAGGTGTTAGCCACCTATAAAATTTGTCAGATCAAATGGTGGCTAAATCATTTTTGAAGCCTTCAAGAAACAAGTTTTATTGAAAAATTGATTAGTTCTTGAAGTCTTGTGAAGACATCTTATTCTTTGACAAATCTTCACTGCTGTTTCCCTCTTAGACTCTGAAATTCTGATGTTTTCCTGAAGAAAAGACTGCTGCAAAAAACCCCATTTTCCCCTCATTTTACCCCTACTTTCACTCAAGATTAACCTCCATTTTATCCCCTTTTTCCCATGAATTTCCTCTATTTTTCCTCATTTCCCTTCTTCATTTTATAAAAACCCCTTTGATAAGGTTTAAAATCCTTTTTTGCCTTACCAGAAGTTTTCAAATCCTTTGAAAATCTTTGAAAAAACATAAAAAAACCCACTTTTTTCATTATAGGCCTTATCCCCTTTGGCTAAGCCCCGAAACCACTTCCCCACCATATACCCATGCCCAAGACCAAAAGTTAAAGTCCCGAGTGCTTATCGCTATCAGAGCTTTCGATGGGCGTGTTTCTTTGTTTAAACGGAAAGTCTCGATCCAATGGGCTCCTTTGTTATAAACCCCCGATCCCTTCATATTTTCATATACCCAAAGGCCTCGCAATCGGGTGCTAAAACCTCATATAAAACCCCTCCTCGATGTGCACTTTCCTTTGTATTTTATTTTAAAACCCCATTTTTATATTATAACGTGACTCGGTGGTTCATTGGTTGAAGCCATTCCCAACCGTTGATCTTAAGCCAATCAACGATTGGCAAGATCTCGCATCGGAGATTTCATTGGGTGCATTCAAATATTTTATTTCCCCCTATTGGCGATATCCCGATGGATTTCCAACCGTTGATCTCTCCCACCAGGCTCAGATCCGATGGTCCCTATTCTTCTTTTCAATAAGCCCTTCCCTCCGCCTTTGGACCTCTGATTTACTCCCCACTGTTGATCTAGCCCTTAGATCAATGATCCACATCTAATCGCATCGACGCCCTTTCCTCTCTCCTCCTTCGATCGCAAATCTTCCAATTGCATCTGGACCATCCATACCAAAAGATCCGACAATCCAGATCAATCCTTGCAACCTTGGCTAAATTCATGAACCCCGCTTTATAAGGTTTTTTTGGGAAATCTCCACCGTTGATCTCTGCAAATCAATAGCCCTCATTAACTCATTTTCTGCCTGACCCTTGCCTCGTATGTTATTACATTAACCCCGAGATTTAATCTGGGTCGTTCATCCCTATGATCGAATGGTCAAGATTGAAACTGCCTTCCCCTGCCCCACCTCTTTCCATCCTTGCATCTTGTCTTATCGCACTCTCCTATCGACCGTTCGATCTAACACCCCAGATCTAACGGTCAATGCGCAATTTCACATAGATTTAAGCCCAAAAGATAATGTTCCAAAATCACGCGATGAAGGTGGCTTTGAAAAGCCACGTGGCAGGCTCTAACGCATATCGCATTCAAAAAGGCAATACCACCTTTCTCCCCTTTTGCTACGTGAAAACAACTATTTCTTCAGCCGAGACTGCTTTACCCCATTTCTATTGCATTTCATCGCGTTTATTCTCCACCATTGATCTCTATAGATGAACGACCCGTATTCAATCTCGCCTTTTTAATCGCCCTCCACCCATACGCCAAGGGATTTCATAGATCAACCTCCACTGTTGATCTCTGTGGGCTAATCTAATCCAACGGCCCAAGATCGTTCAGAAACCCCAAATTTCCTTTCAATACATTTTTCCTCCGCCAAAGGTTTTTCACCTATTTTCTTCACATTTTCTTCCATTTCGCATAATATGACCCCTTCGCATTATATTATCCCAATTAATCCCGACCGTTGATCTCTGCAGATCAACGACATTCACTTAATCTCCCCACTATTTGTTCCAACCGCCTTTTCATCCAATGGCTGCGATCTAATCCCAGCCTCCAACGCAGTTAAACCCAAATACGCAAGATTTTATTAAATTTTCTTGGTTTGTGAAGGTTCTAATAGTTTTCCAATTATTTTAAAGGAAGATTAAAGGCCGGGGATGATGATCCCCCAGGCCTTTATTCATCAAAGAATATCATTCCACAGGGTTTCCCATCCAAGTTTGTTAGTGCCTCATGAATGTTGGCAACATTATAAGAGCCCATTGTAACACCTGCACATCGACAAGACACAACCAAATTTAATCAAGAAAAGAGTATCAGTGTTGAAGGATCCAGTCACAGCAGACATGAAGAATTGAATATTTTTTATGCAGTTTCGAAGGATTAAGGCCCACTTTCAGCAAATCAAAAGCCTAATCCACTCAATTAAACACAGTTTGAAGAACAGAGACAAAAATTAGGCCTAATTATGCCTAACACAAAGAGTTAAAGCAAATTAACAGTGTTTAAAGAAAAACAATAATATCTATCGGTCCTAGAAAGCCTCCACTGCCACATCAGAGGCTAATTGAATCCTCTTAGCTGCCAAAAGACACCTGTAGCCTTAAAAAATTCAAAAGAGGCCAAGTTATGACCAGAACAAAATATATTTTCCCCAATACAGCTGAACAATTATTCCAAATCGAAGAAACTAATTTAAACTGTCCGAGAAGTTATTGCAAAGATAACTAAGAGCCTTAAAGTCAACAATTCTTCCCAGCGAGCTTAATACTTAATGTAAACAAATTAATACAAAGGAAAAATATGTAATCTTCTCCTTTGAGCCCCTCAAAGGCCGAGAAGCATTAAATTCTATTAATTGAACCTATAGATCTTTTCCCTCATCCACCTCCTCATTTTCCTATAAAATCTTCTTGAGGAGCACATTGTAAAGGGTTGGTTGCAGAACTTTGATGTAACAGTTGTGTTCGAAACTTTCTACATGTAAATAGTGTTTAGAGACTCTTGAAGCTCTGTTTGTAATCAAATAAGTTAGGCTGAGAAGAGAAGATGATTGCTGAACTGAAACATTGGACCTGAAGAATGTAACTAGATGGACATCAATATACAAGTTGATTCTTGGGATCCTGGTCTATATCACTGGTGAAGTGCTTCTTTCTATGTTATTGTTTTCCTTTCATGTGTGCCATTGTGTCCACTTATTCTTTAATAAAGAACAGCAAGCATAGAGTTAGGATTTACTCTTTACAATACCCTTCTCTGACTGATAAGCTTTATCTTAATTTTTTCCTCCAAATTGTGTGTTTAAGAATGACTTAAGTGTAAACATTATCAAGGAATGTTGGTTTGCCCCTGTCTTAATGTGCAAAGCTTGAAAGGAAGTTCTTGAATGATATTTTCATTATCTTCTTAGTAGGGTTAGACTAGAAAAGTTTATGGTTTGCCCTATCTTCTAGTTTCTTTCTCCAAAGGTAGTTCTGAAAGTTTCCCTAAGAGTATGCTGAAAGCAGTTTAGATTTAAAAGTATCTTATTTGATCTTAGGTTGCACTTTGTTTTTCTTATCTGTTTTCATCCCTTCTGAAAGTAATTATGTGGATTACTAGATTGTTTGTCTAATGAGTTAGCTTTAATACGAACTTGTCCAAAGAAGTCTATGGTTAGCCCTGTCCTTTGGTCGGTTTTAAACATTTACTTAAAAGGATTTTCTTGTTTGGAAAGACTGATAAATCCTAGTTGAAATTATTTTATTTTTCCACCCCTTCAACACTTTTATTGTTCCATTCCATCATTTTATTCAAAATATCTTGTGATATAGATGACTTTCCCCTTGGATCACTCTTGAAATTGTTGCACAATTAAAACCCTTTTATGACTCCATAGCCCAATGGACTAAAAACCAGTGTCATATCTATCCTATCAGCCAAAGCTTGTTCTGATTGCTTGTAACTTCACACCTTTGAAACTCTTTCATTTTAGGACTTTCCATTCAACTAAAAATCATGCTCAACCATCCAAAAACAAACAAAAACCTTTTTTCTTAATAACTAGCCTAATATCACACATAAAAGCCTTAAAGATAAATCAATATTTTCACTTATAGAGAGATCCCTCTCTGGATTCAAGGGTGCTAGATCCTAGAACCCCAAAGTGGTTCAAGTGTCCTCTCCACAGTTTTGGTCTCACCAATCTGCTGGAATTACGGGGAGATAACATTTATTGCGACTCCACTGGGGAATTTGAGTGTTTTTCATCCTAGATAGACCTTTAAAAGATCTCAGATTACCCTTGATTCAAGAACATTGTTCAGTGAGTACAAGTAGCCTCTTCAAGCACTACCAAGAAAATGGTAATCAAGTTAAAACTTATTTGAATCAGCGACAAACTAAGGAAATATTAGCATTCTCATAAGACCTTATCAAACCTTGAAGGATCAGCTAGCTTAGCCATAAGAGTAGACTTTCTCTTTCTCATCACTGTAGCTAGGTGTTGAAACATATTTAGGACACTCTTAGAACCAATAGGACTGAAATAACTCAAAAAACCAAAAATATTTCAGATTGGTATTCAAATAAACATGGTGATGGACCATAAAACCTTTTACCTCCAAAAGAGCTAAAAATTTCCACTGGGTGACTCCACAATCCTAAACAGACCTTAAGACTCCACTAGGAAGACCCATTATCATCATAAACATCATATAAACTCAATAAGAGGACTTTAGGATTAAAGTTTTCTTGTTTAAAAGATTAGTTAGCCTCTTAAAGATTGTCATATTTGGTTAAACTTTTCTTGTTTAGTTGGGTTTGAAAAACACAGCATAGTGGCTCCTAGAAAGATTCATACTAGAGCCTACCCTGACCCTAACCCTCCTGAGATAGTTTATAACCCTGAAAGAATCCTTAGGAAGTCTCCTGAGGTTAAATCTTCAACTGTTTTCATATCACCCTTTAGAGCTAGTTTTGTTCCTAAAAACCTCGCAGCTCTACAAAAATCACAAGTTGACTTAAGAAATCCATTTAGAACTAGGTTTCTTGATGATTTAGATCAGCTAGATTCAGAGTCTTCACTTTCATCCCCAGAAAAAAGTGAACATCCTGGTAGTAGAGAAACTACACCACCCGATTTACATTTCCTTCACAATTTAGGTGTCTCTCATCCAAGGTTAGCTCAGAAATATATTGTTGTTCCATCCACTTCTGCTACCCATACACCCTCTGTTCAAACCACTCCATTCCAACCCACTTTCTCTCTTGTTAATCCACCACTTGTAAACCCCCCATTGTTCCCACAACCCCTTATCATGGCAACATGGTATCCTCCCTTAGTCCTTCCTTTTCCCTTAGTCAATATTCCACAAGACTATCAGTCCAAAATACCATTGTATGATGCCAGTAATGCTACTACTACTTCACAACATGTGGATAAGATGAATGACTACTTTGACAAAAACGAGATAGATGATGAAACTGTAAAACTTAGATTATTTGCTCAAAGTTTAGGGTGAGAAGTAAGAAAATGGTTCAAAGGCTTAACCCCTCACAGTATCAATGATCTCCAAGCCTTCCATCAGATATTCTTAAACAAATGGGAAGTGAGAAAAAACCCTCTCCAAATACTTTCAGACTACAAGAATCTCCAAAGAAACGTTGGGGAAAGTGTACAAGCTTATTGCACTATGTTTAACAGTGTTTATAGTGCCCTTCCCCCAGATTTAAAACCTCCACAAGGCTCCGCTTTAAACAATTTTCCTGAAGGATTTGATCTTGAAATGGCCTATTAGCTGAGAGAGAGAGATCCTTTAACTCTTGAAGATATGAAAAAAGGAGCTCTTGCTATGGAAGTTAACTTAATGGAGAAAAGAGCAAGAATGAAGAATGATAAGAGAGTGTCCTTTAGAGAGGAATCTACACCTTCCACATCTAGCTCAAAGATGGAAAGAATGATGGAGGAGATGATGAAAAATATGAGCATACTTGATAGAGCACAAGCAAGTCAAAACCAAACAGCTCCTCAAAACAGAAATCAAAACCAAAATCAGAATTTTAGGAGAAACTAGCCTCAAAACAGACTAAGGGAGGATGATCAACAGATCACCCCTCCTTTTCATCAAAACTATGTAGGTGAGGTTGAAGAAACATTAGAAAAAATAGAGGAGGATGATATAAACATGTTGGGAGTAGATAATGATGACTTTGAAGTTCAGTACAATAGGAAACAAGGTCTATATACACCCTATGATGACAAGAGACTAGAAGAAGAATATTACTATCAAGAAATGGAAAATGTCATCATAGAAACCACAAAGGAATATGACCTTAGAAGTAAAAAGAATCTGGAAACTCCCAACAACAAACCTCTAACAATTCTTCACAAAACAACATTGTAAATAAACCCAAGGTTACAAAGCGGAAAGAAAAAACAGTGGTTGTAAATTCTGATAAAAATAAAGAGAAAGGCACCCAAAACAATAAAAAACAGAGTGTAGATCTTAGCAGTACTAGTACCTCAGCTAGTACTTCTGTTAAAACAATTTTGACAAATGTAAATAGAGGAAATCAACAAACTGATTTTGCTGATAGAATGGCAGTTAATAAGGCTGAAATAAGCACTTCAAAGAATCAAATGCCTTTTAGTTTGGAGCAAGAAATTGCTAGAATCAAAATCTCTGTTCCTCTCACTGAATTAGCTGCCCAAAATGTATATAGATCCCAAATTTTGAAGGCTTTAAAAATAGAAGAGAATAATGACACTGTCAATCTTAACGATGACTAGCCAGAGCTCATATTTGGTCCTAAGATTGAAGGTAGATATCAAGAGGGACCAGGTCCTCCTTTTTATGTTAGTTTAAATTTTCATGACAAAATTTTGCACAACGCTATGCATGATTCTGGGGCCTCTCATAATTTAATGCCCAAAGCTGTAATGGAGAGCCTAGGCCTTGAAATCACTAGACCTTACAAAGATCTTTACTCCTTTGACTCAAGTAGAGTGAAATGTTTAGGTTTAATCAAAGACCTTTGTGTTAACTTAGCACAAATCCTAGCCAAACGTTTAGTAATGGATATTTTTGTGGCTGATGTACCCCCAAAGTATGGTATGTTGTTATCAAGATCTTGGGGAGTTAAGTTATAGGGAACTATGCAGATGGACATGACCTATGTGACCATCCATGTTTTTAATCAAACGAGAAGACTTTACAGAGAGTCCCATATGCAATACATGGATACTAGCCAAGAGAGACCACAAAACTCTCCCTTTTATTCTGTAAACACAGGCCTTGACTCATTTCTCCTTTTCAACGATGAAACATTCAATGAACAAGTGACCTTAACTACATTAACGGCAAATAGAGAGGAGGAGGAAGACGAAACAAAAATGTTGAAACAGTTTGCTAAACCCGAAAGCTTCAGCAAACCAAACACAACTCTAGAGCTACAAATCATCCATCCTTTGCTTTTTAGCCTTGAGAGTCAATAAAGTAGTCCTCAACGCAATGAAAAACCTGAGGAATTAAAACGAATTCAGCAAAGTGCTGATATTCAAGAAGAAGCCGAAAGCACGTTAGTTGAAGAGGATAGTAACCAAACTGCTGAACCCAAGAACAGTCCTCTTTAGAGTATGAACTTTGGCGGGTCTTGCACTAGGAGCAATGCTGGTGCAGGAGCCTAGATACATAACACTAAGAACAACAACATGGAAGTCCATTCCTACAAATTAAATTTTTAGTGTTCGAATAACATAGCGGAGTATGAATCCCTTCTTTTAGGCTTACATTTGTTGAAGAAATTAGGAGAAAAAATAATAAAAGTTCATGGGGATTTAGATTTAATCATTAGGCAAGTGAACAGGGAATACAACGCCAAACACCCCAGACTTAGAGCCTATCGAAACGATGTCATGGATTTATTGAAAACTTTTGAGGAAACCCAACTGATTTTTGTCCCAAGACAAAAGAATATCATGGCCCATAGTTTGGCTTTTGTTGCTAGAACATGTTTAACACCATTTGAAACCAAATAATGTACAACTCAAATTAAATTCAGACCAGTTGTTCCTGATAATGAGAAATACTGGCAAGTGTTTGATGGAGACAAACAAATAGAAGACTTCCTACAGTCCAGAAATGAATTTGAACTACCAAGTTCAGATTCAAACTATGAAACAGAATGTCCTAGTGAAGAAAATCTACTTGATGAAGAAGAAGAGTCTCCACAGATGGCTGATGTAAATCTGCTATCTAACAAACTTGAAAACAAAACAGAAATGACTGCAGAGTTAGAAATAGAAGATTAAAAACTCTGCATTCTAAAAATCAAAGTTTGCCAAAAGGTCTGGCCCCTTTAGAAGAGTTGTTTGATTTCAATGACATGGCCAAGAAGCCAAAGCTGGAGCCTATGGAAACTGAAGTTGAAGAGTGTAATATAGGCAATGAATTAAAACCAAAGAAGATCAAACTGTCTAAAACTTTGCCAGCTCACATCAAAATCAAATACATAGAGCTGTTTAAAGAATTTTATGATGTTTTTGTGTGGAGTTATGTGGATCTAAAATCCTATGAAACTGAAGTAATTCAGCACAAGATACCTCTCAAGGAAAACAAAAAGCCATTCAAACAAAAACTACACAAAATAAACCCTGTACAGTTACCTTTGGTTGAGAAGGAAATCAAGAAAATGTATGAAGCTGGTATTATTGTCTCTATTAGATATTCTGAGTGCGTGTCTAATCTGGTGTTAGTTAGGAAGAAAATAGGAGAGATTAGGCTTTGTACTGACTTTAGAGACTTAAAAAAAACCTCATTGAACGACAACTACCCTTTACCCAAGATGGATCATATTTTACAAAGGGTAGTTGGTTCTAAAATAATTTCTTTGCTAGATGGCTACTCAGGATACAATCAGATTTTAGTACATCCTGATGATCAATTGAAGATAGCCTTTACTACACCTTGGGGCACTTTCATGTATGTGAAAATGCCCTTTGGTCTAATGAATGCTGGTGCTACTTTTCAAAGAGCCATGGACATTGCATTCTCGGAGGAATTGGGCTACTTCATCATTATTTACCTTGATGATGTCACTATTTTTTCGAATACAGATGAAGAGCACTTAAAACACTTGAGAAAATTATTCGAGAAATGCAGAAAGTTTGGGATATCTTTAAATCCTAAGAAAAAACTATTTGGTCTCCAAGAAGGTAAACTTCTTGGGCACATCATTTCAGAAGAGGGGATAAAGATAGACCCAAAAAGGATTGAGGCTATATTGCAAATCACTCAGCCTAGAAACATCAAGGAACTTCAATCTTTCATTGGAAAGATTAATTTCTTGAGAAGGTTCATACCCAACTTATCCTAACTCCTTAGAAACATTACAAACATGCTGAAAAAGGAACAAGGAGTTAAATGGACCTTGGAAGCAAAGAAGTCTTTTGAACTGGTAAAACAAGCATTAACCAAAACACCAGTTCTAATAAGTCCTGATTTTTCAAAAGATTTTTATATTTTTTCATTTGCGTCAGAACATACAATAGCTGTTGTCCTATTGCAGAAAAATCCACAAAGACAAGAGCAGCCCATTGAATTCTTTAGCAAGGCATTGAGAGATGCTCTTCTGAAGTACAACATTATGGAAAACAAGCCTTTGCCTTAGTCAAAGCTTTAAAAGACTTCAAAGTTTATATTATGCACTCGCACATCATTGCCTTTGTCCCAAATTCAGTTGTGAAAGACATTCTAACACAAGACCCAGATGGCAAGAGAGGTAAGTGGATAGCTGTGATACTTGAATATGATTTAGAAATCAAGCCCACTAAACTCATTAAAGGCCAAGGTCTAGCTAGATTAATGGTTGAATCAAATTTTGAAGTTCTTGATATAAATATGATAAATGCTTTAGATGAACAAGAGGAACTATCAACTCCCATTTTTGAAGACCATTTTATGAATTCCTCTTGGTATGCTGATATTATATATGTTTTTCTTAATTTGAATACACCTCCTGGCTTATCAAAAACAAAGGCAAGGTTTTTAAAGTTAAAAGTTGTAAACTACTGCATTATAGATAAATGTCTTTATTGGAAAAATGCAAGTGGAATATTACTTAAATGTTTGCCTGAGAATAATGGAGAGAAGGTTAAGCACGAGTTCCATGAAGGAGAATGTGGAGGCCACCTCTACTGGAAGACAACAACCAACAAAATCCTTAGAGCTGGTTACTATTGGCCCACCCTCTTTCTAGATATACACAAGATGATAATTGCTTGTCATAAATGCCAACTTTTTGAAGGCAAAAGAAAATTTCTTCCCTTACCTTTGCATGCAATCACTGTTGAAGCTCATTTTCAACAGTGGGGACTTGACTTCATAGGAGAAATCCATCCACCCTCATCTTCCCCACATAAATGGATTCCCATTGCAACAGAATACTTTACCAAATGGATAGAAGCCATCCCTTCTAGGCAAGCCAATGACTCTGTCATCATAAAATTCATTGAGACTCATATCCTCTCTAGATTTGGCTATCCTAGGAAGATCATCACTGATAATGCTGCAGCATTTGGATCCAAGAAGATGGTTGAATTCTGTCACAAATATCAAATAACATCGGGTCATTCTACTGCTTATTACCCTCAAGGTAATGGGTTAGCAGAATCCTCAAATAAGAGTTTGGTGAACATAATCAAGAAGTTGTTGGGGGACAACAAGAAGTCTTGGCACACAAAGCTAGTACATGCACTATGGGTTGACAGATTAACACTTAAAAAATCCATTGGAATGTCACCTTACCAGCTTGTGTATGGAATAGATGCAATTTTCCCAACCAGCCTTGGTGTACCAGTTATGAAGTAGATTCAAGAAGTGCAGTCTGAAGACAATGACATGATTAGAAGGATTAATCAAACTACACATCTTCAACAAACCAAAAGGAGGTCTACAATAGAGCATTACAAAAGCAAGAGAGCATCAAGAAGATTTTTGATAGAAGGACAAAGGCCAGTAATTTTAATGTTAGTGACAAAGTGTTAAAGTGGGACTCAAGGAGAGAAGAAAAGGGAAAGCATGGGAAATTTGATAACTTATGGCTTGGCTCTTATCTCATTCATTCTACTGCTGGTAACAATGCTTATTTCTTGCAGGAGGTGAATGGAGCTGAACTATTTGGGGGTCCTGTCAATGGCAGGATGCTAAAACATTATTTCTCTTGACCATATCAGTTTGGAAGCCTTTTTATCTTTTTTCTCATTATAAATATTTCATCCATCATTGCATTCAAAGTTAGAAAAATAAAAAATACAAAAACAATAGAAAGAGAAAAGAGGGCAAATTGTAAAAACAAGAAAGGTATAGCCCCATACCAAAAAAGAGAAACAAAATCTGAAAGTGTGCAAACTCAAATACTACTCATAAGAAACACACTTCTAATTAGTCATACAGCCTAATCATGACTAATTAGTTTTAAATTTATTGTTGATAGGTTAGTGAATCAGATTTTCCAAACAACTTAATCTTGGCTTATCAGTTAGGTAGATTAGGATAGAAAAATAAAGGTTCAACCAAGCTCAAAATCCAAACCTGAGATTCCAAAAGAAAAATGACTCCAATCTGTTTTTATTTTTGAGTCAAAAGACAAAAGTAAACTGGTTCTAATAATCCCAAAGCTTGAACCAGAAAGGAATGTAGAACAGCTCAAACAAACTCAAAAATAGAGCAGAAGAAAAGAGAAGCATGTTCCTAAAAACTTTCAGATCTTAAGCATTCAACATTTTGATTTAATTTTCTGCAAATTATTATCTATGTGCAACTTGTTTTTTATGCCATAAATCAGCAACAAGTTAGACTGTTCAATCCTGACTTGTATGCTTTTAAATTTCTATTTTAGAAATTAGTGAATAAAAATCTGTTGGACAGTCTAATCCCAACAGATAGTAGTTAGGTAGAGAAGCTTATGAACTCAATTGTTCAATCTGAGTTCATGGAGAAATAAGAAGTAGACTTAGATTAGTTTTTTGCTTTCAAAAGAATAAAATTTTTGTAAAAGAGTTTTCCAATCCAAGTGCACTCTGAAAGAAGAAAAAATGTTAGATCAGTAGGATTGGGTAGGTAGAAATCTTGGTTTGATAGAGTTCCATTTTTTTTCATGGCTGCTAACATTATCAGAACAGAAAAGATCATCCAAGTGAATAAAGCTGTAGCCCAATGGATCAGGCATTGATCAGCCCCCAGAGAGTGCAAGTTTGAAGTTCTTGATGCCTTTAAGAAGGCACCATCCCCATGTGGAGCCACTGTTAGCCACCTATAAAATTTTTCATATCAAATGGTGGCTAAATCATTTTTGAAGCCTTCAAGAAACAAGTTTTATTGCAAAATTGATTAGTTCTTGAAGTCCTGTGAAGACATCTTATTTTTTGATTAATCTTCACTGATGTTTCCCTCTTAGACTCTGAAATTCTGCTATTTTCCTGAAGAAAAGACTGCTGCAAAAAACCCCATTTCCCCTCATTTTACCCCTGCTTTCACTCAATATTAACCTCCATTTTATCCCCTTTTCCCCATGAATTTCCTCTATTTTTCCTCATTTCCCTTCTTCCTTTCATAAAAACCCCTTTTATAAGGTTTAAACTCCTTTTTTGCCTTATCAGAAGTTTTCAAATCCTTTGAAAATCTTTGAAAAAACATAAAAAACCCACTTTTTTCACTATAGGCCTTAGCCCCTTCAACTAAGCCCCCAAACCACTTCCCCAACATATACCCACACCCAAGACCAAAAGTTAAAGTCCTGAGCGCTTATCGCTATCGGAACTTTCGATGGACGCATTTCTTTGTTTAAACAGAAAGTCCCGATCCGATGGGCTCCTTTGTTATAAACCCCCGATCCCTTCATCTTTGCATATACCCAAAGGCCCCGCAATCGAGCACTAAAACCTCATATAAAACCCCTCCTCGATGCGCACTTTCCTTTGTATTTTATTTTAAAACCCCATTTTTATATTATAACGTGACCCGTTGGTTCATTGGTTGAAGCCATTCCCAACCGTTGATCTTAAGCCAATCAACAATCGGCAAAATCTCGCATCGGAGATTTCATTGGGCGCGTTCAAATATTTTATTGCCCCCTCCTGATTGGCGATCCCTCGATGGATTTCCAACCGTTGATCTCTCCCGCCAGGCTTAGATCTAACGATCCCTATTTTTCTTTTCCATAAGCCCTTCCCTCCGCTTTTGGACCTCTGATTCACTCCCCGCCATTGATCTGGCCCTCAGATCAACGGTCCACATCTAATCGCATCGGCACCCTTTCCTCTCTCCTCCTCTGATCGCAAATCTTCCAATTGCATCTGGACCGTCCATACCAAAAGATCCAATGGTCCAGATCAATCTTCACAACCTTGGCTAAATTCATGAGCCCCGCTTTATAAGGTTTTTTGGGGAAATCTCCACCGTTGATCTCTGTAGATCAACGACCTTCATTAACTCATTTTCCACCCGACCCTCACCTCATATGTTATTACATTAACCCCGAGATTTAATCTGGGCCGTTCATCCCTATGATTGGACGGTTAAGATTGAAATCGCCTTCCCCTGCCCCACCTCTTTCCGTCCTTGCATCTTGTCTTATCACGCTCTCCTATCGACCATTCAATCTGATGCCCCAGATCTAACAGTCAATGCATAGTTTCGCATAGATTTAAGCCCGAAAGATAATGTTCCAAAATCACATGATGAGGGTGGTTTTGAAAAGCCATCTGGCAGGCTCTAACGCATATCACGTTCAAAAAGGCAATACCGCCTTTCTCCCCTTTTGTTGTGTGAAAACAACTGTTTCTTCAGCCAAAACTGCTTTACCCCATTTCTATTGCATTTCATCGCATTTATTCTCTGCCATTGATATCTGCAGATCAACGGCCTATATTCAATCTCACATTTTTAATTTCCCTCCGCCCATCCTCCAAGGGATTTCATAGATCAACCTCTGCCATTGATCTCTGTGGGCTAATGTAATCCAACAGCCCAGGATCGTTCAGAAACCCCAAATTTCCTTTCAATACATTTTTCCTTCGCCAAAGGTTTTTCACCTATTTTCTTCGCATTTTCTTCCATTTCACATAATATGACCCCTTCACATTATATCATCCTGATTAATCCCGATTGTTGATCTCTGCAGATCAACGACCTTCACTTAATCTCCCCACTATTTGTTCCAACTACCTTCCTTTTTAACCTCCGAGTGCAATCCTCGCCATTGGATGTTTTCATCCAATGGCTGCGATCTAATCCTAGCCTCCAAAGTAGTTAAACCCAAATACGCAGGCTTTTATTAACTTTTCTTGGTTTGTGCAGGTTCTAATAGTTTTCCAATTATTTTAAAGGGAGATTAAATGTCGGGGATGACAATACCCCAGGCCTTTATTCATCAAAGAATATCATGCCACAGGGTTTCCCATCCAAGTTTTCCGGTGCCTCATGAACACTGGCAAAATTATAAGAGCCCACTGTAACATCTGCACATCAACAAGACACATCCAAATTTAATCAAGAAAAGAGTATTGGTGTTGAAGGATCCAGTCACAGTAGACATGAAGAATTGAAGATTTTTTATGCAGTTTCGAAGGATTAAGGCCCACTTTCAGCAAATCAGAAGCCTAATCCACTCAATTAAACATAGTTTGAAGAAAAAAGACAAAAATTAGGCCAAATTATGCCTAACACACATAGTTAAAGCAAATTAACAGTGTTTAAAGAAAAACAATAATATTTATCGGTCCTAGAAAGCCTCCACTGCCACATCAGAGGCTAATTGAATCCTCTCAGCTGCAAAAAGACACCTGTAGCCTCAAAGCATTCAAAAGAGGCCAAATTATGATTAGAATAGAATATATTTGCCCCAATACAGCTGAACAGTTATTCCAAATAGAAGAAACTAATTTAAACTGTCAGAGAAGTTATTGCAAAGATAACTAAGAGCCTTAAAGTCAACAATTCTTCCGAGCGAGCTTAATACTTAATGTAAACCAATTAATACAGAGGAAGAATCTGTAATCTTCTCCATTGAGCCCCTCAAAGGCCAATAAGAATTAAACTATATTAATTGAACCTATAGATCTTTTCCCTCATCCACCTCCTCATTTTCCTATAAAATCTTCTTGAGGAGCACATTGTAAAGGGTTGGTTGCAGAACTTTGATGTAATACTTGTGCTCAAAAATTTCTACATGTAAATAGTGTTCAGAGGCTCTTGAAGCTCTGTTTGTAATCAAATAAGTTAGGCTGAGAAGATAAGATGATTGCTGAACTTAAACATTGGACTTGAAGAATGTAACTGGATTGACATCAATATACAAGCTGATTCTTGGGATCCTGGTCTATATCACTGGTGAAGTGCTTCTTTCTGTGTTATTGTTTTCCTTTCATGTATGCCATTTTGTCCACTTATTCTCTGATAAACAAAAGTAAGCATAGAGTTAGGATTTACGGTTTACAATACCCTTCTTTGACTCATAAGCTTTATCTCAATGTTTTCCTCCAAATTGTGTGTTTAAGAATGACTTAAGTTAAGTGTAAAAATTATCAAAGAATGTTGGTTTGCCCCTGTCTTGATGTGCAAAGCTTGAAAGGAAGTTCTTGAATGATATTTTCATTATCTTCTTAGTAGAGTTAGACTGGAAAAGTTTATGGTTTGCCCTGTCTTCTAGTTTCTTTCTCCAAAGGTAGTTCCGAAAGTTTCCCTAAGAGTATGCTGAAAGAAGATTAGATTTAAAAGTATCTTATCTAACCTTAGGGTGCACTTTATTTTTCTTATCTATTTTCATCCCTTCTGAAAGTAATTATGTGGATTACTGGACTGTTTGTCTAATGAGTTAGCTTTAATATGAACTTGTCCAAAGAATTCTATGGTTAGCCCTGTCCTTTGGTCGGTTTTAAACAGTTACTTAAAAGGCTTTTCTTGTTTGGAAAGACTGATAAATCCTAGTTGAAAATATTGTATTTTTCCACCCCTTCAACACTTTTATTGTTCTATTCCATCATTTTATCCAAAATATCTTGTGATATAGATGACTTTCCCCTTGGATCACTCTTGAAATTGTTGCACAATTAAAACCCTTTTATGACTCCATATCCCAATGGACTAAAAACCTGCGTCATATCTATCCTATCAGCCAAAGCTTGTTCTGATTGCTTGAAAATTCACACCCTTGAAACTCTTTCATTTTAGGACTTTCCACTCAACTAAAAATCATGCTCAACCATCCAAAAACAAACAAAAACCTTTGTTATTAATAACTAGCCTAATATCACACATAAAAGCCTTAAAGATAAATCAATCTTTGCACTTATAGAGAGATCCCTCTCTAGATTCAGGAGGGCTATATCCTAGAATCCCAAAGTGGTTCAAGTGTCCTCTCCACAGTTCTAGTCTCACGAATCTACTGGAATTACGGGGAGCTAACAGAAGGGAAACCTATTTTCAGTTTCAAAAACCTGTTTTGATAGGTAGTTAAAGGAAACATTTAACCAAGATGCCTCCAAAGAAAGGAAAGGATAAGAAGGCAATCTAGCACAATAGGTTTGAACTCACTACTATTAAGGAGATCACTGCATCCCCTTCAGCCTTGTCCTATTTTCAAAAAGTGGGTTGCTTTTACTTTTGCAACAAAATTCAAGAGGTCACTAACCACCCTCTCCTAACTGAGCTATTTGCCTTAAGATTAGATGGAGAGAAGGTTCACATTGCAGGCATAGACTTTGTGCTTACTCCTAAAGTAGTGAGGAAAGTAATGAAGATGGCAGAAAAATGAAGATAGTGGTGGTCAAGCACAAAACAGTGAGCCAAACTCAAAATTGCCCAAAGGAGGCGCTTGGTGGATAAAAGAGGAAAAGACACATCTTGGCTTGGAATCTTGGCTCAAGATTCCATGCATGCTTCTAGAAACGCTTAAGGGGTTCTCTCACCAAAATTGAGCAATTTTTGACACGATCTTGATTTTTGTGATTTTTAGGCCTGAATGCACATTTTTCTAGGCGCTGCCATGTTTTCTAGGAGCATCCTCAGTTCGTGAAAGTTATTTTTGGATTCATTCAATTTGGGGGCATCTACTCACAAATTTTCAGATCAAAATAAGGTGTTTTGGTCCCCCAAAGAAGCAAAAAACAGTCAAATTTTACCTTTTTGCCTCAAATATCAGTAGGTGAGACCCTCCTGGATTTTTTCACTTAGTACACTTTTTGACAGACTTCCAGGGATCAGTTTGGGAACACTCATGTAGTTCCAAAAATTAGACATCTAGGGCTTTCCAACGAGTCATCATGGGCCTCATTGTGACATCAGGAAGTCCTTCACAAGTTCTCTACAAAATAGGCTTTCTTATGGCGCTACGCTCCTGTAGGATTTTGCTGAAAAAGCAGTTTTCTGAAGGTGGCCATCCAAATGTGTTAAGCTATTTTTTACTCTATGTTAGAGATTAAAAGTCAATTTTATTACTATTTTTAGCTTGGATAGATATTTTTGAAGATATTTTGTGCCTTGGGCCTTGTGAGGCTTCAAGGACAAAATTAGATATTTGTATTAGGCCAATGAGCTTCTAGATGCTCTTGTGAGCTTATCTACTCATTTCCTATATAACTTATGAAGACTCATTGTAAATTGTTGGAGGTTTTAGAAGTAGAACTTGACATTTTGAAGAGAAATACATGGATATGAGCTTTGAAGAAGAAACTTGTTTATGAAGTGGATGATTGGCTTACTTGTCAAGATGATGGAGAGGCTTTGTGTGCAGGATTCCATGGCTTGGTAAATGGTATTGTGTTTCTTATTTGTTATGTTTTTTTAGTTTCTCATACATGTTTTCATGCTTCTTTCTTGCTGTGGTTCAGTAAAGAATATGTTTGAGACATGCCCATGGAGGCACCTCAAATTTCTTGATTCATTACAGCTTAAATGTTTTCATCTTTCTTGGTTATGCCAAAGAATTATTAATTTCTCTCTGGTACCCTAAGAACTTGTTATCAGTTTCATTAATGGTTATTATGTATGTTATCTATTATGATTCACGGTATGCCCTGCTTACTCATAGCTAATAAAAACTCCATTTCTGAAATCTCTCTTTGAATTATTAGTTGTTTTAGTTAAGTCAAAGAGGTCTTGTTTCGATCTTGCACTTTGTCCATGCTTTGCAGTATTATTTCAAAGTTCCCGATGGCTCAAGATATGATGTTTAGGAGTTCCCTCTTCATAGATTGAGTTGTTTGTTTATCTTAATTGTTTTCCCAAAAGTATGAAGGTGATTTTCCCAAAGTTAGAGGGTCTTATACTTCTATGTATCACTGGATTTTTTATTTTCTACATCTATCAGTTTGAGTTCCGTTAATAGAGATTAATGATCAGCCCTAACTCATGAATGCTTGCTGTTTAACTATTTATGCTTGAAATATCTTTGTCTTTCACAAAATTAATGTTCATTTCATTTCACTTACATCCAAAGAATCCATTTACCTCGACTAAATTGGCCCTGCCACACACCTTGTCTATTGTCTAGGCATCCTTGGCTTTCATTTGACCCCATAGCCCTATTGATTTGATAACTTATCTTTCATTGATGCCTACTTAATCGATTCTCACCTCTGAACACAAAAAAAAAAAAAACATACTTAACAACTAGCCTAAAATCAAATATACTAAGCGAACAAGCTCACATCCTTCGCTTCATAGAGAGAGCCCTCTCTGAGTCCAGGAAGGCTAGGTCCTAGGGCTCCAAAGCTTGGTTTGATGTTACCCTGTCATTTGGTTTACCAATCTGCCAAATCACGGAACTCTAACATAATGGTGATCACAACGGGACTCTGAGTTAGTGACAATCTAATTATACCTTAGGACTTCAGAATCCCTCAATTAAAGAATATCTAGTGATATTGATCCATCCCACCACTCCCTAACATAATGGCAATCATGGTGGGACTTTTCTGAGTTCATGACAATATGAATATCTTTCAAGACTCGCAGAAAATCCCTGTCAAACTGAGCATGCTATCCTATTGATCCATCCCACCACTCTCTAACATAAAGGCGATCATGGTGGGACTTTTCTGAGTTAATATTAATCTGAATATCTTTCAAAGACTCACAGAAAACCCCTGTCGAACTGAGAATGCTATCCTATTGATCCATCCCACTGCACTATAACATAATGGCGATCATGGTAGGACACACTGAGTACATAACAACCTAGCAAGCTCTTGTAGACTCATTAGTCCTTCAAAATTAAAATCAAGTAGCCTATAAAGCCATTTAGAGTAAACTCTCTTTGTTTCACCACCTTAGCTAAGTGATGAACAAGGTATAGGATACTCATACAAACTAGGCTACATATAAGAAACTTATAAAAAACCCAAAAACATCCTTAGATTGGTTTTTTTTTCAGTATTGGCGGTGGACCATATGCGTATACCCTCAAAACAACTAAAAACATCCACCTGGCAAGTTGCAACTCCACTATCCTCCAGTAGGCCTATTACTCCACTAGTCCTTATCAAATCTCCTAGGATTGCATTGAGCAATCCCAATCATGTTGATGATGGACAACAAAGTTCAAATCTTCCACCTAGTGACTCCACAACCCTCAATAGACCAAAATACTCCACTGGTAGAGAACTCTAGACTGGTTGAAAGGACACAATAACCCTTTTGATTAACAAAGATGGATCCAAGGATACAAAGGAGATATGCACCAATGAACAAAGATCATATCCCTAGATTCCCACACAAAATGCCTCAAATAGATTGGATGAAAAACCTGCCTATTTTCCAAGATGAAAACTTTGATGACCCCTTGTTACATCTCATCAAGTTTCATATACATATATGGAGGTTAAAAGATGAATGCATGAGGACTGTCTTATGAAAATGTTCATGGCAACATTAGAAGGTAAGGCAAGAAATTGGTATGAATGGTTAGAACCTGGCATCTTGTTTTTTTTAAAGGATTTCCATAAGGTATTTTACAAAAACTATATAAGGTATTGTCCATCTCTATCCTTAGCTGAAAATTGTTGTGATCAATCTGAAGATCTCATACACTACCTTATAGATATGGATGATTTAGATAATTTGTATCCTGAAGATCTCTTAGCAGCAATTCATGAATTTCATTCTCAAGATAACTATCATGACAGCCTAGATGAGTTAGTTGCGGAAGGAATCAATCAAGGTATAGAAGAAAACCCACAACATCTATCTAAAGGTAAAAGTGATGTTTCATCACCCCTACTAGATGAGGCTCAAGAAGATATCTAACCTCAGAGTTAGTCTTCTCTAGAGAAGGAAAACAATTGTTTCCCAATCCAAAGAAAACAGAAAATGCCTCCTCCCTTAACTGAAGAAGAGATATATCAGATGTTGAGAGTACAACCACCCTTTAAGCCTTCATGTAAACAAAACATTCTTGTTCTTTCTCCTACTAAATCCATCTACCATAAATCAGAAGGTGAACTTGTAGATCAATTCAAAGAATAAAAAACTGATAATCGAATATGTTTGATTGGTGACACTACTTATTTTGATGAGTTTCCAAAGTTTTATCAATCTGATGATGATATCCTTCAAACAGAAACTAACTTTGTAGAGCAATCAGTAATTGGTTTGTGGGAGGAAGATCATTTTCATCAACTTCAAAAAAGTATTAAACAAATTCATGCCACCTATGCCACTAATGAGGGAAGCCTTGAAAGTTCAGAAGTAAGTGAAGGATCACTAAACCTTTGTTCCACTTCATATCAGCCCATCAGCAATAAGCTTCATGTGATTGGGAATCAACAGTTTTTCAGTTTTTATGTTGAAATTGGAGAAGAAAAAT
The DNA here is from genome assembly GCA_034641835.2 of Pinus albicaulis. Lineage (NCBI taxonomy): Eukaryota > Viridiplantae > Streptophyta > Pinopsida > Pinales > Pinaceae > Pinus > Pinus albicaulis. The sequence continues at coordinate 218,034 of JAXQQM020059149.1, forward strand.
AACTTCTTGAGCAAGTTGTAAGTGAAAAACCTTTTCCTAAAATGGTTGATGAAATCATTTGTGACACGGAATCTTCTTCAACATCGGATTTTCAGCCACCAAGTCCCATTGAAATTCAAATTGTAGATGAAGGCATAGAAGTTGATAATCACATGATAGTTGTTGCACCACCTTATCAAGAGGATTTAATGCCAAAAAGTATCCCTGCTCATCAACATGATGACCTTCACACAGATTCCATCCCACTCAATAGGAGCACATCAGCTTGGTAGGAGGACTACACTACAATATATGATGAGTCTGACAGTTCAACTGATCATGAGCAAGGGGAAGAGTTTATTTCCCAACAGAGTCCCAAACATAGCCAAGTGGAAGAAAGAGTAGTCCTGAATGAAGCTTATATATCAAATCTTCTAGATCAGGTATTTTTCCAAGATCCATGTGTTGTTTTCCTTGAGAAATCTGAAGGAGTAGTGTGTTCCACCCAGAATAGTCTGTTGCAAAGTGTGAGAAAAATTTTAGGCACTACTATTCGTAAAAAAGGTGGAAGTGGCATTTTCATTTCTTCAGCACTCTCAAAAAGCTAAAACAAAATCCCTCATGGAATCATCTACTTGATTGGCTTTGTTGGAAGTGAGATTTCACTAAATGAATGTATATTGTATATAGGTTAGATTAGGATAGATAGATAAGTATGAAAAATAAGCTTAGCCTTGTGAGCATATTTTTAGTCCTAGATTTTTTGAAGAAAAAGTAGAGACAGAAAATACAAAAACAAAAAGAAAAGTAGAAAAAGAGGGCAGTTTCCAAAGCAATGGTATAGCCCCATACCCAAAAAATAGTCATGCTGAAAGTGCGCAAGTCTAAATGCCACTACTAGTGCTCAAAATATATCTTGTTCAGTTATCTAGCCTAATCATAATGGGACATGTTTTAAATTGACTGCTGATAAGTTAGTGGAAGAAGTGATAGTCACATTGTGTAAGCTTGACTTATCAATAAAAGTAGATTAGGAAAAGATGCCGGTTCCACACGCTCAAAACATAACCAAGGAGGAAAGCAGAGATGAAAAACAAACTATGTATCCTAGCCCTGATTTTTCTAAATCTCATTTTGTATGAAAATAACATTTGTGTGCAGCTTGTCTTTATGCCACAAACACATGACAAATCAAACTGCATATTCCCGATTTGATCATTTTTCAATTTCATGTTTTAGTCTAGCAAATGAAATCCTGTCAAACAGCTTAATCTTGATAGTTGATCTAGTATAGGTAGAGAAACAAAGGAGTTCATCAGTTTAATCTGAACTCCTGGAAGATATAAGTGTAGAATTAGATAGTTTTTTTTCTTTTCAAAAATATCATGTCAAGGGTTTGCCAGTCCAAGTGCACTGAAAGAAGAAAAAATGCTAGGAAATATAGCTATGTAGGTAGAGATGAGGTTGATGCTAATCATGCTGTAAATTTGTCAAAGAACATCATTTTCAGGAATAACATCAAGGAAAATAGAAATTTTCACCAATGGATAAGGCACTGGTCTTCACAAGCCAGAGATCTGCAATTTTGGACACCTCCCGAAAAGGAGCTACCCTCCCCAAATGGAGCCACTGTTAGTCATCAATATTTTTTGCATGTTTTGATGACTAAATTCCTTGGCTGAGTTTTCTAGAAGCTAATCTCAATCTGTCAATTTGTCATCTAGAAAACACCTCAAAAAAATATTTGTCTTCCTACCCCTCCCTTTCAACCTGTGATGGGAATGGTCTTTAGTTTTCAAGTCCTATCACAATTTAGCAAAACCTTCCCTATCTATAGCTGTCATAAGCTTTGTTTTTATGCTATCAAAGTCCCCTGTTTTCACACAGCTCACTGTCAAGCATAAATCAAGTTGTCTACTCCTCTCTCACCATTTATTTTTCCATCTGATGACCTGACTATATCTCAGAAATCCATTACAAATTATGACAAAGTCTCTTGGTCCAAGTGGTGGTGTTAAGGGCAAATACCTTGAGAAAAGCTTTCTCTAGTCAAAAACCTTGTTGTCAATATCAGTTAGCCATCATGTCATATTATTTGTCAAAACAAAACCCTTGTCTATACCTAGGTCATACACCATCAAAATGGTTACTTTGTTTTTTTTCAGCAGAGCTCAGAAAGGTTCAATTCAAGAAGAAACAGAGAAATAATTTTCCATATCTGAAGAAAAGTGATCATTTCAAGCATCATCTTCATGAATACATCAAGAAGACTCTCCAAAGATAAAAGACATCTATCATTCATCTCTACAGGGGTGTGTAGATTGATGAAAGTAAGCAGAGTGTGAGCAAAAGAACACTTCATGAAAATATTTCATGTTGTGGTAGCTTACTATTGGAAATCAGAGAAAGTGCAGATTGTAAAGAGAAAAGACCTACAGGATTCAAACTCAAAATGCCAAAAAGTCAAAAGTCCTCCATAATGGCAAATCAACACAAAGGTTGGGTAATGTCTACCTCCAGTGCTTCATGTTAACTCAAATGGCAATTTTGCATCAGTTCTCAAACATGTGAGCAAGCCATAAAAATCAGTCTTATAAAATCAAAAGTGGCAGACTTTTGGCAAAAAAGAACCTCTATCAAATAGGCATCCAAATGAAGGTATAAGAGGAACAGTTGACTTTATATCTTACTTTAAACCTAGGCTCTAAAAACATTCAAGGAAAATCTACTGCGCCAAATAAAGCTACAGTTAATGCAAAAAAAGAGTTGTTTCAATGATGGACACAGTAAGCATTTATCATTTACAAATTGCATTACTTACCCCTAGGTTTCACAGTGAAGTTATGCAAGAAGTCATATCTCAAAAGCAGAACAGACAGAGGGTGCAGAGTTTAGTTTTCAGGAAGGGCCTCCTTCATGACAAGCAGAGGGCCATTTCAGTTTGTCAAAAGGACTTCTTCAATAATGAACAGAGAAAGAAAAAGACTGAGGTTCAAGGGTCTCCTTCAATCATAAGTAGAGGGCCTACATAGTGGTTTTAAATTGCCTCCTTCTAAAGAGAAAAAGGGCACCCCTCATAGTCCTAAAGAAGCCTCCTTCGAATGACAAGCACAGGGTTTCTTTTGAATGATAAACGCAACTTGTCGAAAGAGCCCAAAAACAGTTTGTTCATAGACATTCTTCAGTTGGTTAACAGAGGTCAAATAAGCGCCCATGCAGTTTGTCAAAATTGCCTCCTTCATGACAAGTAAATGGCCCACAGACAACTGGTTCAAAAGGAAAATCTTCAAACGATGTAGCATGGGGCGTAAGTTTTGTTTTAAAAGCTCAAAGGCAAAAAAATTCCAGGTCGTGACGCGCCTGTAGCGTCCCTCCGAAGGTTTTTACACATGGCGCGACATGCCTATGGGATAGCGCAACGTTCTTGTTTTCTCTGACAGACCTGCCCCGCCCAGCATTCAGAAGGTGCCCGGCCTGACACATAGTAACGTGCAGGTGCTACGCGCCTGTGCATAGGAGCCTAGCACCCCTCAAGAGGCCTCCAAATTGCCATAACTCATATTTTGGGCACAGAAAATGGTTTTTTAACTGCAGGGGATATTTTTTAGAAAGGTATCCCTAATTTCTTTCATATTAGTATTTTGGTCATAATAATATCTTGAAAACTAAACTTAAAGGAGGAAAAAGTGTTTTATAATGTAGGCAGGATTTTTTTTCATTTGGCAAAGGACCCGTTTTACCAAGTGATAAGGAATGGACAGTGTTAGAATAAGGGAAACCTATTTTCAGTTTGAAAAACCTGTTTTGATAAGTAGGTAAAGGAAACATATAACCAAGATGCCTCCAAAGAAGGGAAATGCTAAGAAGGCAGGCCAGCACAATAGGTTTGAACCCACTACTATTAAGGAGATCACTATATCCCCTTCAGCCTTGTCCTATTTTCAAAAAGTGGGCTACTTTTACTTTTGCAACAAAATTCAAGAGGTCACTAACCACCCTCTCCTAACTGAGCTATTTTCCTTAATATTAGATGGAGAGCAGTTTCACATTGCAGGCATATACTTTGTGCTTACTCCTAAAGTAGTAAGGAAAGTAATGAAGATGGCAGAAAAATGAAGACAGTGGCAGTCAAGCACAAAACAGTGAGCCAAACTCAAAACTACCCAAAGGAGGCGCCCAGTGGAAAAAAGAGGAAATGAAATATCTCAGCTTGGAATCTTGGCTCAAGCTTCCATGCATGCTTCTAGAAACCCTTAAGGGGTTCTCTCACCAAAATTGAGCAATTTCTGACATGATCTTGTTTTTTGTGATTTTTATTCCTGATTGCACATTTTTCTAGGCGCTTCCATGTTTTTTAGGAGCATCCTCAATTCATGAAATTTATTTTTTTGGATGTATTAAATTTGGGGGCATCTACTCACAAATTTTCAAATCAAAATAAGTTGTTTTGGTCCCCCAAAGAGGCAAAAAACAGTCAAATTTTACCTTTCTGCCTCAAATATTAGCAGGTGAGACCCTCCTAGGTTTTTTCACTTAGTACAATTTTTGATAAAATTTTGGGGATAATTTTGATAAAAATCAAGTAGTTCCAGAAATTAGACATCCAGGGCTTTCCAACGAGCCATCACGAGCCTCATTTCGACATCTTGAAGTCCTTCAAAATTTCTTTTCAAAACAGGCTTTCTTCTGGCGCTACGCTACTATAGGATTTTGCTGAAAAAGAAGTTTTCTGAAGGTGGCCATCCAAATGTTTAAGCTATTTTTGACTCTATGTCAGAGATTAAAAGTCAATTTTCTTACTATTTTTAGCTTGGATAGATGTTTATTGAAGATATTTAGTGCCTTGGGCCTTGTGAGGCCTTAAGGACAAAATCAGATATTTGTATTAGGCCAATGAGCTTCTAGATGCTCTTGTGAGCTTATCTACTCATTTCCTATATAACTTATGAAGACTCAGTGTAAATTGTTGGAGGTTTTAGAAGCAGAACTTGAAATTTTGAAGAGCAATACATGGATATGAGCTTCGAAGAAGAAACTTGTTTATGAAGTGGATGATTTGATTACCTATCTAGATGATGGAGAGGCTTTGTGTGCAGGATTCCATGGCTTGGTAAATGGTATTGTGTTTCTTATTTGTTATGTTTTCTTAGTTTCTCATACATGTTTTCATGTTTCTTGCTTGTTGTAGTTCAGTAAAGAATAAGTTTGAGACATGCCCATGGAGGCACCTCAAATTTTATGATTCATTACGGCTTAAATGTTTTCATCTTTCTTGGTTATGTCAAGGAATTATTAATTGCTCTTTGGTACCCTAAGAACTTGTTATAAGTTTCATTAATGGTTATTATGTATGATGTCTAGTATGATTCACGGTATGCCCTACTTACTCATAGCTAATCAAAACTCCATTTCTAAAATATCTCTCTGAATTATTGGGTGTTTTAGTTAAGTCAAAGAGGTTTTGTTTCGATCTTGCCCTTTGTCAGTGCTTTGCAGTTTTATTTCAAAGTTCCCGATAGCTCAATATATGATGTTTAGGAGTTCCCTCTTCATGGATTGAGTTGTTTGTTTATATTAATTGTTTTCCCAAAAATCTGAAGGTGATTTTCCCAAAGTTAGAGGGTCTTATACTTCTATGTATCACTGGATTGTTTATTTTCTACATCTATTAGTTTGAGTTTCATTCACAGAGATTAATGGTCAGCCCTAACTCATGAATGCTTGTTGTTTAACTATTTATGCTTGAAATATCTTTATCTTTCACAAACTTAATTTTCATCTCATTTCACTTACATCCAAAGAATCTATTTACCTCGACTAATACAACCCTACAGCACACCTTATCTGTTGTCTAGGCATCCTTGGCTTTCATTTGACCCCCATAGCCCTGTTGATTTGATAACTTATCTTTCATTGATGCCTACTTAATTGGTTCTCACCTCCAAACACAAAAACAAAAAAAATGTACTTAACAACTAGCCTAAAATCAAATATACTAAGCGAACAAGCTCACATCCTTCGCTTCATAGAGAGAGCCCTCTCTGAGTCCAGGAATGCTAGGTCCTAGGGCTCCAAAGCTTGGTTTGATGTTACCCTGTCATTTGGTTTACCAATCTTCCAAATCACGGGACTCTAACATATCTATAGCTCCAATGATCTAGGACACTCTTGCCAATGGGATAGAATACTTTCCCAGTGAAAGGAGAGGCTAGATGAATACATATGATGTTATAGATTATGCCTAAAATAATCCCTTTCTAACCTGATAAGATGTATAGAAAGGGAAGGTGTATTGCCACACAAGAGGGATTCAAATACTAAGTTCCCGAATTACAAGGATACCAGGGTGTTTGGAAACTCTTTGGAGGAGAGATCTCTGGTGTAAAGGAGTCTTCCTTGCACTGTGGTGATCCATGGATTAGCCATCTAATCCATGTATGTTTCAGATCTGATCTATTGATTGATCCATATGCTTCAGAAATTTTGAATCATTCTGTAGATCTGTTGCAGTAGATCTCAGATCTACTCTCTGTCCTTCATGTTTTGCTGAAAACCCCAAGGGGGATGTAAAATAGAGATAGTCTAGTGTATAGATCTGATATAGGTCTAATCTTTTGTACACAGATCTGTCCTAGATCTAAGTTGTAAACTACAACTGTTGTTTACTCATAAAAATAATGATGTCAAGGCTTTGCAATGAAATACATTGTTGCAGCACCTCTTTTAGAGGGTTTTTCTCCATAAAAGTCTCTTTCTTTCTCCTGTACATTGATTGGACTATACTGTAAATCTGATTTATCATTGTATAAGCTATTTTTAAGCTGTCATATTATCCTACTTCTACTACTATCTAAAACTGCATTATTTTCTGAGATGTGTTCTTTTGTACTGCTGCAGTCCCTTCTTTGGGCAGTTTTCAAGCCTTCCTAGGTGTGGGAGATCTGTTTAAACCACCTAGAAAAATTTCTTTCTGATATCCTCTTGGATTTAGGACTTATATACTCAGATATAAGGGATCCAAGGGCTAATTTCAAGAGCTGTAGCAGTCATTCCTAAAAAATGTGTTTTTCAGGCATGCCTTGCTAGTCGTCCTGGTTTTGGGATATTACAGTAGTATCAAAGCCTCTTTCTTGGCACAACTTGTGCTTTTCCTTTTGAAGAGCCAATATGTCTTTTCATGGGAGGAAAATACTAATGAAAAAATGTGGTTACACCGAAGACATAGGAGTAAAGGGTCCAAACCCTTTATCTGAGAGATTGCAAAGAGAAGAGTTCTCAAAAACTCTTTCTCAAGCTATGCATGAACTAAAGGAAGAAATTTGGGGGATGAAGAGGGAAATACCTACAGATCCCTCAGGAGGATTCTTACATCAAGAAAGCCCCAGTACTTCCTATCATGTGTGTGAGCATTCAACCACACAACCTGATCTGCAACGTTGGAACATGCCTACTTTCTTATCAAAGAAAGGAGGAAAGGGAAGAACACCAAAGGAGGAATCTCTTGGTGATTATCTCCAAGAATATGAATCTCAATTAGAGAGAAGGAAAGGGTGCATGTAGCACACTTTGGGTAGATTCTCTCTACCTACATTTGATGGATCACCTAGAGACTCAGCCAAGTCTTGGGTAAAGAAGCTTGACACATACTTGCAACTGCTTCAAGTATCAGAAGAAGAAGCCTTGAGAGTAGCAAAATTGCACCTTCAATGGAAGGCTTATGCTTGGTGGTTGTTTGAGTCCTCTTCCTTGAAAAGGAGAAACATCTCTTCTTATGCAAGATTCACTAGGAGACTAGTGACAAGATTTGATGAGAGACATTCTAAGACTAATTGGGTGGAGCAGATAAAGCCCAAGAAATCTAAATCTCTGCATAAGTTGGAAGATTCCATGGAGCCAACTCCAGTCCTAAACATTGTTGAGAGGGTTGAAGATTTGTTGCACCTTTTTCCAGAGGCAAGGGCCCCATTTCAGCAATATCTCTTTTCTCAAAGAGAAGACATGAGGATTCCTTCTCCACTAAGAGATCAAGAAAAAGGATCTCTTGATGATGAAGCATTCTCCACTGATGAGAAGAAGGGAGAGAGAGAGCAAGGAAGATCATCCAGTGTTGTGCAAGCAGGAGGAGATCTATTTTCATTTGGAGATGGAGATGAAGCAATGGCTTCCATTAGAGGGATTCTTGCACCTTTGCAAGGAATTCCAAAGGCTCTTCCATATGGAGGACATGAGAAGCATGTGTCTTTGCTAAAAGACAATGAGACAGAACAAAGGAGGGGTCACACAGCTGATCCACTATCAGAAGATTGGGCAAGGGCTACAATTAGAGGCACTCTTACACCATTAAGAGGGGTCTCCAAGTTTCATGGTACTTCCACACAGTAATCAGAGATGGATTTGCACAGTGGAAGTAGTCATGATATGTTACCATCTGTTTTTCACATGGGAATGGGCCATGAGACATCATTATCCTGTGGTATGCCATCTCGGATACCACTTGATTGAGATTTGATGAAATATGTTTCATACGTTGATACTCCTTTCATAGATCCAAGGGAGGAGGGAGCACTAGAAGACCATGCTACAGCGCTGAGAGTATGGGGAAGGTACAAAGAGAGTTTATTTGACATCATTATCTATTCTCACCTCTCAAATTGCATTGAGAAGATATGCTGCAAGGAGAAATAATGACACCATCATGAAGCATGGGAGGCAAGATTTGAATCAGAAGAAAAAATTTCTTGAACACTCTTCCATACATGAAGAGAGATGGTGGTCTCACATGCATGCTTTGGCCAAAGAAAAGAGGCCTTGGATAGGTGACAGCCTCCCATGGGAGACTAACTTCCAAGAGCTTCCATATTCTTTTAAGCATGTGCATGAGCAAGGAGAGCAACAAGGAAGGACTGGAAACCTTCCACCTTGTACCCTTGGCATGGAAGATGTCAAGGAGGAGGAAAAAAACATGGCAGACACTTCAGATGACACCATATCAGTGCTATCATTGTTGGGCACATTAGATCCCTATTGGAAATCCCAACTGTTGGTGGAATATTCCAAGGATCTCCATACTTGCATGATTCTTGATGACTGGTTGCATGAAGGAAACTATTCAATCCTTGATGGAGTCATCTATAATCATGGTAGGATATTCTTGTATAGAGCTTCCAAGCTCAAGGAGAAGTTACTACAGAGGGCTTATGAAGAGCTCAAATTCAGCCACACCTATTCTATGAAGCTCAACAATATCATTTTGAGAAGCTATTATTGGGAGGAATTTGAAAGAGAACTACATTAGCATTGTCAAAGATGCATCGACCTTGTGGAGTTGGAGCAGCAACATGACTCTAAGGAAGAGTTAAATCAGCCCTCTCTTCCTTCTCTTGAAGAACAGAGTAGATCTATGCACCACACCATTGATATGAGGAGGATTGTTGGTGGAGAGCATTCTTAGTACATATGTTTTATATTCTGATTTCATGTATTCTTACACCATGTTATTGTAGGCCATGACTCCAAGGAGGAGTAATATGTTTTGTAAATATCATGGAAATTGTTGGGCCACCAAAAATTATGAATTTTTCCACTCCCTTGATGTGCAAAGGGAGAGTTGTTTTCATGATGGGTGCTTCCCAAAGGCACCAAATATATCTCACTTTTTCTGCAATAGTGAGATGACTTGGGCAACAAGTAAGTGGTGGGAAAACCACTTACCACATCTTGGTTTGATGTAGGCAAGGGATGCTCTGCACTAGTTCCACATGTGGGACTATGATCCACCGCCATGTGCACACATTTCTATTTGTTTGTACATTGTTTTGATCCCCTATATTGATGATGTGCTTGTACTTTTCATGGGGATGAATGGAGGAAGGAGGGGAGGCATGCATGTGCCCTATGGGATGACTACACTCCCTGTACTTTCTGTCTTGTATTTCAGGGAAGGCATTGGGAAAACCATGGTTGCTTCATGTGATTCATTGTTTCCTTATGAGAGGAGTTGTTTGCATTTTATGGGGACATTGTTGGGACAAGTCATAGATGGATGGTTTGGTGATCACTTAGCTTATGAGAGAGGCTTATCTTTTGTTTGTGACACCAATGGAGGAGGAGATGAGTTGCAACACTCACCTTATCAGTTGCTTGAGGACAAGAAACATTTTGGAGGGGAGGACTGTAATGTTCCTAATTAGCCCAAGCTAAAAGTAATATTCAATTTTTTTTTCATTTTCTTGTTCAAGAATAAAATTGTAAAGGAGGACAAATTAAACTCCTTAAACAGCAAAATAAATCAATGCCCATGTGAACAAGGCTAAATCTGGGCTGCCTTAATAAAATTCCCTCATGTGTGAAAAGGGATCATGACAATTGACTGGGTCAACAGGGCCAAATCTACAGCGTTGTCCAAATGCAATGAACCTAGAGGAACAATGTAGATCTAGTTAGAGGTTTCAAATGTGAAAGGAGCTAAACCTTTGAGATGGTTTAGGGTTTTGCAAGGCTTTCATCCTATAAATGAAAAAGGAGAGCAGCATGAGAATGGTTGTTGAACATATTGTATTGAAAGGATTTGTCTATTTAGAAACTTCTCATTCTCTGGCTGTTTAGCTGAGAATAGTGTTGTTTAGCACTTGGGCATTCCTAGTCGGGAATCCCACCTCTTTCCTTGAGAGGCATCTTGGAAGAGTCTTGCTTTCCTTGGTCCACTATCAGGCATTTGGCCAATCTTATTCCTCCAACTAAAATTCAGATCTTGTTAAGGGTTTGCTTTTCCTTGTGAGCAACAACAACTGGGAGATAGATCTTTTCAGATCTATGCACATCTAGCCCCTCTTTTCACTGGGAAAGTCTTCTATCCCATTGGCAAGAGTGCCCTACATCATTGGAGCTCCAGTTCCATACCTTGGCATAAGGCCAAATTCTACATCAAACCTATAGCATAGTTTCTACCCCAGATCTGTGTTATTTTGCAAGTGGAGAGTTGCAAGGTGTTTGGCAATTGTTTGGAGGAGAGATCTCTGGTGTAAAGGAGTCTTCCTTGCACTGTGGTGATCCATGGATTAGCCATCTAATCCATGTATGTTTCAGATCTGATCTATTCATTGATCCATCTACTTCAGAAATTTTGAATCATTCTACAGATCTGCTGCAGTAGATCTCATATCTACTCTTTGTGCTTCATGTTTTGCTGAAAACCCCAAGGGGGGTGTAAAATAGAGACAGTCTAGTGTACAGATCTGATATAGATCTAATATTTTGTACACAGATCTGTCCTAGATCTAAATTGTAACCTACAGTTGTTTTTTACTCATAAAAATGACGTTGTCAAGGCTTTGCAGTGAAATACATTGTTGCAACACCTCTTTTAGAGGGTTTTTGTCCATAAAAGTCTCTTTCTTTCTCCTGTACATTGACTGGACTATACTGTAAATATGATTTATCATTGTATAAGCTATTTTTAAGCTGTCATATTGGCCCACTTCTACTGCTATCTAAAACTGCGTTATTTTCTGAGAAGTGTTCTTTTGTATTGTTGCAGTACCTTCTTTGGGTAGTTTTCAAGCCTTCCTAGGTGTGGGAGATCTGTTTAACCCACCTAGAAAAATTTATTTCTAATATCCTCTTGGGTTTAGGACTTAGATACTCAGATCTAAGGGATTCAAGGGTATGGTACTACTTAGTGGTTGTGACAAAGAAAGGACATCGTCATTCTTGGAGCATTCTGGAGGTAGCTTCACTCACGAAGAAATGGAAGCAAAGATGAAAAATGGTAGACATCTTGAGATGAGAAACATTTTCTCCCTTATAAATGACCATTTCTCAATGAGATATGTAGCAAATTTTGGGATATGATTGGCCTGATTCTAAACTAATCCTACGAATTGTGCATATGTTCTATATTCCTGTCTTTTCCATTTTGGAATATTACAGTCTCTCTTCTTCTTGTTTAACCTCCTTGGAGATGTTCTTCCTGGATCTGAAAAGTGATGAGAGAAAGCTCATCCTTTCCATCATTCTAGCCTTACTCTTTCTTTTATAGCACTTTGGCTTGAAATATTATGAATTATCAGCAGCATATCACTGGTATTTCATATCCACTATTTGTTTCTCATGCAGGAATTCCATCCTCTTATTTGGATCAGCTTGTTTAAGGGATCTAAAGGGAAGGTTCCAGATAAATTTCATATGAAATCCATCAGACTACAACAAGGTTATTACCAGCAAGAATAAAGGGATGTATGAAAGCCATCCATTTACTATTACATCTTTATATGAACTGCCAATAATACCATTGTAATATCCCAAAAGAGGGAAAATCTACAACAAATAGAATATCTAAAGATATTCTAAAGTTGGAGCTTCATCAAATCCTAAACATGGCAATGTAAATCAGCTCATTAGATGTAAAAGAACATCTCACCAGCAGATGAATGAACATTATCGATAATATGGCCTATATACTCCTTCCATAGTGGGGAAATGCAGCAATATAGGGGATAAAACAACTGTCTTCATAAAATAATGCTATATCTGTGAGAAATGGGACTTGGATCCCTTAGAATATACAATATATAGCTCACAACCAGAATTGTAGCAAAAACAAATGCTTCTAGGCAAGTTAAACAGGTCTCCCCAAAACAATGCAGCTCAAATAAGCCCAAACCCCATAACTTAACTCATGTAAAAAGGACTGAAGCATGTACAGTGTTATTTTATTAAGGGTTTATGTAGAAAATAATGAGAAATAATAGATCTGGAGTCTACAAGCATCCAATGGCTGAGAAAATGGATATTCCTTCCTCGTTATACACAATAAGAATAACCCGGCAAGGGTTTCAAGAAAGTACAAGGTGTAAAAGAGCATATCTACAGATCTGGATTTGAAAAGCATAATTATACTACAAATCTATATAAATATAGCTGAAATTTACAAATATCAGAAGAAGAATGAAATACAGAGCTTTCCAGGAGAAGGGTTGGCCCTTCCTCCAAGGAACAAGCTCACAAGCAAGGGTTCAAACCCTGCTACTACAGCTCTAGGAAAATTGATGCAGTTTCTTGAGAGAACTATGATGTAGGTGATGGATTCTACTTTGGAAACATGCCAAGATGTCCAATATGCTCAGAAACCTCCTGTACAGATCTTGGAAAGAAAGGGAGGCTCCCTCCTCTGAAAGATAAGCTCAGAAAGTGGTGTTGGGGAATTTCCACTGCAACGCCTTGAAACATAGCACTATTCTCTGTAGAAATAACGTTGTGGCTGAAGGAGGATGCTTGGCCTCAAGCCTGAGCATGGAAAACTGAAGTACAATACTCCTTCTTGAGGCTTCTCAAGAAAGGAGAAGGATCTCCATTTTCTTCCATGTTTTGATATAATAAACTCCAGATCTATTCTTGCATCATATTACATCAGAAACCCTCAGAAAATCACATTTTATATGCTTCAGTAGCTTTCTGTTGAGTTAAGTCATGGGGTTTAGGCCTTTTTTAGCCATATCAGGACCGAGAGACCTGTTTAACATAGTTAGAATAATTTGTTTTTGCTCAAATTTGGTATGTGAGTCCCATATGACATATTCTAAGGGATCCCATTGTTATTTTCCTCTGTTATTATGCAAATAGCTAGGAATAATGTTTTTGGGGCTTATTTTGTTGTTTTTCCCCAACTTGTGGATCATAAAATGGAGTATAAGTTGTTGTTGTAACTTTAATTGATTTCTATGTGTTTTTAACACATCATATGAACTATCTCCAACTTTGAAACATCTTAAGATGTTCTTATTGTTGTAGAAATTCCCTATTCTGGGATATTACAGTGGTATCGGAGCTACTTTCTTGGCTCAGCCTGTGAGCTTTAAGAATTATGGAGTCTTCTTATGAGAAGGAGGAGATTTGAAAGGAGAATTAGAGAAAAGCCTTCTTGTCTGGAGAGAAGAGGTTCACAAAACTTCTATCTCAAGTTCTGCGAGGTATCAACAAGGACATCAAAGAAATAAGGAGGGAAAAGCATGAAGATCCCTCAACCAGATCTACAAGATCTATACATGAGGAAGGTTCTAAGTCCTCATCTCATGGATATGAGCACTTAGCCATATCATCAAATCTACAACATTTTGTCAGCAACTTCTTCATGAAGAGGAAGGAAGGAGATGTATCAAAGAGAGAGAGTCACTTGAGCTTCTAAGGATCTTGCAAGATCAAGGAAGAAAGGGCTGAAGATGATAATGCAATCATGAAAAAAGCACATCTAATACCTCATGAAGAGGGAAATGGAGCATTTTCTCCAAGGGGAGAAACTATTGCACTCTTGCAAGGAGTTCCAAGGAATCTCACCTCTGGAGATTGTGGCACAATCCATGAGTAGCATGTGCCATCATCCTCAAAGGGTGAGATCTTGAATATAGAAGAAGGAAAAGAGGAGGGCAAGCATCACATGTTGAGGAGCACATGTCCCTCTCTATTTCAGAAGCTTGATGCACAAAGAAGGCATGAGGATCTATGCAATGAAGGCAAGGACAAGTCAGCCCATAAATCTATGTATCCTCCTCTATGCTTTGATGCCTCTTTGCATGGAGGCATTCCACCAGGGAGACCCCCTGATTGGAAGAAAGCTAAAGTGTTCTCTCAACTATATGCAGCAGCAACATATCTATGTAAAGAGGGAACCTTGAGAGGAGCTACTACAGCACTGAGAATCATTGATGGGGAGCTAAGCTATTTTCTGAAATTGACTTTGTTATCTTCCATTCATCTATTTGTGATGAAAAGAAGAGATTCAGAAATCTGTGTTGACATGAGCATAGCATCAGAAGGCCACTCCATAGCCTTGGAGCAGCAAAAGATACTCTAATATATAATGAAAATTTCTGAATATGACAATAAGGTATTTCCATTCTTGTATGCATGAGCAAAACTATGGAAGTTTTGGAGGAGGAGAACCTTTGACTCTCCTAAACTTCAATCTTGTCTTGAGCAAGATTAGCTGCAAGAAAGGCAACAAAAGAAAGTTGGAAATACTCCAACATGTGACTTTGACATCAAGCATGTCAAGGAGGAGAGCCATCATATGACAGATGCCTCATTTCAGACTGCTACAGCGCTGTGAAGGTTGGGGAGCCTAGATCCTTATTGGGAGTCCCAACTCTTGATGGAATATTTCAAGGACCTTTTCACAGGTAAGATTCTTGAAGGGAAATCAATGGATGGGATGAATTGGGCCAGCATGATTCATGACATGGGCGATAGGATCTTTGGAGATCTATTCTTCTTCTTGCCACTTGAGGGAAACCTATTTGCAGCCCAAGATCAGTATGTACTCTACACTTGCCATGAGTGGAGAGGAAGATAGTGTGGGGTATGCCATCTTGCCTATCATGTTCAGCTATTCAGCCCACCTTCTTTGTAGGAGACTAAGGTGGAGGAGATCTTTCATGAGTTGCCATGTTGGAGTGTGACTCATCTAGTATGGATGATAGCTTGGGGGTGGAGGTTTTACATGGGAATGATAGTTCCCAAACACATTTCAAACTCCATACCTTGGGAGGTGTTGGGGTCCCATGTTTTGATAGATTGGCTTACCAAAAGACAAGGCAACATCAAAACCAATCTTTAGATTTCCAGGATCTAGTCCTCTTGTTCTCAGAGAGGGATCTCTCAAATTATTTGCAAAGATATGTCGTGTTTGCTTTAAAGCGTTGATTTTAGACTAGTTATTAAGTGCAAATGTTTGTTTGGTTTGTTTTTTTGGTTGAATTGGCATAGAAGAACATGAAATGCCTAGGAAAGATGGATAGAAAGGAGAAGTGTCAGATTCATTGGGCAATGGAGTCAAGAAGAGGTTTATGAAAAACTCATCAATGGATATGGGATATCAAAGGGAAAATCTAACTTGGTCACAGGATCCTTTAGTTTTGTGAATGAGATGGAAATTAATGATTTGGAAGGAGAAATTGAATTCTCAACAAAGGGAATTTGAAAACATAACTTGAAAAATAAAGAGGTATTTGATAGACAGGGCTAACCATGAATTCTACAAACCACACTTTAAGCAAATAATGACTTCAAGACAACTTTTAAAATGAAATCTAAGATTTTGGAGCACATCCTATTTCCTCAAATATTTTATTTCAAAGGACTTAAAAAACATAAAAGATTCACTAATAATTGCAGTCATAGAAGAGGGAACACCTAACACATCTATGATCACAAATAAAAATACCTTTAAAACAATTGTTCAAGCAGGGACAAAGGGTATGATCAGAACATACCTCCTTGGCTAACTGTAAACAATGGTACTTCAATGGGAGACTTCAAAAACAACTTTCAAGTGGCAGCAGACAAGCAAGGAAAACCATAAATTATGCTAAAACCAACTATTTGAACTATTTGAGAAATAAACTAGCATGAGGACTAAAGAGAAAGATTAAAGACTCTAAAATACCTCAATAGAAGAAAACATAAAATAGTGAAGGATAAACAGGTCTAAGGTGCTTCCAAGAGTCATTTCTTAGCCTAAACTTTTCATCCTACTGTAGTAAGAATTTATGAAACATAATGAAAATAGGAAAAAAAACAGACAGTTTAGAATACATCACCAACAGCTAGGCTCAAGGATCCAATGATAGAGCCTTCTCAAGAACAAGCATGTCACAACATCATCAAGCTTCCAAGACTTCAATTTCTTCTTCAACTTCAGACAGACTATGTATTATTTCAGAGAGTTTCAGTGTTACAACTAGTGACCAACCAACAACTTCTCATCTTCTTCAGAAGTATGTATAGAAGAAATGAGGAGGTGGAAGGGTTTTTAGGATTGAAGTGTAATTAATTCTACACTAAATGCAACTCCTAGCCTTGAAAACCATGCAAGGCATAAGGCAGGAAATCATTGAATTAAAACTCTGTTTCATTTACTCTGTTTCTGCTTTTTTAGGCTCAATGGGTAAAAAGATTGACTTTGAGGCCTATTTATCTTTTACATTAACTTTACTGACAGTTTGAAATATCTTCCTTTGTTTGAAATAACTGTTCAGTTGTCTTTAGGAAAAATATCACTGACTAGGCAATAACTATGCCTTCTTTTGATTTATTGAGGCTGCAGGTGGCACTTTGGTAGCTGAAGAGGATAATTGGCCTCTGATGTGGTAGTGGAGGCCTCCTTTACTGATATTCTTCCTTTTTTTTCCTTAAAACACCTTTAATCTGCTTTTGCTCTGTGTTTAGGCTTGATTAGCCTTGATCTTCATCTTCAGGTCTTTATCCTTTAACACTGTCTTTATCTCTGTGGATTAGGCCTTTGATTCTTGAATTTATGCCTTAATCCCTTTAAAATCTGCTTTAAAATATTTATTCTTCACTTTATGCTCTGATTTTCACCTTTGGCACTGATACTCCTTGTTTATTTGATGTTTTACTATGTTTTTGTTGTTTTGTACGCGCACAGAAGGTTTACACAGGTGGAGGTATTTGTTTTAATGAAGAAATCCTTGGATCCCTTCCTGTACCGAAGGTTAGGAATCATCATTCCTGGCCTTCATATCATTTTTAAATCTATGGGAAAAAACCCCATATAACCTGCAAAAAACAAAGAAAAGTTATGTAATCCTGCGGAAAATGGGTTTAAACACTGCTTTGGGCGGTTTGGGAGCGAGGGTGAATCGGAATCGTTGGATTAGAATAACCAACGATCGAGATTAATCGGTGGGGTCATTCGAGAGGTTAGATGGTGGGAAAACGCAATGGAGGTGAAATTAAATCGGGACCGTCCGATCTCAGAGATCGATGGTTAAGATAAAAGCCAAAAATAACATTGTGGAGGACAGTGGTTTGGTAGAAAACCATTAATGGTTTTCGCGCAGGCTCTGGGGGGGGTAGGTAGTATTCACAAAAATAACGTGATTCCATACACCTACTGACACCTGTCCCTCCCAATACCACCCACTTCACATTTTTTTTCGGTGTTAACTCGCGGGCGCAAAAAGACATGAAATGCATTGTCTGTCGTCGGATCGGAGGCTCCAAATCCGACGGTGCGGATAGCACATGACGGGGTAAGTGGGGCAAGCAGGGCCCACGGTGACGTATGGTCTTTTTTCATGGAGCGGGTGATTTTCGGGTGAGTTTGGACGGTTGGGAAAAGATCTTGGCTATTGGATATTAAGAACGAATGGTTGAGATTTAACAGATGGGGCAGGTTATTGATGGAGGAAAAGATAAGGCAAGATGAATGGGCGGAAGAATGAAGCCCAATGGCCGTTGATTTGCAAAGATCAACAGTCCAAATTCGTTTTAAAATTTATATGTCAGGAATGAAAAACAAAGGAAAAAAGGGGTTTGGAAGAGGGTTTAGGACCTTTTAGCGCCTGATTGCGGGGCCTTAGGTCGTATGAAACAGAAGGCCAATGGAGATAAGCCCTCGAGGGCTTAAGACTATTATAGTGCCTTAGACTGTTTTTTAGGCCAAAAAATAGGGTTTTTGAGTTAAAATAGGGGTTCTAATAGGTTAAAGGGGGTATTTTTTAACCAAATAAAAGGGAAATATAGGGTTTAAAGGGGGGTTTTGATGACTTAGGGGTTAAATGAAAGGTTTTAAGAAGGGTTTTATGGAGGAAATAAGGATGAAATGGGGTTTATTTATGAGTAAAGGAGGAGTGAAAATGATGAAAAATGGGGTTTTAAGCAGTCTTTCTCTTGGCAACAGCAGGTTCTTTAGGACTAATAGGGAAACAGCAGTGAAGATTAACTCAAAGGGTAAAGATCTTCATAAGACTTTAAGAACTAACAATTTGGACATGAATTGTGTCTTAAAGGCTAAAAAGAGATTTAGCCACCATTTGATATGGAAAATTTTATTGGTGGCTAATAGTGGCTCCACTTGGGGAGGACAACTGGTCTTTTAAGAGTCCAGAACCTCAGCTATAAAACTCTGGCTTTCATTAAACCAGTGCCTTAATCCATTGGGCGGAAACCTTTCTTTTCCTTTGGCTGACCTTTCTCTTATTTGATGATCTCTGCAGCAATCTGAAACAGTGGAATTCTATCAAAACAAAATCTCTACTTACCCATTCCTAATGATCCTAACATTTTTTCTTCTTTCAGAGTGCATTTGGACTAGCAAACTCTCTTCATCAACATTTTATTCTTTTGAAAAACAAGAAACTAATCTAAGTCTAATCTTATTCCTCCATGAGTTTAGATTAAGAAGTTGAACTCATAAGTTTCTCTACCTAACTACTATTTGTCAGGATTAGACTGTCTGACAGACCTTTATTCTCTAAATTCTAGAACAGGAAATTCAAAAACAACCAAGCCAAGATTAAGCAGTTTGACTTGTTGCAGATCTATGGCATAAAAGCAAGCCACACATAGACTAAAATTTACAAAAAAATAAAACAAAATTGTGAAGGCTTAAGATCTGAAAATTAAAACATCCTTCATTATTTCTTCAGCTCTATTTTTAGGCCTTTTTGAGCTGTTTTTCTTTCTCATCTAATTCAATTGTTTGAGCATATTGGAACTAGTTTGTTTTCTATTTTTGGCTCAAGATTTGATCTAATTAGAGCCATTATTCTTTTTTAGATTCATAGGTTCAGATTTGAGTTTGTTTGAACCTTTGTTCCTCTATCATAATCTACCTTACTGATAAGCCAAGATTGGACTGTTTGGCTGATCTAATTCACTAACCTATCAGTAGTAAATTGAAAGGCTAATTAGTCATGATTAGGCTGTATGAATAACTCGAAGTGTGTGTTTAGGAGTGGCATTTGAGCTTGCACACTTTTAGATTTTGTTTCTCTTTTTTGGTATGGGGTTGTACCTTTCTTGTTTTCATCCTGCCCTCTTTTTCACTTTTTACTGTTTTTGTAGTTTTATTTTTCTCCTTCAAAGAAAAAATCAACAACTAACTAAATGCTCAAAGACTGAGCTTTATTGACATACCTATCTAACCTAATCTAACTTGAAATATTTACATAACTAGCTGAAAATTTCTCTTTTCCAATACATCCAGTCAATCAGATGGTTCCATGACTGGTTTTTGCTCATCTCTTTGAGCATGCAAGACAAATAGGGCCAATCCCATTTGCTTTGTTTCTCAGTAGCAATTCTAAAAGATTTTGTTGTACTTGGTGATATGCTGTTGTTTGCACCCTTTATCCCTTCTTTAGATATCTCCAGGAAATCAACATAGGGATCTTGAAATAATGCCTGGTTAAGAGTATTTGTAAGACATAGTTCCACCAAGATCATATCTTCTTTCTCCACTGGATCGAGGTAAATATTGTCTTGAGAAAGAAAAACTTCCTCATTTTCATTATTATCTGAAGTGGAGGACTCATCATATATTGCAGTGTTGTCCACTTGTAGTCCTGGTATGCTTTGATTCAATGGAATGACCTCTATGAAGAGGTTATTATATTCTTGAGCAGAGGTATGTTCAATTGCCTCCTCTTTTTCATGAGAAGGCTCCTTGGTTTCAACCTGCTAAAAAATCTCTTCATTGTTTTCATCCTCAAAATTTGAGCTGAAAGGCTACTGATTCCCAATCACATGGAAATTATTACTAATGGTCTGAGATGAAGTAGAGCAAAGATCCAACAAATCTTTACTTACTTCCAAGCTCTCATAAATTTCTTCATCAGTATGATAAATGGTCTGCCCTGGCTCATTACTTCTTTGAAGGAACTGATCTTCCTCCCATAAATCTGCTAATGATGGTCCTGCAAGATTAACTTCTTTTTGGGGAGCATCATCACTAGATAGATCAAAGTTAGGAAAATCATAAATATAAGTAATACTACCAATCAAACATACTGGGTTATTAGCAGGTCCTTCTTTATCCTGATCTACAAAAGAACTTTCTAAATCTATACAACAAAGTTCTCTATGTGAATGGGCAAGAGTATTTGTTTTGCAAAAAGTTTCAGAGTCTGGTTGTTTATTAATAGTCTGATCTATCTCTTTTTCTGTCAAAGGGGAAGATGTTTCTATGTTCCTTTGAACAGGAGTACAATAGTTCTATGTCTCTTGTGAAGACTGATTTTGAGGCTGGATGTCTTCTTGAGCCTCAGTTATAAGGGATGATGAATCATTTTTTGGGTTTTCAGGGATATCTTGAGGAATGTTCTTTATTTCTTGTTTGATTTCTTCCTCAAATGATTCATCTATATTCTTATAATTTTTTAATAGGATATTAAACTCATTAATGGTTGTTAAAAGATCTTCAGGATGTATTACTTCCAAGTCCTCATCATTGTCTATAATGTCTTGGGTGATGTTTTGTGATGGATCATAATGTATTCCAACCCATGATAATGATGTGGTGTTTCCTTTATAGTTCTCATAAAACACATATTCAAGGTCCTTTAAAGAAAACAAACTACTAGATTTCAACCATTCATACCAATCCCTAGCTTTTCCTTGTAATGTTAACATGAACATTTCCATAAGGCAGTCTTCATGCCATTCCACTTTCAACCTCCATACATGTATATGAAATTTGATGAGATGTAATAAAGGGTCATCAAACTTTTCACCTTGAAAAACAGGCAGGTTGTCATCCTAATTCACTTGAGGCATCTTATGTGGAAACCCAGGGATATGATCTCTACTCATTGGGGAATATCTTCGTTGTATTCTTGGAATTATTTTGGAAATTGGATAAAAGGTCACTGTATCTGTTCAATTAGTTCAGGTTCTTCTACCAATGGAGTCATTTGGTCTTTTGAGAGTTTTTAAAGTGTGAAGTCGCCAAGTGGAAATTTTTTATCTTTTATAGAGGTAAAATGTTTTATGGTTCCACCACCATGTTTATTATGAACCAATCTGAAATATTTTTGGATTTTCTGAGTTTTTTCAGTCCTATGGGTCATGAGAATGTCCTTGAAATATTTAATTGAAAGATTCAACTATAATATTAAAAGAGAAAAAATGGAAAATCTAGATCAAGACACACTAAAAGCTCTTTTGTTGAAAACAATTAGAGATGAATAGATAGGTATCCTTAACATGATGGGGAAGGGGGAAATATCTCAACTTCCATTAGTTGATGTTGGGGAACTATGTATTAATATCTCAAGAGGAAAATAAAAAATTTTGAAAGGACCAAGAGATCCTGCTCTTGCTAGGGTAAACAAATCTACAACTAGAACAGTGAGTAGGGAAAAAATAGGGAACATGCTTGATGAATTCAAACAGAAATTTTAGGGAGTCTTAGTGAACAAATAGACACCCTTAAGTTACAAAACAAGCAAAAATCTGAGACTGATTCTTTGGCTATTTTCTCTCCAAAATGCAGAAAGAAGCATGCTTTGAGAGAATGTCCTCTTGAAGAAAAAGTTATGGAAACTTGTATGATTTGTTCAAAAATTCATGAGACTAAGAATTTCCCTTCAATTCTCGGTCTTAAGGTTGTTTTTTAAGAAGAAAAAACATCAAATCCTACATAATCTCTTTGTTTTGTCTCTAGAAGACCATGGCAGGGGCCACAAACTCAAGGGTTTAACAACTAAATGAATACTCAACCCCCACCAAATTGGAATTCTTGGCAGCAACCTTGGCCCCAATCTCAATTTCAATCTCAACCTTGGGCTCAAGGAATGCATAATCCATATGGAGGATTTTCTTAGTACTATCAATATCCTCCATCATATCCAAATTTCCCTCCCCAAAAAATTCCTCAACAAAATCAACAACCTCCAATCCAAAACCAAAATCCACAACTCTCACTACCATTCCCTCAAAGACCAAATTAGTTACCTAGCCAACCATTACCAAACCCCAACAATAAAAATCCTCAAATTACCCATATGATAGAAGGTCAGCAATTTCCAACCTATATGATTAATCCTCTAGATCTTAATGATTTCCAACTTCTGGTAGAATATTAGAAAAGAAGAAGCCTTCTGTAATCATTCAAGAACAAGACAATTATGAGGAATATTCTCTACAAACTAATAAAATTTTTTAGGAAGAAGTAGTTCTCCAAAACCAAAATTCTGAAGATAAAAGAAAAAACAACCAATAAATTCAACTCCTGTCATAGAGCAACCATCAGTATCTACTTCTACACCTCCTTTTCCTGAAAGATTACAAATTGATAGAGTAGAAAAGCATATTATGTTGCCTAATTATGATTTCCTAGATGAATTGAGAAATATTTGCATCAAAATCCATTTGTTACAAGCCATCAAGGAAATTCCAATTTTAGCTAAAACAATAAAGGAGTTGAGTATGAAGAAACCAGGAAGAAAAATAAAAGAAATAAAAAAAATCCAGCTTGTAGGAAAAATAGTAAACATAATGATTGGAAAATTTTCAATTCAAAAATATTTAGATCCCGAAAGTCTAGTTGTCAAAAGACATATCAATGGAGTTGAAATTTCAAATACACTGATTGATTTAGGAGCAGCAATAAACATCATGGGAAAACAGACCATCGAACAACTTAAGCTTTCTAATCTTCTTTATACACTTACATTACTACAATTAGCAGATAGATCTATAATTAAACCAGATGGTGTGTTAGAAGATATATCAGTGTCTCTAGATTCTTGGGAGTATCCTATTGATTTTATGATATTAACCCATAAGAAAAATCTAGGAGGACACCCACTTATACTAGGAAGAACTTGGTTGGCTACAGCTTATGCTTTCATTAGTTGTAGATCTGGTGACATGTATATTTCTGATGGTAATTCAACTAAGAAATTCACTCTGTATCCTCCAGCAAGAACAATCACAAAAATAGATGACAAAGAATGGATTGATGATGAAGAAGATATACAACCTCTCTTCACTATCTCAAACATTAGTGTAGACAGCCAAATCTTAAATACAATAGAAAATTATGAATCATCTCCAGAATATGAACATGATCAATTTCAAGAGAAATCAAATATTGAATATTAGCCATCTAGGAAGATGTCTATTTACTCTATGGAAGAATTTGGTAGCTCTACAGTTGAAATATTTCCAAGGAAAACCTTGAACATAAACAAAAACTTGGAAAATTACAACAAGAGAAGCTAATCGAAACATTGCAACAAAATTCATCTGCATATACATGGGAATACACTGACATGAAAGGAATTAGTCCTAAGACTTGTAAACATCAAATCTACATTGAGGAAAATTGCAAACCTATTAGACAACCTCAAAGAAGGATGAATCTAAATCTCAGGGAAATTGTGAAAGAAGAGTTGCAAAAGTTGTTAAATGTAAACTTCATCTATCTAGTTTCAAACAGTCAGTGGGTTTCTCCTTTAGTGATTGTACCCAAGAAGAATGGTAAATGGAGGGCATGCATTGATTATCAAGAATTGAATAAAGCTACCCTTAAATATCATTTTCCTTTGCCTTTTATAGATCAAGTGTTAGATACATTAGCAGGTAAGAAGTATTTCTCATTCTTGGATGGTTTCAGTGGTTATAATCAAATTCAAGTTGCACTTGAAGATCAGGATAAAACCACATTCACCTGTCCATGGGGAAATTATGCCTACCAAGTACTTCCTTTTGGATTGTGCAATGCACCTGCAACATTCCAAAGGGCAGTACTAGGAATTTTTTTTGATCTAATACATGATTGTGTAGAAGTGTATATGGATGAATTTACAGTTTATGGTAATACATTTGAGGAGGCTTTAGAAAACTTGGAAAAGGTTCTTAAAGATGTAAGGAAACAAACCTCTCACTAAGTCATGACAAATGTTTCATGATTTTTACTGAAGGGATTGTTTTGGGACATCACATTTTAGGAGATGGAATTAAAGTTGATAAATCTAAAGTTAAGGTTATCTCCAGCTTATCAGTTCCAAGTTCCAAAAGGATGTTAGAATTTTTCTAGGATTCACAGGATATTATAGAATATTTATAGAAAATTTCACCAAAATAGCATCCCCACTATTCAAGCTACTCACCAAAGATTGTGAATTTAGTTGGAATCTTGACTGCCAGTTAGCATTTGAAACCTTAAAAGAAAAAATTTCTGAAGCACCCATCTTAAGAGGGCCTAACTGGAAACTACCTTTTCATATTTGAACAGATGCTTCAGACATAGCTCTAGGAGTTGTGTTAGGACAAAAATATTTGATCCCCTATGCAAGTAAGAATCTGACTCCCCCATAGTTGAATTACACTGTAACTGAAAAAGGAATTCTTAGCCGTTGTTCATGCCATCAATAAATTCAGACATTACATAACATGCTATGAAACCTTTGTCCATACAGATCACTCTACAATTAGGTATTTATTGAATAAATCTATTACTAATGCCAGAGTTACAAGATGGTTATTTCTCCTACAAGAATTTAACATTACTATTCTAGACAAGCTTGGAAAACAAAACACAGTTGTTGATTTCCTGTATAGAAATCAAAATATCAAAGATAACACTCCAGTTGAAGATAAATTTCCTAATGAATATCTTTTTTGCAATAACTACTCAAACCCCTTGGTTTGCAGATATTACCAATTACTTAGTTACAGGAAAATTACCTTCACATTTTCATTCTAGAGAGAAAATAGGAATCATTCAATTAAGTGCGAGATACTCATGGATTAGTAATGAATTGTTTAAGACAGGTCCAAATCTCATTATCAGAAGATGTGTTCGAGAATATGAAATGCCTGAAATTCTTAAGGCATGTCTCGATGAACCTTGTGGTGGAAATTTTTCTGATAAGAGGACAACCTATAAAATCCTTCATCTATGATATTATTGGCCATCCATCTTCAAAGATGCCAAAGAATATGTCAAAAGGTGTGGCAATTTCCAAAGGGTAGGGAAACCTGCTCCTTCAAATGAAATTCCATTGCAACCTCAGGTACTCATTGAACCTTTTGAAAAATGGGCCTTGGATTTTTTTGGACCTATCAATCCTCCATCTAAACAAAAGAAGTATATTTTGGTATGCAGTGACTATGTCACTAAATCGGTAGAGGCTAAAGCATTACCTTTTGCTAATGAAGGGTCTGTAGTTAATTTTATTTTTGAGAATATCTTCACTCGTTTTGGTGTTCCAAGAGAAATTGCAACAGATCAAGGCGCTTAATTTACATTAAAGGTGGTGAAAAGGATGGTAGAAGATTACAATATCAAACACAGAAAGTCTACTCCTTACCATCCATAAGAAAATGGTAAAGTTGAATCTACCAATAAGGTGATTGAAGGAATTCTCACTAAGACTGTTCATCTACACAAAAGATATTGGGCAGATAGGCTTCTTGAAGTCTTATGGGCCACATAACTACATGGAGAAATACAACAGGACATACTCCCTATGAACTTGTTTATGGGAAGCAAGTCATGTTCCATATAGAGTTTCAGATCAAAACCTTCAAGATGGCAGTCTAATTGGGACTTGATTTATCAGAACCACAGAAGCATAAACTGGAGCAACTCAATGAACTAGATGAAATCAAACAAGATGTAGTCCAAAGAACCAGTATAGTCCAGCAGCAAGACTAAATGGAATGACAAGTATATCAAAGAGAAAAAATTTCAAGAAGGGGATTGGGCAGTCTTGTTTGACTCAAAAAGTCAAGTTTCAAAATTTATCTCTTCTTGTGAATGGTCATTGGTTGAAAGTATATCATAAACCACTTTCAAAAGAAGAGTTTGTCAAGAAATTTCAAGATAATATTGATATGGAGTTAGAGAAGAAGAATGCTTCTTCTTCACAAACTTAGCTTTTACTTTTCCTACATTTGATAAACATAAATAAAAAATAAAGTGTATAAGTATGAAAACCAACCAATGATTGGCATACTTATGCAGAAAATATAGGGTGAAAATCAGAGCTCTCTGACACCCTATATTTTCCATTTTCCTTTCTGTAATAAAGTAGTAAAAACTACATTCATATTTGCAGTTCATAATATGAAAAGTTTCATTCCATCACACTCCATTTTCATTTCATTTAATTCCACTTTCATTTCATTTTCACATTCATACCATTTCATTCCACTTTCATTCCATATTTTTCACTCATTCCATTCATGTTTCTAACTTAAAAATATATATACATATTTACATTTTGCAGCTCATCACATTCTACAGTTGAGCACATTGTGAAACTGATTCTATTATGCAGCTAATTTGATTTTGCAGCCACTTCAATAATTCTGACATGATGATTGCAAAAGGGACTAAAGGATTATGTTTTGAAGGTCACCATGCTACAAAAGGAGTACCTAAGGAACAACATCAAGCAACAACAAAAAATAAGGTTAAGTTCTAAGGTAAAGTGTAAAAATGTATTTTAATAGAAAATTTAAAAACATGAAATATGTATAATATGTAAATTCATATGTTCCTTGACAACCTATCATTCGAATTGATTACAAATCCTCATCATGATATATCTCGACCATATCCTCATATAATATTGCATAACGGTTCGTCATTAATATCCTTGATTGATGACTAACGGTCATGATCATGGTGTGACCTAATTGTCTATGTCTCTCCAAGACCGTATCACTTACTTATTTCCTACAGCTCACCATAAACCCTCCATCTGTAGCTCATTTATTTCCATCGTTTCCATAGCCAATTCATCTCCATCAACTCTACAGTAAATTCATTTCCACAAAAAAGAGGGGTAATTATGAAGGTTGAAGGCACTCTACATAGAAGAAGGATGGGTTTTATTGTTAGAATAGAACCCGTGGGGGCGAAATACATGGAAGGATACCCACAGGTTAGAGAAATTCTACAGCAAGCTGGATGGATGAGATTCATAGACAAGTTTAATGTCTTTCATAAGGAAATTACAAAGTCATTTGCTCGGTCTTTTGATGGAACCAAGGTGGATATTGGGGACATTAAATTTATAGTGACACATTCATTCCTAGCTGAAGCTACAGAAATTCCGAGGCATGGAGAGAGATGGTTTAAGAACAAAGAATTACATAATGAATCATGGAAGGATATACTTAAAAACCCAAGTATGGATGTCTCGGTCTTTAGAAAAGGAATCCCAAGTACTGCTCTGAAAAAAAAATGGAGAAATATGCTTTTGATTTTGCAGAAATTCATAACTTGTGAAGGAAGATTTGGAACCATGTATGTTTATCATATCCGTTTATTAATGAATTTTCTAGAAAATGGTGAAACCAACCTTCCCTTATTTCTTCTCAATAGTATAAGAAGAATGGCCTCGAATGTAAAAAAGAGAATACAATCCATAAAGACCACTATGCATCACCATGGCTTGGTTAAAATATTGATTGAATTTCACTTAAGGAGCATAGGAGACAATTGGGAGGATCTCCTTGTTAGGAATCATTTTCAAGAACAACCAGAATCACCACCCAAGGAAGAAAATGTCAGGAGATCAAGTAAAAGAAAGAAAACTGATATAATTGTTGAAGACAGACCTAAAACTTCACCACAGAGGGATAATGAAATACTAATTTCTGAGGAAATGACAGAAATTAGAAAACAAATTAAGCCTAGAGGAAATAAAAATAAAGAGAGTGAGGTTATAAATGAAGGGTATGAAAGTCCTCCAAAACTAAGAAGGATCTCTAGACTCTGAGGCATTATGAAGAAGACATTGTCTAAAGAAGCAAAGCTCATAAATATAGAAGAGGAAACCCCAGTTTCATCACCTGTTGATAATTCTCCTAAGTACAATCCTCAAAACTCTCCTATTTATCATTTTGAAGAAGGCCCCAGTAGAAGATCTCCTGGTATAGATCCAGTTCAGCAACATATATATGATTATGTAGAGTTGTTGGAAAGAAGAAGTATCCTCTAATTGACTCTCTTAAGAAAGATATTTATGGATTAGAGATATTGAACAAGCACATCAAGTTGGAAAATGAGACTTTGAAGGAACAAAACAAGTTGGACAAATCAATGCATGATAATACTACTCTGCAGCTAGGGCTATTGCACAAGGAAAATAGGAAATTGAAGAAGAAGAACAAGAGACTGAAAAGAGCAATCACAAACCTCAAGTTCAAACTTCTTATGAAAAATCCAAGAATGACATTAACTTCAAAAAGTAACAAAATAATAATATTGGATGTCCTAGCTGAAGTATCTAAGCACATGCAGTAAGGGAGAATAATTCATAATTTTCGAAAATTGCATGAGGAAATGCAATGATTTTGCAGTGGGGGTATGTTGAACCTCATGATTACCCTCTCCTTTATATTTTTTTCATCTCATTCCACCACTTTTCCATAAGTTCATAAATCCTAATCAGTGAAGAATTTTAAGGTTTTGTCTCAAGGATAAATTTAAATTATTGTCATATTATATTTTCATGATTTTTCTATTTTGATAAGTTTTTCCAAATTAACTACAGAATGCAGCCTGTTCTGCAGCTAACTATGCGTTCCGTAGCCACTCTTATGGTTTACCAGGTTCCATGTGTCAGTTGAGGAATCAAGCCACATGAGTGTTTCTAGAATCTTGCCTATATGGATTCTATCCTACTCACATGGTCCAGATTGACATAAAAAGGAGCCTAAACTTATGGTCAAATTTACAAGTCAAATAACATTACCTACAGCAATAAGACTCTTGATTTTCTCTTCAAAGGAAATGATGAGTCCAATAGTCCTATTTTGATTGTAATTCAAGTTAGACACCTGTAGATAACTTAACTCACAATTATTTATGTAGTTTCTCTTTAAATAGTGGTTCCACAGAACTGAGAGATAGTTCAGTGCAGTTCAGATTTCTAAAGTGAATACTCTGTTTTCCAGACTTTGTTTTAATAAAGAGGTTCAGTTACCAAATGCTTGCTTGATTTCACTTTTGACAAGCTAGGAGTCAACCAACTTAGTAGCAGAGGGCCCCTGCTCCTGAAGGAGGTTTTTATTATGTTTTCTAGTTAGATTTCCTTTACTCTGCTTAACAATTTTTGCTTATGTTCATTTCCAGTTTTCAATTAGTTTAATGTTAAAATACAAATTGTGTATACTTACACTTCCAAAACGTTTTATGAAAATAGAAACTTTGTTTTCACTATTGAATTAAGGATTGAAGTGTTAAGGAATCACAGTTGTTTAGATTTATTGTTCTTGTCTTTCATTTCCATTAGAACAGAGTTGTCAATTGTTGTGTTAGTAGATGTTTATGAAAGCCATTTTAAATATGCTAAATTCTACATTAAATGGTTAAATATCTCACATATGCAGTAGTTGAATTTATCTTTCTTCTTTCATTTTCTTTCCAAGGACTAAAAGCATAATTTATTTCTTCAAAGGCATCTCAAGAGGTTAAACACTTCACATTTTAGTGTGGATGACAAGTCAATTATACATTTAGTTGATTTTAGTTAGATATTACATGCTTTTAATTTCAAGACTCTCACTTAATTGCAAACAAAAATCTTCCCAAAAACCACTCTAAAAGGAATTGATCTAAACATATTAAGAGGGGATGGTTGAATGATTAAATGTAATGCAATTTTTGAGTTATTCATTTACAGAGTTTTTCTCTAGTTCAAATAGGTGCAATTAGCTTACTCAAACATTACTTCAAAAAGGTCACTCTTTACAAATTGAATAATTGGAGTAGCTAAACACATCTTAGATATTTTAATTTGCATTCCTTGTTTTCTGGTCTAGGACCTTAGCAAACTAAATTACAAACACTTGCTAAACTCCATCTGAATAGGGTCATGCCTAACAATTGAATGTTGAGATAACTGAAGGTACAATAGTTGATTCATTTTCTGCTTTCATAGGTATTGTAACTCTCAATATTAGTCTTTTTAGAAATAGATCCATGGATTAGGATTAACAAACAAAATAGATAGATTCTTTGATTATTAAAATAGGTCTTAACTAGCCCTTAGCTTTTGGTTTGCTTTTATGAAAAATAGAATAGTTTTGGTACACTTCCTTTTCTTCCTTCTCAAATTAATTTAGATTAATTTAATTCATTTCATAATTCTAGATTAACCATCCTTGGATTTCAAAGAACAAAAACCCCCCTAAAAACAAAATAAAACACAAAATAGGTTGCTTAAGCACATATGGTGCACTAAACTTCATCAACTTACTAGCCTTGGTTGATAATTAATGACAACAATTTAGGACACTAAATTGACTAAACAGATGGTAGGAATTACTTTTGGCATCCTCATAGAGACGGTCTATGAACTGCTCCAATTCAACCTGCTGCGCAAGGCCAACGATGTGTGTGGCCTGGGCTTGGGTGGTTTCGGTAGCTTTGGTCACAATAGTTTGCTCGACCTCACTAAGTTGTTGTTGTGCCTGCAGCTCTCTGTGTTGAAGCTCACTAGTGATGGAGATAAACAAGAAGTGCAACTATGCACCCGTCTATCATGCAACATCGAGGTTGACCGAAGAGCACGCACGGACTTGGTCGCCTAATACTGAGGGTACCATAGAAATAGTTGTGCCCGGGAGGGGGCAGGTCCGACTGTCCATTACGGTGGTCAAGGCTGTAACTGTAGCTGGTTGGCTTGCTTGATTCTTCTACGCCTAATCCACGCTCTCCGGAAGTGTGTCTAATTTTAGCTGAAGGGCCTGCAGTTTGGATTGAAAACCTTCTATTGTGGCCTTGTACTGTCCTTACAAAGCAACTTATCGGTCTTCTAATGCAATGGTGACGGCGTCCGCAATCTTCTCTAAGTCATATTTTTTCAATGTGACCTTCATTTCTATGCTAGGATTAATAGCCTTGCGTTTTTTCCTTGGTCCTTTGGGAGGCTCACTGGTGCATTTAGTACCATGTGGGGAAGTCGCATCTTCGCCACCAAGCCCTTCGAGTCCCTGTTCCTGCTGAGACTCTTGCTCTATCCTTGTGGTAGCATCCTTAGGGATTTATTGGGTCATGCTTTTCTTCGTAGCATGTACCTCAGATTATTTTTTTCTTTCCAATGGGACAGTATTCTTTGGAGTCGTGCTTTGGCCAGATGTGCCTGCTGTAATCGGGGCAGATGACTTGAAGCCAAGATTCCATGTCGATGGCCACGTTGAAACCACTTAATCAATTTCTGCTTTTGTAGCCATATAAGGGAGAGTATACCAGGCTGGATCTCAGTGGGCACAAATTTGCACATTGTGTATAGTAACCTCAAAACACCACAATATCCTTATACTTTTCGTAGATCGTGGGTAACAAGTGCGGCTGGGAATGAATTGTTGCTACCAGAGCATGATCAAATAATACCCAGAATAACTTATTCACCTCGATCCTCTTGGGATCCTTCGAATCCCAAATTTTTTCAAACTGCACACCCTCACACATACCTGGCTCAAGTTCGGGGAGAACTGCCTCGTCAGGTGCCTCCCATGCAACCAAGGCAATTAACATCATCATCCAGGAATTGCAGAATGCCTTTCCATGTTCCTGCGCCTTGTGCACATTGTCTAAAAATTCATCAACAAGGTTCTGCGACCAGTTGTAGCAAACCCCTTTTTCACATCTACCAGCGAGCTGAATTAGATAAGCGGGGACGACCGATACTTGGCACTTGCGCATCATTTTGCATGCCAGTATTAGGGTAACCATGTATACGCCCGAAAACTATTTTTTCTATCAAGAACCCTCTTTAGTTGCAAGTAACATGATATTTCTGTCGGACGTTGTCAGCAATCCGTTGCTCGAACTTCTTGCCGACACCCTCCTTAGGATCGAGCCCGTGCATGGGGAGGTTGGTGATTCAGTGAATTATGGCAGCGTCAATCGAGATGCGACCCTGAATCCACAAAGACCCATCATGGACCAGCGCCAGCAACCAGCGAACAACCAGGCTGGTGATGTTGTATCGGCAAAAGTGGGGGATGCACAATAAATTTAATATCCCTGAACGTGCCAATCCTCGTGCCCATGCCATTAGCTATACCTTCGGAATGTTACCATACAACACTTTTTCAAGATATAATTCTAAAGACAATGCAGGGAAGGCGTCTATATTGCCTAGATCACGATCATCTAACTTAAGGAGGGGGAGGCCTCCCAACATATCACCATTCAAGGGCACCTGCGCCAGGACCAAAGCCATCTATAGGTAGGTGCGAACAACGTTGACATTCTTGGGGATGCGCATGGTAGGCTTTCTTGTCTTAACATATGGCAGCAGTCAGGAAAGTGGGGTCGCATGCATATCTTCCTCTGGAGCCGTCATAGAGCGCTTCGACGAATCAGGCGAATGACCCTTAGGCACCTTTTGAGGGGAATGCACAATCCCAAGGGACGTGCATGGCTTCACCCTAGCCCACTTCGTATCTTTCTCTTTTCCTTTCTCTGCTCCCTTCACCTTCCCTTTGCCCTTTCTCTTGGTCGACGTAGACACAACCTCCTCCATATCAGGGGTTACTTGTAATACATCTTCATAATCAAATTCCCCAGAAGTCGCGACAGAAAATGATTTAGCAGGGTTAGTAGTGGTCATTTTTGCTTGGAAGATGAATTCATGGTTGCTGCTGTTAGAAGGGGTAGCTTGCCTAGACATATGAATGGCAATGGCACAGAATAGACTGAGTTCACAGAGGAGCACAAGGCACAAGAGTCTCGGAAAGCAAACAAACTTGTCCTGACTGACACCCCTCTGTTTATAGCCCCAGATGGGTAAAAATGGTCGGATTAGCCTTAATTACAACTTATCATTATAGAAACGGTTAAAAATCCTCCCATATCACCACATTAATTTCCAATTGCCCATTCTTTTCAATGGTAAAATCGTTTTTCCACCTAGTTGCCCCGTTCCAATGGCTAGTTTTTCCAGTTGTGTACCACCCTTGTGCCTGCGTCGCACTTTTTTGCACCTCCTACCCTACACAGCTATCAATCCCGCCTTCGATTTTTTAGTCTGGTGCATGTAGCATCCTTTACACAACTACTCTGGCCATATAGTCATTTGGTCAGCACTGGATTGTCCCTATAGGGTTTTAGGCTACTTCCATTAATGTACCTTGGCAAGTAGTCTTCACGCAGCGTTGCCAACCTGGCCGCACCACCATTGGTAATATCCTTCACTATGTATGGGCCCAACCAGTGCTTACAGAACTTTCCTGGATGGCATACAAACTGGCTATCATAAAGCGATACCAATTCGTCTTCCCTAAAGACCTTCTGCTAGATATGTCAATCATGCCATGCTTTTTCGTGAGCCTTCTGAACTTGCTGGTGGAATTGATCTATGAACCGATCTTCTTCCAAGGCCACCAACTGCACCAAGCATTCCTCCATGATGTCTGGTTCCACCATGTTTGTAAAATCTGAAATGCGCAGGCTGGGAACAATGTATTCCATAGGCATGATGGCCTCCTTCCCATAGACCATTCTAAAGGGTGTTTTTCCTGTGAGTTTTTTACATGTGGTCCTATACACCTAGAGTACTAAGGGAATGTGTACGTCCCAATAGGTTCAGTCAGTGTTACAGACGCTAGTGATAGCGTGTTCCAAAATTTTATTGAAGGCCTTTACTGCCCCATTCGCTTGTGGGTGATATGGGGTACTCTTCGTGTGGTGGATCTAGAATTCCTTAGTCAAAGCCACAATAGTTTCATTAACAAAATGCATACCTCTATCGCTAATTATGATCTTCGGGCAACCAAACCTGGTGAAAATATGTTCTAAAATGAAGTGCGTAATGGTATCTGCAGTATAGTCCTTGAAAACTTCTGATTCTACCCACCTAGTTACATAATCAGTGGCGGTGATGATGTACTGGTCGCCCGTCTTCTTTCCTAGGGGATTGATGGGTCTTGTTGTGGTCCTGTGATTTGGCAAATTGACATACCAAGTGACAAGGCAACATCAAAACCAATCTTTAGATCTCCAGGACCTAGCCTTCCTAGTCTCATAGAGGGATCTCTCAATTTTTTGCAAATATATGACTTGTTTGCTTGTAAAAGGTTGATTTTAGGCTAGTTATTAAACACGAGTTTGTTTTATTTTTGGTTGGACATGATGATCTAGGCTGGATAGGAAGAAAGAGGAAATCTCCAAGTCATTTGGAAATGGAGTCGAATGGAAGTCTTGATAATTCCATCAACGGATCAGAGGTATCAAAGGGAAAATCTAACTTGGCCAGTGGATCTTCAAGGTCTTTTAGGTGAAATGAAATGGACATCAATGGTTTTAGAATGAAAAGTAGAACTAAGGGCAATTAAGAATCCTTAATTATATGTACTTCTCAACAAAGGGACTTAAAAGATTATTTGAACATAAAGAGGCATTCAATAGATAGGGCTAACCATAAATTCTACAAACCACACTTCATAAAATAATAATTTCAAGACAAACTTCTCCAATCAAATATAGAAGGCGAGAAACTCATTTAACTTCCAGTGATTTCACCTTCAAGGATAAGAAAACATTCAAGATTCACACATAACTGTATTCATAGAAGAGGGAACTCCTAGACATCTTTGACTACAGCTATAAAGACCTTCAAAACAATTAGTTAATCAAGTACAAAGGGTATGCTCGGAACAAAACCTCTTTGGCATACTTTGAACAATGGTACTTTGAAGGGAGACTTTAGAAACAGTTTTTAAGTGGCAACAAGTAAGTAGGGAAAACCATAAATCATTCTTGAGACCAACTGTATTGAACTTATTTCAAAAATGACAAGCATAAGGGTTCTAGAGAGAAATTAAGAATTCTCTAAAATATCGTAGCAAAGGAAAACATTAAGGCAGTGAAGAGTAAATAGAACTAAGGTGCTTTCAAAAGACATTTCTTAGCCTAAAACTTTTACTCTACTGCAACAGAGAATGATGAAACATAATGAAACAAGAAATAGCAATAACAGATTTAGAGTTACTTCACCAATAGCCAAGCTCAGGGATCCAATGATAGAGCCTTCCCCATAAATAAACAGGTCAAGACATCCATAAGTTCCAAAACACCAATTTCTTATTAACTTCAACAGGACTATGTATTACTTCAAAGAGTCATCAAATGCCAACAATACAATGAGTTCCAATGCAGTATTTATACTGCAAATGAGGAGGTGGAACTGATCTAGGGTTTGAGAGTCATTAACTACAGAGTAAATGCATTCCTAGCCTTGATAACCATGCAAGGCATAAGGTAGGAAATGTTCAACTACTTCTCTGCTTCAATAACTCTGTCTTAACTTCTGAGAGAAAGATAGGAGAAAATATTGACTTTTATGGTTTATCCTTATCCTTACAATAACTGTCTGACAGTTTTAAATATATTTTTTAGTGTAATAACTGTTTAATCAGTCTTTGCAGGTAGAAAGTAGGCCAAAGGTTTCAGTTGATTTTCTAAGTGAATAACTACTCTTGGTTGATGTATTTGAGGCTACTTTAGCCTAAGTTTCCTTAATTTCATCATTAAACTGTGTTTAAAGTCAGATTCTACCTTTGGCCTTCATAATTCATCATGTTGTCTTTATTGTTTTATTGATTTCTTTAAACCTTTATTCACTGTCTTTAACTATGTTTTTTATCCTTAATCCACTTCGATTAGTCTTTAATCTTCTGTTCTGATATTTTGTTTTTGTTTTGCTGTGTGAGGGGGTTTCCTTTTGGTGTGTTGGAGGGTTCTATGATTCAACCAGTGGTCATGAAACACTGATTAAACCTTTGAATCAAACCCTTAAACCCATTCTTCATCTATTTGGCCTCATGGATCGTCATCCATAAGCCTTAGTAAAACAATTTGACTGTGGGATGGCCCTTTGACTTGGGGCTGCCATTAAACCTGCAATAACAAAAAAACATTAATAAATCCTGTGTGCTTGGCTACAAACTGCTTCAGGGGTTCATGGCATTAGGGAAATGTTCTGAGGAAGGGGATATGCATGGGAGGAGGGGTTCTAGGAGGAACCGAGGTGAATTTTGAATAATGGCACAGAAACATAGAATAGTGGTTTTGGGCAATACCAAGGTAGTATTTGCGCAGGGGTTAGGTGGTAAAAGGTTTTGGTCCCATCAGACGTGATACCATCCAGCGGATGACACGCATCTTGGGGAAAACCACTTTTATCGCGCAAAAATGGGATTTTAAACCATTTCAGAGAAATGAGCGCGATAACGATCAGGGGCCGTCGGATCTGGGGGATCCAGATCTACGGTGGAGGGTGAACGCAACGGGAGAAGGTGTTTGGCAGTGGAGAATGGGTGAGGACAGGTGGCTGATGATGAATGGACTAGCGGGATGCTAGTGAAAGGTGGGCCAGGGTGATGATGTCAGCTCTTTTTTTGGGGAGTGAAATGTTATCGGGCGGGGTTTTTAAAGGCGAGGTGGGATAACAGCCGTCAGATGAGGATAATGGATGGTGGGGATCCGTTCAGGGAGAAGCGAGTGAAGAAGGGCCGGGATGAATGGGGAACGGGAGAGGAAGCGATGGACGTTGCATTGGTGAAATCAACGGTTGAGATTTTTTAGACGAAAGCAGCGGTGAAGTGAGAAAATAAGGGGTGAAGGGAGTTGAAAGTAAGGTGCGGAGAAGGTGGTTTCATGGGGGAGTAAGGGGACCAAGGCTAAGAAAAAGGGGTTTAGACTTAGCCCATGGTTGCAGGCCTCGATCACATAGGGAAGGAGTGGATTTAGGCTAAAAATAAGGATTTTTAGACTTTTTTAAAGGTTCTGATAGGGTTGGAAAGGGTGATTTAAACCAAAAAAAGGGTTTTTCTCATGGTTTAAAGGTTTTTTAGTGGAATGGAGAGTATAAGAAGGGGAAAATGAGCCTTTTAGAGGAAAAAGGGATTGATAAAAATAGGGGTAAGGATGGTAAAATGGGGAAATGGAATGGAGGTGAAAATGATGAAAATAGCTTGAAAAAAGCTTCCTTTTGAAACAACAGGGTGATCTTTTAGAAGGCATAGATGAATATTTTGGTGAATTGATAGACTTAGGATGATGAAGGTAGAGAGATTTCTAGAACTCACAATGATTCTTGAAATATTATTTCTAGAAATCTAGGATTGGCAATTTAGTAATCTTTGGATATCATCAAAATTACTTATGACTAATAGTGGCTCCACTTGGGGAGGGCAGCTATCTTTTCAAGGTGTCCAGAACCTCAGTTTATGAAATCTCTTAGTTTCAACAAATCAGTGCCTTATCCATTGGGTAGATTTCTTCTTTTTATTGCTGATATTTCTCTTAAAAAGACAACTTTTAATAATATGCAATGTATATTCCTTTCACACAGTCTTTATACCTACCCAATCCTACTTGTCCTAGCATTT
Source organism: Pinus albicaulis (assembly GCA_034641835.2). NCBI lineage: Eukaryota > Viridiplantae > Streptophyta > Pinopsida > Pinales > Pinaceae > Pinus > Pinus albicaulis. Next base: position 256,176 of record JAXQQM020059149.1, read on the forward strand.
TCTCTTCTTTTGAGTGCATTTGAACTAGCAAACTCTTTAACATTTTATTTTTGAAAACTAAAAATAAACTAGCTATTCCTATCCTTATTTCTTCCAAGAGTCCTGATTAAACTGTTGAACTCTTTATTTCTCTACCTATTCTAACCATCTATCAAGATTAAACTGTTTGACAAATTTCCACTCTCTAGTCTAAAACAGGAAGTTGAAAACATAGTCAAATCAGGATTAACCAGTCTGATTTGCTATGAGGCTATGGCATTTTGTACAAGCTGCACATAGACTTTATTTACAGAAATTTAAAACAAAACTGTGAAGGCTTAAGATCTAAAATTGATAGACATCCTTCTTTCTTTCATTAGTTCAAATTTTGATCTTTTTAGAACCATTTCACTTTTCTCTAATCTATTCTACTGATAAACCAAGTTTACACAGTTTGGAAAATATTTTTCACTAATCCTATCAGCAAAAATTTAAAGCATGGTTTTAATCAGGATTAGACTTTCTGATTAACCTTGGTCGTGGCATCTGAACAAATGTAATATTCCAAATCTAGAACAGCTCAACAAGCCTGCTGAAATAACACACTTCTAAGAATTTTGTGCATAGAAATGAGTTTGCAGCTCCTAGATCCCTTAGATTAGCTCATCTAAGATCTAAATCCAAAAGGAGAGCAAAAACAAATCAGACTAGGTGAGTTCAATAGATCTCCCACAAACTAGTCTAGCTTAAAATCACCCAAAGAGAGGGGCTGCGGCTATATGCAAAGGACTGCTTCAGAAATAACACAGATCCACTGAAGCACAGTAGGAGGCTGATATGGAGGTATAGAAATCAGATTTATAACAACAAATCAGATGTGCATTACATCCCATACATTGTACAAGAGAAAGAATGAGACAATACAGGAAAAATCCTCAGTAATGAGGTGTTACAACCATAACAAAAGACTGTATAACCATGACAACCTTATTTTAGGGGCTAAAGCAATAGTTTATTAATCTTCATATCTAGCACATATCTGTACATAAAATATTAGATCTAATACAGATCTGTGTACAAGAAATGTTGATCTATACATTCCCCTTGGGGTTTTGTGCAAAACATGAAGCACAAAGAGTAGATCCGAGATCTAAGGTTACATATTTGCATAATGATTCAAAAATTTCTGAATAATGCAATGGGACAGCATATCAAATCTGAAACAAAAATGTATTGGATGCCCAATCCATGGATCACCACAGTGAGAGGAAGAATTCTAACACTGGAGATCTCTCCTCCAAAATGCAAACAAAACACCCTACAGCTTCTCCTTTGCAAATAACACAGTCCAGGTGTTAGTCATCAGTATTTTTACCTGTTATTGATGACTAGTTTCCTTAACTAAGTTTTCTAGAAGCTGATCTCCAAACTATAAAAACTGTCATCTAGAAAACACCCCGAAACAATTTTTTTTTCCTCCTACCCCTTCCCGTCAGTCTATGATGAGAAAAAAATTCAGCTGTCAAGTCCTATCTGATTTTAGCAAAATATCCTTGTTTATAGCTGTCATAGCTGTAAATTATTTGCCATCATTTACCCTTGTTTCACAAGCCATTCACTATCCAATAACTAACAAAATGTCTGCAACCCTATCCCTAGTCATCTTGTCATTTGAAAACCTGATCATACCTGAGAAAACATTTAGTATCTGTCAAGACTATTCCTAAGTTAGATATTTGTGTTTAGGGATTTTTTCCATGGCTAAGACATCCTAAGCCAAAAACCTCTGTCTAGTACCAACCTGCCATAGATTGTCTTACTGTTTTGCAAAACAAGTCTTGTTCCATCCATAGGTCACACACCACTACGAGGTCATTTTGTCTCAGTTCAGAAGAATTTCAACAAAGATCCAAATCAGAAGAAGATAAGCATGTTCACTGTCTAAAAATAATGTGTTTAGATCAAGAATAAATCTCCATAAGACACCAAAAGAGCTCTCCAAGGTTAAAAGTCATATGTTTTTACATCTCTGCAGGGGTGTAATTGTAATGATGATCAAAGTGCAAAAGAGAAAAGGGACCAAATCAAATAGGTCCTCCATGCTGAATTAGTTTTCCATAAGTAAAAAAAATGAAATAAAGTAAGTGAAGGGCAACTAATAGGTATGGTATACAACCCAAAAACTGCCTGAAAAATAGAGAGCTGCCTCCAAGTCACATGAATGCAAAAGACTAATGTTATACTGATCAGCAGTGTTTCATCATCTCCTCCAAAAAGCAGTATTGCATAAACTTTTCAAAAGGCATCATCATATAGAAAATAGAAGACAGCTGCTTCTTATGCGACCTCAAGCCTAGGATGTGAACATTAGTCAAAGGACAATTTTAAGATACTCCTAAAAACACAGTCAAAGGAAGAGACACATGATTGCAGAAAGATGACATAGTTTTGAAATAGATGAAATGTCATATCTACAGTGAGAACCTCCTTCAAAAGAGCAGACGGTTAGAAGCTCAGTGCTAACCTCCTTCATCAAAAGTAGATGGTTAAAAGCACAGTGAGAACCTCCTCCAATTAAGAGCAGATGGTTAGGAACATCATAATATAACCTTCTTCATTTAAAAGCATAGGGTTAAGGTGTTTTAAGTGACTTCAGAAATTATAGGCCACCTCCTTCCCAGGGATGAAACAAAAGATGCATCAACAGTGTTTCCAATGGTGTTTGAGTGGGTTCTCTGTTTGAAAGACAAGGGTGAAAATCAGTGGAGCAAATGAAAGTTTATAGTTTGAAGGCCTGAGTTTCATTATCAACAAAGCAGTGACATTATGGTATTAAAAGGGCCATCTATTTTTCTATTTTTAAAGGTCACCTCCTTGATGAACAACAGTGGGTCCAGTCTTGGTTTAAAATACTTCCTTACTTCAACAACAGTGGATACATAGGGTTTCAAAGGCTACAATGACTGGTATTTTTATAAACCTTTTCAAAAAGATATAAGGTCACTGTTTCGAAATAAATGGGGTTGTAATGTGATGAAGCCCTATTTTCACTCACAGTCAAAAGGCTTATCCATTAAATAATGAAAGACAGAGTTTTGAAGACCCAGGTAGTTTGTCAAACATAGGCCTCCTTCACAAATAAGTAGAGGGCCCACCATTGTTTGAGGGTATTCAAAAGATGACATGTGGAACAGATCAAATCATAACTATTGTTGTTATATGGTTTTAAAGAAGGTAGGCATAACAATTTTAAAAAGGCTTCATTATTGTTTGTTAGCATTGCCTCCTTTGTAAATAAACAAAGGCACAAAGTCACTTTTCAAAGTTTCTTGGAAAAGCAAAAAGAGCTTTTTCATTTCAAACGAGGAGGAAAAGGCATTTAAAAGAACCCTCACCAAGTTTTAAAAACTCAAAGCAACATTCATTAGCATCATGCCCGAAGAAAGAAATAGTTCTTGAGAAAAATTTGGAGAATTTTTCAAGTTTAAGGTAGCTCGGCACGCCTGTTACAATGCGCGGTGCACCTGTGCTCGGCACCTAGGGCCGATCCAACAGGCCATATGCGCAGCGCGTTTTGCTTTCAACGCTCGCCCATCAAACTGTTCTTAACGTTGCTTCTTGCCCACTGAACCAGTACTTAAAAAGCATTAAAGACTCATCTTTTATGAAGGTATTTGCCATCTCTTATCCAAGTCTTGAGTTCGGAGGAGGGTTTAATGATGAATTTCAAAAGAGAAACAATGATAAAATAATAGGTTTGTTATTTTGAATAGAAGAAAGAAAAATAGTTGGTTTTCAAGAGTAAACTCTCTTATTCATCAAAATCACAAAAACAGAGTTTGAATAGATGGATTTCTAGTCAAAAGAAAGGAGGTCTTCTTATGCTATGAAATAGTGAAGGATTTGTGTAGTCTCCAATAGAAAGTAGAGTTTGTGAAGGTTTTTCAAATCAGTTTAAAGAGATATTTTAATAGTAATTTCAAAGAACACTATGATCATCTAAATCAAAGAAGAACAGTGGTTAGAGGATAGGGTTTTTGTCTTCTTAAAAGAGGTTTTTCTTGCTATGGATAGCAAAGAATCAAAAACAGAGATTGAAGGTGAAGAAACTGTGTGTCAAAATCAAAAGACATTTGTCTCCAAAATCCACAAACAGACCTTGTCAAAGACCTCATTGCTCAAACAAAAATACTGAAGAGGTGAAATTGTTTTCATTCAACTAATACTTGTTCGCTAAACTCAAAGAAAAACAGTGTTCATTTAGGGGAGATGGAATTTTTTTGAAAGACCTATTACTCAGTGACAAGGATACTGTCTTTTGTTTTAGATAAACAATAATCATCACAGAAGAACAGTTTATTCAAAGAGAGAACACAGTGTTTTTCTAAGGGTACAATCTTTGTTCTGAATCATTCCCTTAAAACAGTGATATCAAAAGCCACAGTGATTTCAAAGGAACCTCTTTCTTGCTTCAAATAACCACAGAAAAAAGTGAATTGAGGGAGAATATTTCATATTTTCAAAATCAAAGAAAGCTTTTTTCATTAAAACAAACTTGTTGGCTCACTAAGGACAGACATAGTTCTTCAAAGAGTAAAGGGTGTGTTGGTTGAAGACTTATCTCAGTGATCACTTAGAAAGTTTATCTTGGTAAGTCAGTAAAGAATATCAGAAGCAGAAATGCCTCCAAAGAAGGATAGCAAGAGCAGGTATCACAATAGGTATGAGCCTATCTCAACTCAAGAAGTGAATGAATCCCCTTCGGTGCTCTTTAATTTTCATGAAGCAGGGTGCTTGGAATTTTTCCAAAAGGTTCAATAATTGAAAAGTCATCTTCCTTTGACACATTTGTTTGCTTTAAAGCTGCAAGGGAATCATGTTCATCTAGCAGGTTTAGATTTCAAGCTCTCTCCTAGGGCTATCTCCAAAGCTACCAAAATTCAATATATCAGATAAAAATGGTTCAAACAAACATACTTAGATTTAAATCACTACAAACCCTTCCTAAAATATAACATCGGGTTGCTTGCCCAGCTATTTTCCCCTTCTCCTACTTGTTGACCAGCTATGCCCCTCTCATGAAAATCATAATGAGATATTTCACATGTGAAGGGAGGTTTTCCCGAATTTATGCTTACCATATCAGGCTTCTTATGCACTTCACAAGAACTCAATTGCAAAACTTCCCTTTTTTCCTCTATAGAAGCATAGACAAGATGGCCTCTACTGTCCAAAAGAAGCCCTCCTCTCAACAACAAGCTTGTTTATTTCATCATTCCCTTATCAAGATCATCATCCTCCATCAACTTGAGAAAAAGGGAGTTTCTTGGGACTCTTTCATCTCCCATCCCAATTTTTCCATTGCATATTCATCTCATACACCTTCCTCACCATCCACTCATCATGTTTCTCCTTCTTCTAGTAAATCCACTCCTAAAGGACAAAAATCTCCTATGATTGAAAGTGAAGAAGAGAAGAGGCAAACTAATAGTGAAGAAAGGCAAAGTGAGAGGAGGCAAACAAGTGATGAGGAAGGAAAAAATGAAGAATCTAAGCTTGACAATGAGCATAAAGAAGGAAGTGATGAAGAGCTGGAAAAAATTGATGCAGAGCACAGTGGTCATGAAGAGGAACATGTTGGCAGCTCAGACAGTAGTGAGCATGATGGTAATGAGGCGCAAAACAGTGAGGGTACAGAGCACTACAGTCATGAAGAAAGAAGAGACAGAAAAGAACAAGGCAGCCCTCAAGGAGACATACAAGGTGGTAGCCAAGACACTTATGATGAAAAACAATAAAGCCCTCAAGCAGGAAATGATGGTGGCAATCAAGCACCAAACAGTGAGCATTCCAAAGAGGGCAGCATAGAGCAAAAGGGCCAAATCAGTGACTATGAGCATAGCAGTGATAAATACAAACAAGGCAATCTTCAAAACGAGGAAAACAATGACAAAGATGATGATGGAAGTAACAAGGTTAAAGACCAAGTTGAGCAAGTGCAAATAGGTAAAATTCCTCCTTCTTCTCCTCCACACCACCAAAAGCATGTGCTAGCTGCCTCTCCTAGGCAAGGGGTCATGTTTTCCTCTCCAAAGGTAACAAAGTCCCAAACTTCAAGAAAGAAAGTGGCTCAAGTTGTAACTCCCAATGTTACTAGAGCACTCTGAAGCAAAGGCAAGTTGCCCAAGCAACCTATCATTGAAGTGCCAAAGAAGAGGAAGACCAAGAAATCTATCCAAGGCAAGGGGAAAGAGAAAGAGGAAAGTAGTCATGAAAAGGAAAGGGAGTTTGATATAATTCAGATAAACAATGATGATAGTGACAATAAATATAGAATCCTTGAGGCTCTCTTGCGAAACAGAGAATATCAAATTCATGATCTACAAGCTGATCTAGAAAGCTCAAAAGACTTCATCCATGTCCTATAGATGCAAAACAAGCAAATGAGTGGTCAAATGGCTGTATTTGAGGCCCGAGCTTTCAAATATCAAAGGGAGGCCTCCAAAGCACAAACTATGCTTGAAGAGCTTATGGGTAAATTCAATGATACTGAAGAGGAAGAGTAGCCAAGGAGAAAGAGGCCTAGGACTATGGGTCTCAAGAGAGCTTTGGAGAAAAAGAAAGAGGAAGAGGCAGCCCTTCTCCGATCTTATCCTCTTACTCATTTGCTCGCCCAAGAAATAAAAGATAATAGAGAAGCATGGCTTGAAAGGGAAAATAAACATTTAGAGGACAAGTCAGAAAGAGCTAATAGAGACTTGAGCCTGCAAAAGAAAATGACCGGGCACTATAAAAAGCTAAATCAATTTGCCCGAAGGAAATTGAAGGTTACACAAGAAAAGCTCAAGGCAGCCCGAAAGAGGCGCTCGGTAGAAAAAGTGGGGAAAAGCATATCAAATATTGAGATCTTGCCTTCTGCTTCTCTACAGGTTTCTAAAAACCCATGAAGGTCTTGCTCACCAAAATTGGGCAAATTTCGACAAGTTTTTGTTTTTTGACATTTTTTGGCCTAATTGCAGAATTTTGTGGGCATCACCATTTTTGTTTGGAGCATCCTCAGACGTTGAAAGTGGTAAAATTGGATGCATTATATTCAATATCATCTACTCAGAAAATTTCAGATCCAAAGGATGAGTTTTGATCCCCTAAAAAGGTGAAAAACAGTGATTTTTTGACTTTCTGCCTCTCATATCAGCAAAGGGCTAATTTCTGGTTTTTTCCACTCAGGTCAGTTTTTCACATACTTCCAGCAATCAGTTTGGGAAAAAAAAATAGTTTCAGAATCCATACATCTAGGGCTTTCCAGCAAGCCATCACAGGCCAAGTTTTGACATCGGGAGGTCCCTCAAAAGCTGTCTGCAAAATAGGGAATTTTCTGCTGCTATGTTCCTGTAGCATTTTTTCAAAAAAGAAGTTTTCTGAAGTGGCTTATCCAAATGTGCGCTGGTCATTTTTAGCCATTGTCAGTTGTGAAAAGTCAATTTAATTTCCTTTTTTAGCATTTTAATATATTTTTATAGATATTTTGTGCCTTGGGCTTTGGAAAGCCTCAAGTACAAAATCAGATATTTGTATTAGGCCAATGGGCTTGCTAGTTGCTCTAGGAGGTTTTCCTTCTCTTTGGCCTATATATTCCAAGAGATTTTATTGTAAACAAAGGCTGAACTTGATAATATAGAGCAATACATGATATTACAAGCTTTGAAGAAACACTTTGTCTCATGATGTGGATGATTTCTTGTTTGTCTTGGATGGTGGAAGAGGACTATTTGTTGGATTCCTTGGCCTGGTAAATGGTATAGTGTTCCTATCTGTATGTTTTCCTTAGTTTATCATACATGTTTCCATGATTCTTGCTTGTTGTAAGTCAGTAAAGAATAGATTTGAGACATGCCCATGGAGGCACCTCAAGTTTCCTGATTTTATTACAACTTCTATGTTTTTCTTCCTTCTCAGCCATATCAAAGAATTCTTAACGCCTCTTTGATCACTGAAGAAACTTGTTGCTTGTTTCATTTATGGTTGTTATGCATGCTAAGTATGATTCATGGTATGCCCTACTTACTCATGGCTAGTCAAAGCTCCATCTTTGAAAACTCTCTTTGAATTATTGATTGTCTTAGTTTGAACCAAGGAGGTCTTGTTTCGATCTTGCCCTTTGCCTAAAAACTTTGCATTCTATTTTCAAAGTTCCCAATAGCTCAAAATATGATGTGTACGAGTTCCCTCTTCGTAAATTGAGTTGTTTGTCCATATTATTTGTTTTCCCAAAATTCTGAAGGTGATTTCCCAAAGTTGGAGGGTCTTATACTTCCATGCATCACTGGAATGTTTATTTTATGCATTTATTAGTTTAAGTTTCATTCATAGAGACCAATGGTTACCCCTAACTTATCAATGCTTGCTGATTAACTATTCATGTTTAAAATATCTTTGTATTTCACAAACTTAGTGTCCATCTCATTTCATTCCACCTAAAAGAATCCATTTTACCTCGACCAAATCAGCCCTGCAATATACCTTCTCCACCCTTTGAGGCAGTCTCAACCTTATTGACCCCATAGCCCAGTTGATCTTATATCTTGTTATATGTTTAGCCTTTGATCAGTTCTTCCCTCAAAAACCTAAAACAAACCAAAACACACTTAAAAACTAGCCTAAAATCAAAAACATAGAAAGCAAACAAGTTCATATCCTTTGCACAAATATAGAGAGCCCTCTGTGAGTCCAAGAATGCTAGGTCCTTAGGCTCCAAAGTTGGTTTGATGTTACCCTGTCATTTGGCTTGCCAATCTGCCAAATCACGGGACCCTAACATAATGGCGATCACGGTGGGACTTTTCTGAGTTCATATTAAGCTTAATAACTTTCAAGACTCTCGAAAAACCCTTGTTGAACTGAGCATGCTATCATGTTTATCCATCCCACCACTCACTAACATAATGGCGATCGCGGTGGGACTCTGAGTGAATAAACAAACTTAGACTTCCCTAAACATTTTCAGTATCCCTTAAAAGGACTATCTTGTCGACTTACCCCACCACTCACGCTTAATGGCAATCATGATGGGACCTTTCCAAGTTAGTGACAAACTAAGTATACTTAGGACTCTAGAAATCCTTTGTCTTCAAGAATATCCAGTGATTATCAGCCACTTCATCGCCACACTAACATAATGGCGATTATGGTGAGACTCTCTATGTTCATGACTGTCTAGCAAACTATTGTTGGCTCATTAGTCCTTCGGATTAAATCATAAAATTAATTGATAAAGCCATTAGAGTAAACTCTCTTTGTTTCATCACCTTAGCCCAGTGCTGAAAACAAATTTAGGACACGCTTACAAATCAGACTGCATATAAAAACTCAGAAAAACCCCAAAAAAGAAGCATCCCTAGATTGGCTTTTTATCTATTTTTGGTGGTGGACCATAAGTACATATCTCTCAAATAACAAAAACATCCATCTGGCGACTCCACTAGCCTCCAGTAGGCCTAATACTCCATAAAAAACCAAAAATTCCATAAAACATACTTTTTTGTTGATTCAGCTTTCCCAAAAAACTCAAAATTCATGATGCAGCCTCTGAAATTAGTGAAAAACTAAGGACAAATTAGGGATTCAGAAATATTCATCTAAACATAGGAAATCAACAGAATAAACTTGCAAATAAAACCATAGCTTTCTTAACAATCTAGAAAACTGTTGAAACTAAGTTTGACGGCATTTTTTGCAAGTTTCCACATAAAATTTTCTAGAAAACATTTTTTCCAAAAAACATCTTTGTTAGTATTGGTGGTGGACCACAAATCTCAAGAAAATCCACCTGGCAACTCTACTAGCCTTCATTTTGTTTTCACCTCACGCACATTAGCAAAACCCCTAGAGAGGTCTTCCATCCAAAAACAATCACAACTATCACCTTCTCTAAAATTTGACTTTGAAATCTGGCTTCACGAAGAATTAATACCAAATCTCACTCGGACCCAAATCCCCCTATCACAGTTGATAACCTAGAAAAGATTTTGTAGAAAACTTCTGAAACTGGTAACTTAGCTACCGATAGGACCATCCAAAAAGCAAGCTCTGTACCTGAACACCTTACATCCTTGCAAGATTCCTAGTTTGACTTGAGTTCAGCAAAAACCCTTCTTAGAAGCAAGTTTCAAAGTCAAATCAATCTTGATGATCTTGAGCCCTTAGATTTGCAACAGAGTCCTAGTAGAGAAGCCTCACCCACTACACCTCCTGATTTTCAGCATCTCTCCCAATTTGGCTCTTATCATCCCAAATCTGCTCAAAATCAGTCCATAAGTCCAAGCACTTCTGCCACACTTTTTCAAACCACGACAGTGCAAATCACCTCATCCCATACCACAACACCTCATACTGTAAATCTACCATTCGCTTTCATCATGGCAGCTTGGTATGCGCCCTTAGTATTACCACAGCCTTTGGTACCTTTGCCAAATGATTACCAATCCAAAATCCCACATTTCACCAGGGCTGAGGCTACTACCGCCCAACAACATATTGATAGAATTAGTGATGCTTTTGAATACATGGAATTAGAAGATGAGACCATAAGAATGAGGATGTTTGCCCAAAGCCTAGGCGGAGAACCCAAGAAATGGTTTAAAAGATTAGCTCCTAACAGTATACATGATCTCCCAACACTTTACCAAACTTTCATAAATAGGTGGGAAATCAAGAAAAGCCCCATCCAAATCCTTTTTGAATATAACAATATTAAAAGGAATATAGGGGAAAGTGTTCAGAACTATTGCACTAGATTCAAGAGTTTCTATAACTCCCTTCCACCTCACATGAAACCTCCACTTGGCTCGGTACTAGTAAAATTTCTCGAAGGTTTCGATCCAGACATGACATACCAACTAAGAGAAAGAGACCCCGCAACCTTAGAAGAAATGAAAAAAGTAGCTATTAGTGCTGAAGCCAACCTAGCTGAGAAAAGAGTTCGGATAAGATCAGAAAAGAAAGTCACATTCCATGATGAGGTCATGCCTTTAGTTTCCTCCTTAGACCCCAGAATAAACAACCTGGTTAGATCCATGGAAAAAATGTGGCAAAGAATAAGTCTGAATGAAAAAGTACCTCTCAAGGACAACCAGCCAAATCCTCAAAACAGAAACCAGAACCAAAATTTTAGAAGAGAAATGCCTCAGAACAAACCAAGGGAAAATGACCAACAAATCAGGCCACCTTTCAATGAAAACTAAGTTGATGAGGTATAAAGAGATATCAAACCACTTGATGAAAATCACTTAAACTTAATAGGTTCTGATAACGAGGGTGAGGTTTTCCTCACAGAAGAAGAACAAGTTTTCTTCTCCTCAAATCAAAATGAAGCAAATTATGAAGACCCCGAGGATCCCGAGGTAGGACTACAAAACGCTATAATGGAAGTCCACAGGCAATATGATCTTAGGAGTAAGAAAAACCAGGACAACTCTAAGAAAGGTAGCTCAGAAACTGCTGTTACTAAAACCCCCGATACCATACTTAAAAGAGCATCAGATAGTAACAAAATCATGGCTAAGAAAACTGACCAAAACAAAGACAAAGCTAGTCAGGAAAGCCTTGATCCAAACTATCCTAGTACCTCTACTAAGATTCCTAAAATAGCTGTATTAAACAAAACCCTAAATCAGAGTCAGCAAATTAAGCACATAGAGAAATTCATCGCTAAAAAAATTGAAGCAAATCTATCTAAACTGTAAGTGCCCTTCAGTTTTGAAGGAGAAATTTCCAAAATCAAGATCACCATTCCTCTCACTGAACTTATTGCCCAAAGCTCATATAAATCTCAAGTGCTAAAAGTCCTAAACATAGGAAATGATGCTAATACTCTACACCTAGCTGATGACACTCCTGAGGTATTGTTTGGACCAAAAATGGAAGGAAAATATCAAGAGGGAACCACTCTTCCTTTTAACATTAGCCTGAATATACATGACCAAATCCTACATAATGCCATGCTAGATTCTGGGGCCTCTCACAATCTCATGTCGAAAGTAGTAATGGAAAGATTAGGCCTAGAAATAACAAAATCTTATAAAGACTTATATTTATTTGATTCAAGCAGAGTCGAGTTTCTAGGCCTAATAAAAGATCTTTGTGTCAGTTTGGCTCAAGTACCTGCGAAACACCTAGTCATGGACATAGTGGTAGCAGACATCCCTCCCAAGTACAGAATGCTTTTATCCAGATCTTGGGGGGCCAAGCTTCAAGGAAATATTCAACTAGATATGTCTTATGCCACCATTCCTGTGTTTAATCAAACAAGAATACTGTATCGGGAATCACACATGAAATATATGGTCAGCAGCCAAGAAAGGCCTGATAACATCCCTATGTATTCCATAAATTCAAACATGGATTCCTTCATCTTACATCTAGAAGGTGACACTGATGAAAACACAAGTGAAACTGAAACCAGTTCAAGCACAGTATCGTAGCCAGACCAACCTCTATATGATGAATTTGATACTCAAAACTATCATGACCCTGAAAAATTATGTCTTGATGAGAGGGAATTTGATTTTCCACTAATAGAGATAGATCAGAAAACAAAAAACATTATACGCCCTCAAGCAAATTGCTCAAACCAAGGACAAACATCAACAATACAATCAGGAACCTTTTTCAAAACAGAGGCACTAGAGGACTTGCATATTACAAACCTCTTTCGAAATTAGGGGCATGGGAGCCTAATGTTCTTGCCATACTTAAATGCTTCACCATCTCATGACTTTACCTCCTTGAATGAAACCTTGACTATTGCCACAACTGTTAAAAATCCGAGGAGAATGCCTGATAAACTTGATATAAAGGGATGTGATAGCTATAGTCCAAAAACACCCAAGCTGATTGAGCTAGCTAAAATTTTGACCTTACACCAAACATTAAGAACTGCTAGAATATGCAAAATTGCTCAAGATACTAGTACATGTCGGGAAAACTGTTTGAAACACTGTGACACTGCCTTCAATTCAAGAAACAACTTTGACAAAAGGAAATACAAAAATCTTGTTCAAGCATTAACAATCAAAGACAAGACAACTAGACATAGGATCTGTGTTTATTTCAGAAACACAAATACATGCCCCTGGAACAGAAATTGTATTCTTCCTAACCAAGACCATATTATACAAATATTAGGTGTTTCTAATCATATGTCTTTACAAAGTGATGCTTCATGGTATCATCAATTAATTCCTTTTCAAAGCAAACATCTCAAATAATTTTTCAAATATGCTGGAAGTAGTTCCATCTTCAAACCTAGAATTGCAAAACCACCCAACACCAAAGGCATGTTCCTAAAGGCCATGTTTCCAGTCTTGAATTTCTTCATTTTGATATACCTTGATGATGTCATCATATTATTTTAAAATGGCAATGAATATCTGCATTATTTGAAAAATATGTACAACAAAAGGAGAAGTGAAAATCAAAGGTATAAAGAAGCGTAGCAAGAAGACACAGGGTTGTTTAGAGATTCATGCATGAATCCTTATTTTATGCTTACAAGAGAAAATTTTCCAAACTTTTCTTTTCAAGAGCTGAGTGGACCAAGGGCATCAGGAGATCCTTATGAAGATAAGATGCTCAAGTTTCACCATTTTCAAGAGTTCTAGTTTCAGATTTTTCAACCATTGTACATACCATTGCTTGAAGAAATGAATCAAAAATAGAAAATGCAAAAACAATATAAAAGTTGAAAATAGGGCAGTTTTAGAAAACATCATGAAAAGTGCCATGTTCAAAAAATAGTCATTCTGAAAGTGCACAAGTCTAAATGCCGCCACTAGTGCTCAAAATATGTCTTGTTCAGTTATCTAGCCTAATCATAACTAAACATGTTTTAAATTGATTGATGATAAGTTAGTGAGATAAGTGATAGTCAAATTGTGTAAGCTTGACTTGTCAAAGAAAGTAGATTAGGAAAAGAATGCTGGTTCCGCACGCTCAAAACAGAACCAAAGAGAAAAACAGGGATGGAAAACAATTTTTATATCTTGGCCCTGATTGTTCTAAGTTTCATTTTGTACATAAATAATGTTTGTGTGCAACTTGATTTTATGCCACGAATGTGTGACAAATCAGACCATCTAATCCTGATTTGATCGTTTTTCAATTTCCTGCTTTAGACTAGAGAATGAAATCCTGTCAAACAACTTAATCTTGACAGTCGATCGTAGTATATATAGAGAATCAAAAGAGTTCATCAGTTTAATATAAACTCCTAGAAGATATAAGTGTAGCAGTAGATAGTTTTTTTTTTCTTTTGTCAAAAAAAATTATATCTTATCAAGGGTAACTAGCTCAAATGCACCTAAAAGAAGAAAAAAAATTCCAGGAAATGTAGCTAGGTAGGTAGAAATGACTTTGATGTTAATTATGCTGTCAATTTTCAGAAATAGCACCAAGAAAGGGAGAATTTTGTGCCAATGGATAAAGCACTGGTCTTCACAAGCTAGAGATCTGCAATTCTGGACACCTCCTGAAAAGGAGCTGCCCTCCCCAAATGGAGCCATTGTTAGTCATCAGTATTTTTACCTGCTATTGATGAATAGTTTCCTTAACTGAGTTTTCTAGAAGTCGATCTCCAAACTATCAAATCTATCATCTAGAATGTTAGCCACCTATATTTTTAAATTATATAAGCTGGTGGCTAAATATTCTTTGCAGCCTTCAAGAAACAAATTCAGTTCTGAAGTTGTTGGTGCTTAAAGTCTGTTGGTAAGATCAGGAACTGCTGGTGGGTTCTTCATACCTCTCTTTTTCCCCAGCCTCTGATTCTCCAAGAAAATCCAAGTCAAAATACTGCTGCATCCCGTTTTCTTCCCCCCCCCCTTTTTTTCTCCTTTTTACCTTCATCCTCCTTTCTTCATAAAAACCCCACCAAACCATGTGTTATTCCTTATCCCTCCATTATTTTCTTTCCCCAAGGTTAAAAACCCATTTTTTAGCCTATCGGAACCGTTTTCCTTTTTTTAAAAAATCATTAAAAACCATAGAAAATACATATTTCTATGCGTTAGGCTTTAGCCCCACAGGCTAAGCCCCTTGTCGTTTCGTCCCCCACATGCCCGAGCGCCACGACCGACCGCTCAAGTCATAAGGCGCTAAGCCGAAGCGTAATCCCACTCCGCCCTTTTCCCTTTAAAACCTTCAAAAGACCCATCTTTATAAGGTTCAGGCGTGAAATATCAAACCACGTGTTCCTTTGCCCCGAGTCCTCCCAGCCGTCGATCTGCCCCACAGATCAACGGAGCGGAGTACCCCTCGTCTGGTGGACCCCCCTTCGCTGCGTTGTTTCCCATTTCCACCGGTTTCATCCCGCACCACTTTCCACGTAAAACTGGTTTTCCCCATCGGCCAGCGATTCCACATGCTGGCCGACACGTGTCCTCCACTTCATTCCAAAACCGCCATGCAAGTCCCATCGCCTGCGCATTAATCTTCGTACCGTGGCCCCGCAGTGGAATTCCCCTTTGCCGTCGGATTTGGGCCCTCCCATCCGACGGTTGCTAATCGCCGTTCTTGCTCGGTCTTTAACAAACTTGCCCGTCAGTTAAATCTCCCCTAGCGCATTCGAGAGCCGATCCTCGCCGTCGATCTTTGTAGATCGACGGCTTACATTCACTCTCCCAATTCCATTGTACAGTCCACCTTTTTCCCCGCTGACTATTCAAAACGCTCTCGACCGTTGATTGCAATACGATCAACGGCTCTGATCGCTCCATTTTCTCGCACGCCCTCCGATGCAGTCTATCCATATACCGCAGGATTTCCTCATTTTTCTTGTATTTTGCAGGTTTTAAGGTTTTCTCTTCGTGTTTTATGAAAATCCAAAGGATGAGGGTGACGACTCTCGTTCTTTCAATTAATCCGAGAAAATCGATCGCAGGGTGAAGAACGATGAAATCAACAAGGTTTCATGAGCCTTGGTTGCCATGCATCTCTGTGAAGCCTGAAGGATGCCGTCGAAATCAAAGCAGAGAAAGATTATCAGATTGTAAAGACGGAATGAACCAGAGTAGCAGTTTTATGGACCAATTGACGGGGATTACGGCTAAGACGGTTATCAAAAGCCTAATCCCCGGCTCAGAACATAGATTAAAGCAAAACCTAAAAGTGTTCATCAGACGTATCGCCTCCACCGCCATACTTTGAGGCGAATTGGTTCCTCAACCACCACAGTGCCACCTATTGCCTCAGAATGCTCAGTCAGAGGCCGAATTTATTGAGCAAGATCAGATATTATGCCTCGGAACAGCCAAAGAAGTTATTTCTACACTAGATTTTATGCCAGAATGTTTGCAGAGTAACCCTGATAGTACGCAGAGCCTCAAAGGTCAACAAAAGCTCCCTTCGAGCTTACTTCATAAGTATAAACACATTAATGCAGTGTAACACCTGTATAATTTCTTCATCGAGCCTCCCAGGGTCAGGAAGACATTTATTCTGCATTAATTGTATTGGAGATCTTTTTATCAAATCTCACTTCCTCATCCTTCTATAAATACTCCAGAAGAAGATGAGTGAGGGGTTGGATTAGTTGGTTGTCAATGTAATTGCTGAATTGTTGT
Source organism: Pinus albicaulis (assembly GCA_034641835.2). Taxonomy (NCBI): domain Eukaryota; kingdom Viridiplantae; phylum Streptophyta; class Pinopsida; order Pinales; family Pinaceae; genus Pinus; species Pinus albicaulis. The sequence continues at coordinate 272,771 of JAXQQM020059149.1, forward strand.
AGCTGTTTCTGAGTGGAAAACTCTTGACTGTAAATAGTGGTTTTATGGGCTCTTGGAGCTCTACTTGTAACAGTTAGGTTAGGTTGTAAAGAGAGATGGATTAAAACATTGGATCTGAAGATTGTAACCGGTTTGAAGCAATCAATACAAGCTGATTTATGGGATCCTAATCTATGCTGATGGTGATGTTATTCTCACTGTGAACTTGTCATTTTATTTCTGTTTTCAAGTTGTTTCATTTTCCACTGTAAAGAACAGTTTAAACAGTGTTAGGATCTACTGTATACCAGTAACCTTCTTTGGCTTAAAAATCTTTATCCCAATGTTTTCTTCTAATTGTGTTATTTAGAAATGATTTAATTCAGTCTAAGTACAGAGATGCTGGCGTTCCCTCATCTTATCGTCACTGCTGAATGTTATTTTTGAATGTTACTTTCATATATGTTGTGTAAGGAATGAATTGAGGAAATCAAAGGTTAGCCCTGAGTCCCTTTCTTGTTTGCTCAACTATTTGACTGTTTCCCTTAGGATGTGTCAAAAGCTGACTAGTTTCAAATCACTTATCAGATCTTAGGCCATTCTATGTTATCTTGGTGATTGTCTTGGAAGCAACTAAGTAAGGAAGAGCTAGGAGAGGATCAGGGTAAGTCCCAGCCCTCTAGTTTCTGCTCCAAAGGTTGCCTTCAAGTTTCCCTTCGTTTTCTATTTGTGTTCTATTAGAAGTGTATCAAAGGCTGGATAGTTTCAAAGTACTTACCAGATCCTAGTTTACTTCTATGTTTTTCCTAAGTGCTTGGTCAAAGGCTGGCTAGTTTCAAAGTACTTACCAGATCCTGGGCTGCTCTTTGTTCTGTATCTATTATTTCCCTTCCTTATTGTATCACCCCATTCCATAAATCAAACTTTAAAGAGATCCTTAGGCATAGATGACCTGCCCCATAGATTACTCTTGAACCTGACCGTTTCAATTAAATCCTCTTATGACTCCATAGCCCAATGGATTGAAAACTTGCCATCATTTCCCTTCATGATCAAAGCTTACTCTTTTGCTTGCAACTTCTCACCTTTGAACCTATTTGCATATAGATCTTTCCATCTCAGACGGCAAGTATGTTCAACCATCCGAGAAAACTAAACCAAACCCTTGGCCTTCATAACTAGCCTAATATTCATCACCCTAGACTTCAAAGACAATATCCATCTTTGTACATATTGGAGAGATCCCTCTTCGGATTCAGGAGGGCTAGATCCTAGAATCCCAAAGTTGGTTGAAATGATGTTAACTCTGTGATCGGACTTTGCCAATCTTGGTTGTTACAGAGACCTAACATTTCTGGCGACTCCACTGGGGACTCTGACTTGAGCTTTCATCTTTTTCCCTGTGATTTTCACATAAACCTTGAGAGTCAAAAGCAGCATTTTCAAGCACTACCAAGAAATGGTAATCATGATGGAACTTGTTTGAATCAATGACAAACTAGGTCAACCCTAGGACTCTTTTAAGTTTTTGTCTAACCTTGGAAAATCAGCTAGCTTAGCCATAAGGATAGACTGTCTTTGTGTCATAACCGTAGCTAAGTTTTGAGGCAAAGCTAGGACGTTCTTTTAAACCACAAATAAAACAATTCAAAAAATACCAAAAACATTTCAGATTGGTAGTAAAACACTAGTTTTTGATATCTTGTTTACATTTTGATGTGTTTTACCCTATACTCTTAGACAGAGTCTGGAAAGGGCCAGGTAGCTTCCGGATCTCACCCTCTTTTGAGGTGACATATCTGGTGAATGCCCTCCCAGTCAATCTCTGGTTAGAGTTTGTTGTGTTTTGAGATATCCTTGAAAAGGAATGTTTCACAAACACTGTGGTGGACAGTGTACTCCTTTGAAAACACTCTGGACTTTCCACCTGGCGACTCCACAATCCTGAACAGACCTTAAGACTCCGCTGGGAAGAACCCTTATCATTATAAAATCATTTAAACTCAGGTAGAGGGCTGTGGGATGTAAAGATTGTAAAAACAGAATTCGTTAACCTCCTAAAGATTGTCATATCTGGTTGAAATTTTCCTGTTTACTCGGGTCTAAAATCTTAGCATAGTGGCTCCTAAAAAGATCCACACCAGAGCTCATCCTGACCCTGATCCACCTGAGATAGTCGATAACCCGAAAAAAATCCTTAGGAAGTCTCCTAAGATACAATCTTCAACTATCTTCAGGTCACCCCTAAGAGCTAATTCAGTCCCTGAAAACCTTTCAGCTCTTCAGAAATCATAGACTGACTTTTTGAACCCATTTAGGACTAGGTCATTTGGTGATTTAGATCAGCTAGATCCTGAGCCTTCACTTTCATTTCTCGAAACAAGTGAACCTCTTAGGCATAGAGAATCAACACCTCCTGATTTACATTTTCTACATAATCTAGGTGTTTCTCATCCAAGATCGGCTCAGAAATCTACTGCTGTTCCATCCACTTCTGTTCATCCTTCATCCACTGTTCAAACCACTCCATTTCAACCCACACCTCCTCTTGTAAATCCACCTCCACTACATATCATGGCAGCATGGTATGCTCCCTTAGTCCTTCCTGTACCACTTGTCAATCTTCCACAGGACTATCAATCCAAAATTCCATTATATGATGCTAGTAATACTATAATAGCATCTCAACATGTGGACAAGATGAATGACTACTTTGACAGAAATGAAATTGACAATGAATCTGTCAAAATCAGGCTGTTTGCTCAAAGTCTGGGGGGAGAAGTGAGAAAATGGTTTAAGGGTTTAACCCCCCATAGTATTAACGACCTCCAAGCCTTCCATCAAACATTCTTAAACAAATGGGAAGTAAGAAAGAACCCTCTCCAGGTCCTTGCCGACTATAACAATCTCCATAGGAACCCTGGGGAAAGTGTACAAGCTTATTGTACCAGATTTAACAGTGTCTATAATGCACTTTCCCCTGAACTAAAACCTCCTCAGGGCTCTGCTTTGAACAAATTTCTTGAAGGGTTCGACCCTGACATGACATACTCACTCAGAGAAAGTGTTTTTGCAACTCTTGAAGATATGCAAAGAGGTGCTCTTTCGGTGGAAGTTAACCTTATGGAGAAGAGAGCAAGGATGAAAACTGAAAAGAGACTATCTTTTAGAGAGGAATCCACTCCTTCCACCTCAAGTTCAAATATGGAAAGAATGATGGAAGAGATGATGAAGAAGATGAGCATTCTAGAGAGAGCACAAGCAAGTTTAAATCAAAACGCTCCTCAAAACATAAACCAAAACTAGAATCAGAATATAAGAAGGAATCAGCCTCCAAACAGACCCAGGGAAGATGATCAGCAGATCATCCCTCCCTTTCATCAAAACTTTTTAAGTGAGGTTGAAAAAACAGATCAAATGACAGAGGAAGATGATATAAACTTATTTGGGGTAGATGATGATGACTTTGAAGTTCATTATGATAAAAAACGAGGTCTTTATACACCTTATGATGACAAAAGAGATGATAATGAGAATTACTATCAAAACATGGAAAACACTGTCATAGAGCCTTCAAGGGAATATGAACTCAGAAGTAGATCTAATCAACAAACCCCCAACAATAAAACCTCTGACAAACCATCTCAAAACAGCTCTGCAACCAAGTCTAAAACAAGCAAACAAAAAGACAAAACAGTGGCTGATAATTCTGGTAGTGGTAAAGAAAAAGACACTCAAAATATTGAAAAACAGAGTGCAAACATTAGTAGTACTAGCACCTCGGTTAGTACTCCTGGAAAAACAACTGTTTCAACTGTAGATAAAACAAATCAGCAAGCTGTCATTGCTGATAAAGTGGCAGTAAACAAGGCTGAAATCAACGCTTCAAAGAATCAAAACCTTCTCAGCCTGAAACAGGAAATCTCTAAAATCAAAATCTCTGTTCCTTTGACTGAGTTAGCTGCCCAACATGTATATAGGTCCAAAATTTTGAAGGCTTTAAACTTAGAAGACAATGAAGACACACTCAATCTTAATGATGACCAACCAGAGCTTATTTTTGGTCCAAAGATTGAAGGAAAGTTCCAAGAGGGTCCTGTACCTCCCTTTTATGTAAGCTTAAACATTCATGACAAAATTCTGCACAACGCTATGCATGACTCAGGCGCTTCCCATAATTTAATGCCTAAAGCTGTAATGGAAAGCCTAGGTCTTGAAATTACCAGACCTTACAAAGATTTGTACTCTTTTGACTCAAGTAGAGTTAAATGCCTAGGATTGATAAAGGATCTTTGTGTTAACTTAGCCTAAATTCCAGCCAAGTGTTTAGTCTTGGATGTTGTTGTGGCTGATGTCCCCCCAAAGTATGGAATGCTTTTATCATGATCTTGGGGGGCTAAGTTACAGGGAACCATGCAAATGGACATGACCTATGCAACTATCCCTGTTTTCAATCAAACCAGAAGACTTTACAGGGAATCTCACATGCAGTACACAGTGACTAGTCAGGATCGGCCTCAAAACTCTTCTCTCTATGCTATAAACACGAGCCTTGATTCTTTTATCATGTTCAATGACGAAACACTCACAGAACAAATCATGTCAACAGAATCAATGGCTGAAATGGAAGAGGAGGAAAACGACGCTGAATTACCAAAGCAGTCTATTATGTCTGAAGATCCTAGCAAACTAAACACAGATCTTGAACTGCAAGTTATCTATCCTTTGAGCTTAAAACTTGACAGTCAGAAAGACAGTCCTCAACTCAATGAAGAATTTGAGGAATCAAAGCATACAAAGCCCATCCACCAAGCTGAAAAGGCTCCTCTCTGGACTATGTATTTTGATGGGTCATGCACCAAAACAAACGCAGGTGCAGGTGTCTGGATTACTAACACTGAAAACAATCATACAGAATGCATATCATGTAAGCTAAACTTTCAGTGTTCCAACAACATAGCAGAATATGAATCCCTTCTCCTAGGCTTGCATCTCTTGAAAAAGTTAGGTGCCAAGAGAATCAATGTATTTGGGGATTCCGAATTAATCATTAGGCAAGTTAATGGGGATTATAATGCAAATCAACCCAGACTTAGGGCCTACAGAAATGATGTCATGGATCTTTTGAAAACATTTGAGGAGTCCACATTGTCCTTTGTCCCAAGAAAAAGAAACATTGCAGCCCACAATTTGGCTTTTGCTGCTAGAACCTGCCCAATGCTGTATGAGGACACCTCTCAGATAAAATTCAGACCAGCTATACCAGATAACAAGAAATATTGGCAGGTGTTTGATGGAGATAAACAAATAGAAGACTTCATGCAATTCAGAAATGAATTTGAACTCCATAGTTCAGATTCAGATTATGACACAGATTGCAGTGAAGAAAAATTTCTCGATGAAGAAGAACCATCTCCACAGCTGGTAGATATAAACCTTCAGACTATCAAACTCAGAAACAAAACCGAATTAAGTGCAAAATCTGAAACAGAGGAATTGGAAACTCTGCATTCTAAGGATGATAGTCTGCCCAAGGGTTTGGCCCCTCTAGAAGAACTGTTTGATTTTGATGATGTGGCCAACAAACCTAAACTGGAACCTGTAGAAATTGAAGTGGAGGAATGTAATATAGGCAGTGAGGAAAAACCGAAATTGATCAAACTGTCTAAAACTTTACCAGCTCGCATTAAACTCAAATATATAGAGTTGTTCAAAGACTTTTCTGATGTTTTTGCTTGGAGTTACGAAGATCTTAAATCCTATGACACTGAAATAATACAGCACAAAATCCCTCTTAAAGGAAACCAAAAACCATTCAAACAGAAACTGCGCAGAATAAACCCTGTCCAGTTGCCACTGGTCAAGAAGGAAATCATGAAGATGCACGATGCTGGTATTATTGTCCCTATTAGATATTTTGAATGGGTGTCTAATCTAGTGTCTGTTAGGAAGAAGACTGGAGAAATCAGGCTTTGTATAGACTTCAGAAATTTAAACAAAACTTCATTGAAAGATAACTACCCTTTACCCAAGATGGATCATATTTTACAAAGGGTGGTTGGGTCTAAAAGAATTTCTTTGCTAGATGGCTATTCAGGGTATAATCAAGTCTTAGTCCACCCTAATGATCAATTAAAGACAGCTTTCACTACTCCATGGGGCACTTTCATGTATGTGAAAATGCCTTTTGGTCTAATGAATGCTGGAGCAACCTTTCAGAGAGCCATGGACATAGCATTCTCAGAAGAATTGGGTTTCTTCATCATTATCTATCTTGATGATGTAACTATGTTTTCAAAAACAGATGAAGAACACTTGGAACATTTGAGGAAAGTTTTCGAGAAGTGCAGAAAGTTTGGGATATCTTTGAACCCTAAGAAGACTTTATTTGGTCTCCAAGAAGGTAAAATTCTTGGGCACATCATTTCAGAAGAGGGTATAAAGATTGATCCCATGAGGATTGAGGCCATATTGCAAATCTCCCATCCTCGAAATATCAAAGAGTTGCAGTCTTTCATTGGGAAGATTAACTTTTTGAGAAGGTTCATCCCTAACCTAGCTGAGCTCCTTAGAAATATTACAAACATGCTGAAGAGGGAGAAAGGGGTGAAATGGACCTCTGAAGCAAAGACATCCTTTGAACTAGTGAAACAAGCGTTAACCAAGACACCGGTCCTCATAAGTCCTGATTTTTCGAAGGATTTTTATATCTTCTCATTTGCATCAGAACATACTATATGTTTGTTGTCCTTTACGGGGAAAAATCCCCCTGGGACAAGAGCGATGATTGCATTCTTTAGTAGGGCATTGAGGGATGCCCCTCTGAGGTATAACATTATGGAAAAGCAGGATTTTGCTTTAGTGAAAGCTTTGAAAGACTTCAGAGTATACATCCTTCATTCACACATAATTGCCTTTGTCCCAAATTCAGTTGTTAAAGACATCTTGACCCAGGATCCAGATGGTAAAAGAGGTAAGTGGATTGTTGCTATCCTTGAATATGATTTGGAGATAAAGCCCACTAAGCTCATCAAAGGCCAAGGTCTAGCTAGATTAATGGCTGAATCAAATTGTGAGGTTCTTGATATCAATATGATCAATGCTTTAGATGACCAAGAAGAATTCTCGACCCTTGTTGTTGAAGATAATTTTATGAATTCTCCTTGGTACGCTGATATTACTTTTGTTTTGCTTAATCTGAATACACCTCCTGGTTTATCCAAAACAAAGGCAAGATTCCTAAAGTTAAAAGCTGTAAACTATTGCATTATTGATAAATGTCTTTATTGGAAAAATGCTAGTGGTATATTGCTTAAATGTTTGCCTGAGTGTGACGAAAAGGTTAAACAGAATTCCATGAAGGAGAGTGTGGAGGCCATTTGTACTCGGAAGTCAATGTACCAACAAAATTTTGAGGGGTTGGTTTCTATTGGCCCACTCTTTTTTCCCCGATGTACAAAATGATCACTACTCGCTTACAAATGCCAATTGTTTGAGGGCAAGAGAAAATTATTACCCCTTCTCTCGCATCCAATTACGCGGGGGACTCTGACTTCGCAGGAGAAATCCATCCACCTTCCTCTGCCCAGCATAGGTGGATTCTTACCGCCACGGACTACTTCACTAAGTGGATAGAAGCCATTCCTTGTAGGCAGGCCAATGATTCGGTTATCATAAAATTCATAGAAACCAATATCCTTTCCAGATTTGGCTGTCCTACCAAGATCATTACAGATAATGCAGCAGCATTTGGATCAAAGAAAATGGTAGAATTCTGTCACAAGCATCAAATAACATTGGGACATTCCACAGCCTATTACCCTCAAGGTAATGGACTTGCAGAGTCTTCCAACAAAAGCTTAGTAAACATAATAAAGAAACTGTTGGAGGACAACAAGAAGTCTTGGCACACAAAGCTGATCCATGCACTCTAGGCTGACAGATTAACATTGAAGAAGTCCATTGGTATGTCACCTTTCCAGCTTGTGTATGGTACAGATGCAATTTTTCCTAACAGCCTTGGTGTACCAGTTATGAAGTTAGTTCAAGAGTTACAGGCTGAAGAAAATATCATAATCAGAAGAATAAATTAGACCATTCATCTTCAGCAAACCAGAGAGGAAGTGTACAACAAAACATTGCAGAAGCAAGACAATATCAAGAAGCTATTTGACAGAAGAACAAAGTCCAGCAATTTCAGATTGGGGACAAAGTTTTAAAATGGGACTCAAAGAGGGAAGACAAGGGAAAGCATGGTAAATTTGACAATCTATGGCTTGGCCCTTACTCTATTCATTCAGTTGCTGGAAATAATGCATTCTTCTTACAAGAGCTGAATGGAATAGAATTGTTTGGAGGTCCTGTCAATGGCAGGATGCTTAAGCATTACCTTTCTTAAAACATTTCCTGTTCTGAAGCCTTTTATTTTTCTTTTTTCCATTGTGAATATTTCATCCATCATTGCATTCAAAGTTATGATAAATCAGAAAATACAAAAAGAAAGAGAGAAAATAGGGCAGAAATGAAAACAAGAAAGGCATAGCCCCGTGCCAAAAAGAAAAATAAATCTGAAAGTGTGCAAGCTCAAAAGCCACTCCTTGAAACACACTTCTAATTAGTCAAACTGTTTAATCTTGACTAATTAGCTTTCAATTTTCTACTGATAGGGTAGCAAATTTGATTTGCCAAACTGTTTAATCTTGGCTTATCAGTAGATAGATTAGGATGGAAATAAAGGTTCAAACAAACTCAAAATTTGAACCAAAGTTCCCAAAATAAAGATGACTCAAAAATGTTTTAAATTCTGAGTCAAAGAATGTAAAGATCTGGTTCTAATCAGCTTAAAACCTGGACCAGAAGGAAAGGAAGAATCAGCCCAAAGAAAAAGCAAAAACAGAGCTGAAAAGAAGAAAGAAGGCCATAATAAGAAACTTTCAGATCTTAAGCCTTCTGTTTTGATTTAAAATTTTCTGCAAATAATATTCTATGTGCAGCTTGTCTTTATGCCATAGATCATAGCAAGTCAAACAACTCAATCTTAACTTGACTATTTCTTAATTTTTGTTGTAGAATTTAGAGAATGAAAGTTTGTTGGACTGTTCAAACCCAACAGACAGTAGATTAGATAGAGAAATATCTGAGCTCAACTGTTTAATCTGAGTTCAGGGAGAAATAAGGAGTAGAGATAGATTAGATTTCCTGCTTTCAAAAGAATAAAATGTTGTGTAAAGAGTTTGCCAATCCAAGTGCACTCTGATGAAGAAAAAATGCTAGATCAGTAGGATTGGGGTAGGCAGAAGTTGTATTGATGAAATTCATTTTTCTCTCATGAATGATATTTTTTGTCAAAGAAGAGCCAGGGCAAGCAATAGGTCAGGCACCAGTCAGCATCCCAGAGGAATCAAGTCTAAATTCTTGATGCCTTCAAGAAGGCACCATCCCCAAGTGGAGCCACTGTTAGCCACCTATATTTTTCAATTATATCAACTGGTGGCTAAATATTCTTTGCAGCCTTCAAGAAACAAATTCAGTTCTGAAGTTGTTGGTGCTTAAAGTCTGTTGGTAAGATCAGGAACTGCTGGTGGGTTCTTCATACTTCTCTTTTTCCCCAGCCTCTGATTCTCCAAGAAAATCCAAGTCAAAATACTGCTGCATCCCGTTTTCTTCCCCCCCCCCTTTTTTTCTCCTTTTTACCTTCATCCTCCTTTCTTCATAAAAACCCCACCAAACCATGCGTTATTCCTTATCCCTCCATTATTTTCTTTCCCCAAGGTTAAAAACCCATTTTTTAGCCTATCGGAACCGTTTTCCTTTTTTTTTTAAATCATTAAAAACCATAGAAAATACATATTTCTATGCGTTAGGCTTTAGCCCCGCAGGCTAAGCCCCTTGCTGTTTCGTCCCCCACATGCCCGAGCGCCACGACCGACCGCTCAAGTCATAAGGCGCTAAGCCGAAGCGTAATCCCACTCCGCCCTTTTCCCTTTAAAACCTTCAAAAGACCCATCTTTATAAGGTTCGAGCGTGAAATATCAAACCACGTGTTCCTTTGCCCTGAGTCCTCCCAGCCGTCGATCTGCCCCACAGATCAACGGAGCGGAGTACCCCTCGTCTGGTGGACCCCCCTTTGCCACGCTGTTTCCCATTTCCACCGGTTTCATCCCGCACCACTTTCCGCGTAAAACTGGTTTTCCCCATCGGTCAGCGATTCCACACGCTAGCCGACACATGTCCTCCGCTTCATTCCAAAACCGCCATGCAAGTCCCATCGCCCGCACGTTAATCTTCGTACCATGGCTCCGTAGCGGAATTCCCCTTTGCCGTCGGATTTGGGCCCTCCCATCCGACGGTTGCTAATCGTCGTTCTCGCCCGGTCTTTAACAAACTTGCCCGTCGGTTAAATCTCCCCTGACGCGTTCGAGAGCCGATCCCTGTCATCGATCTTTGTAGATCGACGGCTTACATTCACTCTCCCGATTCCATTGTACAGTCCACCTTTTTCCCCGTTGACTATTCAAAACGCTCCCGACCGTTGATTGCAATATGATCAACGGCTCCGATCGCTCCATTTTCTCGCACGCCCTCTGATGCAGTCTATCCATATAACGCATGATTTCCTCATTTTTCTTGTATTTTGCAGGTTTTAAGGTTTTCTCTTCGTGTTTTATGAAAATCCAAAGGATGAGGGTGACAACTCTCGTTCTTTCAATTAATCCGAGAAAATCGATCGCAGGGTGAAGAACGATGAAATCAACAAGGTTTCATGAGCCTTGGTTGCCATGCATCTCTGTGAAGCCTGAAGGATGTCGTCGAAATCAAAGCAGAGAAAGAGTATCAGATTGTAAAGATGGAATGAACTAGAGCAGCAGTTTTATGGACCAATTGACAGGGATTACGGCTAAGACGGTTATCAAAAGCCTAATCCCCGGCTCAGAACACAGATTAAAGCAAAACCTAAAAGTGTTCATCAGACGTATCACCTCCACCGCCATACTTTGAGGCGAATTGATTCCTCAACCACCACAGCGCCACCTATTGCCTCAGAATGCTCAGTCAGAGGCCGAATTTATTGAGCAAGATCAAATATTATGCCTCGGAACAGCCAAAGAAGTTATTTCTGCACCAGATTTTATGCCTGAATGTTTGCAGAGTAACCCTGATAGTACGCAGAGCCTCAAAGGTCAACAAAAGCTCCCTTCGAGCTTACTTCATAAGTATAAACACATTAATGCAGTGTAACACCTGTATAATTTCTTCATCGAGCCTCCCAGGGTCAGGAAGACATTTATTCTGCATTAATTGTATTGGAGATCTTTTTATCAGATCTCACTTCCTCATCCTTCTATAAATACTCCAGAAGAAGATGAGTGAGGGGTTGGATTAGTTGGTTGTAAATGTAATTGCTGAAGTGTTGTAGCTGTTTCTGAGTGGAAAAATCTTGACTGTAAATAGTGGTTTCATAGGCTCTTGGAGCTCTGCTTGTAACAGATAGGTTAGATTGTGAAGAGAGATGGATTAAAACATTGGATTTGAAGATTGTAACCGGTTTGAAGCAATCACAAGTCGTATTTATGGGATCCCCGTCTACGTCGATGGTGATGTTATTCTCACTGTGAACTTGTCATTTTATTTCTGTTTTCAAGTTGTTTCATTTTCCACTGTAAAGAACATTTTAAACAGTGTTAGGATCTACTGTATACCAGTAACCTTCTCTGGCTTAAAAATCTTTATCCCAATGTTTTCTTCTAATTGTGTTATTTAGAAATGATTTAATTCAGTCTAAGTACAGAGATGCTAGCGTTCCCTCATCTTATCGTCACTGCTGAATGTTATTTTTGAATGTTACTTTCATATATGTTGTGTAAGGAATGAATTGAGGAAATCAAAGGTTAGCCCTGAGTCCCTTTCTTGTTTACTCAACTATTTGACTGTTTCCCTTAGGATGTGTCAAAAGGTGACTAGTTTCAAAGCACTTATCAGATCTTAGGCCATTCTGTGTTATCTTGGTGATTGTCTTGGAAGTAACTAAGTAAAGAAGAGCTAGGAGAAGATCAGGGTAAGTCCCAGCCCTCTAGTTTCTGCTCCAAAGTTTGCCTTCAAGTTTCCCTTCGTTTTCTATTTGTGTTCTATTAGAAGTGTATCAAAGGCTGGATAGTTTCAAAGTACTTACCAGATCCTAGTTTACTTCTATGTTTTTCCTAAGTGCTTGGTCAAAGGCTGGCTAGTTTCAAAGTACTTACCAGATCCTAGGCTGCTCTTTGTTCTGTATCTATTATTTCCCTTCCTTATTGTATCACCCCATTCCATAAATCAAACTTTAAAGAGATCCTTAGGCATAGATGACCTGCCCCATAGATTACTCTTGAACCTGACCGTTTCAATTAAATCCTCTTATGACTCCATAGCCCAATGGATTGAAAACTTGCCATCATTTCCCTTCATGATCAAAGCTTACTCTTTTGCTTGCAACTTCTCACCTTTGAACCTATTTGCATATAGATCTTCCGTCTCGTATTGTTAAGTATGTTCAACCATCCGAGAAAACCAAACCAAACCTCGGGCCTTCATAACTAGCCTAATATTCATCACCTCAGACTTCAAAGACAATATCCATCTTTGTACATATTGAGAGATCCTCTCCGAGCTCAGAGGGCTAGATCCTAGAATCCCAAAGTTGGTTGAAATGATGTTAACTCAGACCTGACTTTGCCAATCTTGCTCGTTACAGAGACCTAACGTAGAAAACACCCCAAACAATTTTTTATCCTCTTACCCCTCCCTATCAGCCTATGATAAGAGTAGTCTTCAATTTTCAAGTCATGTCTGGTTTCAAAATGGTAACCATGTCTATAGCTGTCATAGCTGTAAATTATTTGCTATCATTTACCCTTGTTTCTCATGCCATTCACTACCCGACAGTTGACCAAATGTCTACAACCCTATCCCAGGTCATCTTGTCATTTGAAAATCTAATCATACCAAACAAAAAACTCAGAATATGTTGAGATTGTTCCTAAGTTAGATAGTGATTTTTAGGGAGTTTTTCCTTGGCTAAGACATCCTAAGCCAAAAGCTTCTATCTAGTACCAATCAGCCTTGAATTAGTTCTTATTCTGCAAAACAAATCTTGATCCATCCATAGGTCACACACCACTAAGAGGTCATTTTGTCTCTGTTCAGAAGAACTTCAACAAAGATCCAAATCAGAAGAAGATAAGCATGTTCGCTGTCTAAAAAGAATGTGTTTAGATTAGGAAAAAATCTCCATAAGACACCAAAAGAGCTCTCCAAGGTTAAAAATCATATGTTTTTACATCTCTGCAAGGGTGTAATTGTAATGATGATCAAAGTGCAAAAGAGCAAAGGGACCACATCAAATAGGTCCTTCTTGCTAAATTAGTTTGCCATCAATAAACAAATGAAATACAGTAAGTGAAGGGCGACTAATAGGTATGGTTTAAAACCCAAAAACTGCATGAAAAACAGAGAGCTGCCTCCAAGTCACATGAATGCAAAAGACTGATGTTATACTAATCAACAGTGTTTTAGCATCTCCTCCAAAAATCAGTATTCCATAAACTTTTCAAAATGAATCATCATATAGAACATAAGAAGACAAATGCTTCTTATGTGACCTCAAGCCTGGGATGTAAACATTAGTGAAAGGACAATTTTAAGATACTCCTGAAAACACAGTCAAAGGAAGAGACACATGATTGCAGAAAGATGAAACAGTTTTGAAATAGATGAAATGTCATATCTCTAGTGAGAACCTCCTTCAAAAGAGCAGATGGTTAGAAACTCAGTGCTAACCTCCTTCATCAAAAGTAGATGGTTAAAAGCACAATGAGAACCTCCTCCAATCAAGAGCAGATGGTTAGGAATAGGATAATAGAACCTCCTTCATTTAAAATCAGAGGGTTAAGGTGTTTTAAGTGACTTCAGAAATTATAGGCCACCTCCTTCCCAGGGATGAAACAAAAGATGCATCAGCAGTGTTTCCAATGGTGTTTGAGTGAGTTCTATGTTTGAAAGACAAGGGTGAAAATCAATGGAGCAAATGAAAGATTATAGTTTGAAGGCCTGAGTTTCATCATCAACAAAGAAGTGACATTATGGTATTAAAAGGGCCATCTATTTTTCTGTTTTTAAAGGTCACCTCCTTGATGAACAGCAGTGGGTCCAGTCTTGGTTTAAAAGACCTCCTTACTTCAAAAACAATGGATACATAGGGTTTCGAAGGCTGCAGTGATTGGTATTTTTATAAACCTTTTCAAAAAGATACAAGGTCACTGTTTCAAAATAAATGGGGTTGTAATGTGATGAAGCCCTATTTTCACTCACAGTCAAAAGGCTTATCCATTAAATAATGAAAGACATAGTTTCGGAGACCCAGGTAGTTTTTCAAACATAGGCCTCCTTCACAAATAAGTAGAGGGCCCACTATTGTTTGAGGGTATTCAAAAGATGACATGTGGAACAGATCAAATCATAACCGTTTGTTGTTATATGGTTTTAAAGAAGGTTGGCATAACAGTTTTAAAAAGGCTTCATTACTGTTTGTTAGCATTGCCTCCTTTGTAAATAAACAAAGGCACAAAGTCACTTTTCAAGGATTCTTGCAAAAGAAAAAAGAGATTTTTCATTTCAAACAAGGAAAAGGCATTTAAAAGAACCCTCACCAAGTTTAAAAAACTCAAAGCAACGTTCATAAGCATCATGCCTGAAGAAAGAAATAGTTCTTGAGAAAAAATTGGAGAATTTTTCAAGTTTAAGGTAGTGCGGCACGCCTGTTACAACGTGCGGTGCACCTGTAAGAAAGTCCTGTGTATTTCTATGAAGAACGCAATGCGCCTGTAGCACTGCGTGGCGCGCCTATGCCCGTCGCCTAGGGGTGACCCGAAAGGCCATATGCGCAGCGCATTCTGCTTTCAACACCCACCCATCAAACTATTCTTAACGTTGTTTCTTGCCCACTGAACTAGTACTTAAAAAGCATCAAAGACTCGTCTTTTATGAAGGTATTTGCTATCTCTTATCCAAGTCTTGAGTTCGGAGGAGGGTTTAATGATGAATTTCAAAAGAGAAACAATGATAAAAGAAGAGGTTTGTTATTTTGAATAGGAGAAAGAAAAATTGTTGGTTTTCAAGAGTAAAGTCTCTTATTCATAAAAATCACAGAAATAGAGTTTGTATAGAGGGTTTTCTAGTCAAAAGAAAGGAGGTCTTCTTATGCTGTGAAATAGTGAAGGATTTGTGCAGTCTCCAATAGAAAGCAAAGTTTGTGAAGGTTTTTCAAATCAGTTTAAAGAGATATTTTAACAGTAATTTCAAAGAATGCTATGGTCATCTAAATCAAAGAAGAATAGTGGTTAGAGGATAGGGTTTTTGTCTTCTTAAAAGAGGTTTTTCTTGTCATGGATAGAAAAGAATAAAAAACAGAGATTGAAGGTGAAGAAACTATGTGTCAAAATCAAAAGACTTTTGTCTCCAAAATCCACAAACAGACCTTGTCAAAGACCTCATTGCTCAAACAAAAATATTGAAGAGGTGAAATTGTTTTCATTCAACTAATACTTGTTTGCTAAACTCAAAGAAAAACAGTGATCATTAAGGGGAGCCGGAGTTGTTTTGAAAGACATATTACTCAATGACAAGGTGACTGTCTTTTGTTTTAGAGAAACAATAATCATCACAAAAGAACAGTTTATTCAAAGAGAGAACACAATGTTTTTCTAAGGGTACAATATTTGTTCCAAATCAGTCCCTTAAAACAGTGATATCAAAAGCCACAGTGATTTCAAAGGAACCTCTTTCTTGCTTCAAATAACCACAGAAAACAGTGAATTGAGGGAGAAGAGTTCATATTGTCAAAATCAAAGAAAGCTTGTTTCATTTAAACAAACTTGTTGGCTCACTGAGGACAGACTTAGTTTTTCAAAGAGTAAAGGGTGTGTTGGTTGAAGACTTATCTCAGTGATCACTTAGATAGTTTATCTTGGTAAGTCAGTAAAGAATATCAGAAGCAGAAATGCCTCCAAAGAAGGACAGCGAGAGCAGGTATCACAATATGTATGAGCCTATTTCAACTCAAGAAGTGAATGAATCCCCTTCGGTGCTCTTTAATTTTCATGAAATAGAGTGCTTGGAATTTTGCCAAAATGTTCAAGAAGTGAAAAGTCATCTTCCTTTGACACATTTGTTTGCTTTAAATTTGCAAGGGAAGCATGTTCATCTAGCAGGTTTAGATTTCAAGCTCTCTCCTAGGGCTATCTCCAAAGCTACCAAAATTCCATATATCGAAGAAAAATGGTTCAAACAAACATACTTAGATTTGAATCAATACAAACCCTTCCTAAAAATAGAACATCGAAATGCTTGCCCAGCTGTTTTCCCTTTCTCCTACTTGTTAACTAGCTATGCCCCTCTCATCAAAACCATAATGAGATATTTCACATGTGAAGGGAGGTTTTCCCGAATTTATGCTTACCATATCAGGCTTCTTATGCACTTCACAAGAACTCAATTTCTAAACTTACCTTTTTTCCTCTACAGAAGCATAGACAAGATGGCCTCTACTGTCCAAAAGAAGCCCTCCGCTCACAACAAGCTTGTCTATTTCATCATTCCCTTATCAAGATCATCATCCTCCATCAACTTGAGAAAAAGGGAGTTTCTTGGGACTCTTTCATCTCCCATCCCGATTTTTCCATTGCATCTTCATCTCATACACCTTCCTCACCATCCACTCATCATGTTTCTCCTTCTTCTAGTAAATCCACTCCTAGAGGACAAAAATCTCCTATGATTGAAAGTGGAGAAGAGAAGAGGCAAACTAATAGTGAAGAAAGGCAAAGTGAGAGGAGGCAAACAAGTGATGAGGAAGGACAAAATGAAGAATCTAAGCATGACAATGAGCATAAAGAAGGCAGTGATGAAGAGTTGGAACAAATTGATGCAGAGCACAATAGTCTTGAAGAGGAACATGTTGGCAGCTCAGACAGCAGTGAGCATGATGGTAATGAGGCGCAAAACAGTGAGGGTATAGAGCACTATAGTCATGAAGAAAGTAGAGACAGAAAAGAACAAGGCAGCCCTCAAGGAGACATAGAAGGTGGCAGCCAAGACACTTATGATGAAAAAAAAGAAAGCCCTCAAGCAGGAAATGATGGTGACAATCAAGCACCAAACAGTGAGCATTCCAAAGAGGGCAGCATAGAGCAAAAGGGCCAAATCAGTGACCATGAGAATAGCAGTGATAAATACAAACAATGCAATCTTCAAAAGGAGGAAAACAGTGACAAAGATGATGATGGAAGCAGCAACATTAAAGACCAAGTTGAGCAAGTGAAAATAGGTGAAATTCCTCCTTCTTCCCTCCACACCACCAAGAGCATGTGCTAGCTGTCTATACTAGGCAAGAGGCCATGTTTTCATCTCCAAAGGTAACAAAGTCCCGAACTTCAAGAAAGAAAGTGGTTCAAGTTGTAACTCCAAATGTTACTAGAGCACTCCGAAGCGAAGGCAAGTTTCCCAAGCAACCTATCATTGAAGTGTCAAAGAAGAGGAAGACCAAGAGATCTATCCAAAGCAAGGGGAAAGAAAAAGAGGAAAGTAGTCATGAGAAGGAAAGGGAGTTTGATATAATTCAGATAAATAGTGATGATAGTGACAATGAAGCTAGAATCCTTGAGGCTCTCTTGCGAAACAAAGAAGATCAAATTCATGATCTACAATATGATCTAGAAAGCTCAAAAGACTTCATTCATGTCCTATAGATGCAAAACAATCAAATGAGTGGTCAAATGGCGGTATTTAAGGCCCGAGCTTTCAAATATCAAAGGGAGGCCTCCAAAGCACAAACCAAGATTGAAGAGATTATGGGTGAATTCAATGATATTGAAGAGGAAGAGCAGCCAAGGAGAAAGAGGCCTAGGACTATGGGTCTCAAGAGAGCTTTGGAGAAAAAGAAATAGGAAGAGGCAGTCGTTGTCCGATCTTATCCTCTTACTCATTTGCTCGCCCAAGAAATAGAGGATAATAAAGAAGCATGGCTTGAAAGGGAAAATAAACATTTGGAGGACAAGTCAGAAAGAGCTAATAGATACTTGAGCCTGTAAAAGAAAATGACCGAGCACTACAAAAAGCTAAATCAATTTGCCTGAAGGAAATTGAAGGTTACACAAGAAAATCTCAAGGCGGCCCGAAAGAGGTGTCCGATAGAAAAAGTGGTGAAAAGCACATCAAATATTGAGATCTTGGCCTCTTCTTCTCTACAGGTTTCTAAAATCCCATGAATGTCTTGCTCACCAAAATTGGGCAAATTTCAACAAGTTTTTGTTTTTTGACATTTTTGGGCCTAGTTACAGAAATTTGTGGGCATTGCCATTTTTGTTTGGAGCATCCTCAGAGGTTGAAAGTGGTATCATTGGATGCATTATATTCAAGGGAATCTACTTAGAAAATTTCATATCCAAAGGATGATTTTCGATCCCCCAAAGAGGCGAAAAACAGTGATTTTTTACTTTCTGCCTCTCATATCAGCAAAGGGCTAATTTCTGTTTTTTTCCACTCAGGTCCGTTTTTCACATGCGTCCATTGATCAGTTTGGTGAAAACAAAATATTTTCAGAAACTAGACATCTAGGGCTTTCCAACGAGCCATCACGGGCCTCGTTTTGACATCGCGAGGTCCCTCAAAAGCTGTCTGCAAAACAAGGAATTTTCTGCTGCTACTTTCCTGTAGCATTTTGTCAAAAAAGCAGTTTTTTGAAGTGGCTTATCCAAATGTGCGCTAGGCCATTTTTAACCATTGTCAGTTCTGAAAAGTCAATTTAATTTCATTTTTTAGCATTTTAAGATATTTTTATAGATATTTGTGCCTTGGGCTTTGCAAAGCCTCAAGGACAAAATCAGATATTTGTATTAGGCCAATGGGCTTGCTAGTTGCTCTAGGAGGTTTTCCTTCTCTTTGGCCTATATATTACAAGATATTTCATTGTAAACAGAGGCTGAACTTGATGATATAGAGCAATACATGATATTACAAGCTTTGAAGAAACACTTTGTCTCATGATGTGGATGATTTCTTGTTTGTCTTGGATGGTAGAAGAGGACTATTTATTGGATTCCTTGGCTTGGTAAATGGTATAGTGTTCTTATCTGTATGTTTTTCTTAGTTTATCATATATGTTTCCATGATTCTTGCTTATTGTAGGTCAGTAAATAATAGATTTGAGACATGCCCATGGAGGCACCTCAAGTTTCCTAATTTTATTACAGCTTCTATGTTTTTCTTCCTTCTCAGTCATATCAAAGAATTCTTAACTGCACTTTGATCACTGAAGAAACTTATTGCTTATTTCATTTATGGTTGTTATGCATGCTAAGTATGATTCATGGTACGCCCTGCTTACTCATGGCTAGTCAAAGCTCCATCTCTGAAAACTCTCTTTGAATTATTGATTGTCTTAGTTTGAACCAAGGAGGTCTTGTTTCGATCTTGCCCTTTGCCTAAAAACTTTGAATTTTGTTTTCAAAGTTCCCAATAGCTCAAAATATGATGTGTAGGAGTTCCCTCTTCGTAAATTGAGTTGTTTGTCCATATTATTTGTTTTCCAAAAAATATGAAGGTGATTTCCCAAAGTTGGAGGGTCTTATATTTCTATGCATCACTGGAATGTTTATTTTATGCATTTATTAGCCCTAACTTATGAATGCTTGCTGATTAACTATTCATGTTTAAAATATCTTTGTATTTCACAAACTTAGTGTCCATCCCATTTCATTCTACCTAAAAGAATCCATTTTACCTTGACCAAATCGGCCCTGCAATGTACCTTCTCCACCCTTTGAGGTAGTCTCAACCTTATCAACCCCATTGCCCAGTTGATCTGATATCTTATTATCTATTTATCCTTTGATCAGTTCTTCCCTCAAAAACCTAAAACAAACCAAAACACACTTAACAACTAGCCTAAAATCAGAAACATAGAAAGCAAACAATTTCATATCCTTTACACAAATAGAGAGAGCCCTCTCTGAGTCTAGGAATGCTAGGTCCTTGGGCTCCAAAGTTCGTTTGATGTTACCCTGTCATTTGGCTTGCCAATCCGCCAAATCACGAGACCCTAACACCAGAGAGATAAACTGCGCTATAGCCTCTAAGAATGATTTTTCCTAAAGCCAAGATCTGGATCTGAAGCTCTAAGTGCTAATGCACTCTTCCAGGAGGTTAAAAGACACACTCACTGAGAAGAGGAACTAGTATAGGCCAGATCTGAGAAGATCTAGTGTCTTCCACTGCTGCAACTCTCAAGGACAACCCAACCCTCAATAGGATCAACGCTATAGGTGTAAGGTGAAGCTTGGCCCAAGCCTGATAATGGACAAGATAGCACAAGTCTCCTCCAAGAGCTGCTCAAGGAGGGAGGTGGGATTCCTTAACAGGAAGACCCAACAAGGGATGTCTGAGCAGAAAAAACCTTTAGAAATAATAATCTTCAACAACACTCTCTTGATGCTCTCCTCCTCCTTTTATAAGATTGGAATCTTGTCAAAACCCTAAACCACTTCGTTAGTTTAGCCTCTTTCACATGTAAAACCTCCTTCTAGAACTACACTGTCCCTCCAAGAGGTTTAATGCATCTAGACTGCACTGTAGATAAAGTCATGGTTGACTTGGTCAAGTGATCAACCTCTTCCACACTCAAGGTGTCTTCATTTTAACTGGTTAGCTTGATTTCCATTCACATTGAGCTAGTTGTCTTTATTTAGGATCCACTCTTTGAGAATAAATGTTGTTGACTTGGTCAAAATTGACCTTATCATCATAGTTTAGACATTGTTCACACATGTGGAAGCTTGATCTGGTTATTTCATGATCCCTTTTCACACCATGAGGGATTTTTATTCATACTTGAGAAAATTATGAGCCTCCTTGCCCAATTATTCATCCATCTAGATTCCAAAAGCAAAATTAATATTCCTATTCATTGTAAGCTAATTTAGGAATATTACAACAAACTTCCCACAAGCATTATTAGCATAAAAAATAAATCTAGAAAGATAAGGCTATGATGTGTCATTAGTAATGCATCCTCATCTATTTCTATGGTTCTGTTTTGAGCATGTGGAACTATAATCTTTATATTCTCCTAATCTCTTCTTTTGATAAGTCAAGTCTGAAATAATCTTATCGATCAATGCCTCTGCTAACTTATCAACATAAATTTAAAGCATGTTCAACCATGATTAGGCTAGATTACTGAACAAGGTATCATTTTGAATCAAAAGTGGCATTTAGACTTGCACACTTTCAGAAAATTCTCTTTTTTGGGTATGGGGCTGTACCTCTTTTGAATTTTCCCTCTTTTCTCTTTTATTTTCTTTTATTTTTTTTGTATTTTTTGTGATTTTTCTCATGAACTGTTATGTATAATGAATGAAAACTTTGAAACTAGGACTCTTGAAAAAAAATAGTGCTTGAGCATCCTACCATTGACAAGACCTCAAAACAATTCTTCTCCATTCAGATCTTGTAGAAAGAATGCATTATGACCCCTTATGGAATGAATGATGTAGGGACCTTTCCATAGATTCTCAAACTTGCCATGTTTACCTTTGTCCTCCCTCCTAGAATACCATTTCAAAACTGTATCTCCAATTTGAAAATTATTTTCTTTAGTCCTTCTATCAAATATCTTCTTGATGCCTTCTTGGACTATTTGTGTTCTTTTATACACTTCCTCTCTGGACTGTTGTAGATGAATGGTATTATTTATCCTTCTTTGCATGTCATTTTCTTCATATTGCACTTCCTGGAGGAGTTTCATGACTGGAACTCCTAAATATGTTGGGAAGATTGCATCCATGCCATAAACCAGCTGATAGGGAGACATATTTATAGATTTCTTAGTGGTTAATCTATCAACCCATAAAGCATGAATAAGCTTACTATGCAATGTTTTATGATTTTTTTCCAACAATTTTTTGATAATATTGACAAGGCCTTTGTTGGAGGATTCAACTAATCCATTTCCTTGAGGATAGTAGGTTGTGGAATGAGCCAATGTGATATGATATTTGTAGCAGAAGTCATCCATTCTTTTAGATTTGAAGGCAACAACATTGTCTATGATTATTTTTCTAGGACAACCAAATCTGGATAGTATGTTGGTTTCAAGGAACTTGATAATGACAGAGTCAGTAGCATTCCTAGAAGGTATGGCTTCTATCCATTTGGTAAAATAATCAATGACAGTGAGGATCCACTTATGTTGGGCTGAAGAATATGGGTGAATTTCCCCAATGAAGTCCAAGCCCCATTGTTGAAAGCGAGCCTCAACACTGATGCGATGTAATGGTAAAGGTAGGAGTTTTTTCTTGCCATCAAAAATTTGACACTTATGGCAATATATGACAAGCTTCTAAGTATCTAGGAAAAGGGTGGGCCAATAGTATCTAGATCTAAGGATTTTATTTGTTATAGTCTTCCAGTAAATATGTCCTCCACATTCTCCCTCATGCAACTCATGCATGATTTTTCCTGCATCAATCTCAACCAAACATTTAAGAAATATTCCAACAGCATTCTTCCAATATAAAACCCCATCTAATATGCAATAATTTAAATCCTTCTGTTTTAAAAATCTAGCTTTAGTTTTAGACAGAGAAGGACGGGGAATTCAGATAAAGTAGCACATATATGATATCAGCATACCAAGGAGAATTCACAAAATTTTCTTCAATAAATGGAGCTTTGAATTCTTCTGTTTCTTCCAAAATGTCAACCATATTCATATATAGTGCTTGGAAGTTTGACTCAGCCATGATTTTTGCTAATCCATGCCCTTCGATTAATTTGGTGGGCCTAATTTCTAAGTCATATTCTAGAATAGTAGCAATCCATTTTCCCCTTTTACCATCAGGATCTTGACTTAGAATATCCTTGACAACAGTATGTGGGACAAAAGCAATGATATGAGAATGTAAAATGTAGACTCGGAAGTCTTTCAATGCTTTGACTAAGGCTAAGGCCTGTTTCTCCATGATGTTATATTTGAGTGGAGCCTCTCTTAAGGCCCTACTAAAAAAGGATATTGGTTGTTCTTTCCCCATATTATTCTTTTGCAATAACATTGCAACTATTGTATGTTCATATGCAAAAGAAAAGATATAGAAATCCTTGGTAAAATCAGGACTGATAAGAACTAGTGTTTGAGTTAGAGCTTGTTTCACTAGTTCAAATGACTGTTTAGCTTGTATTGTCCATTTAACACCTACCTCTTTCTTAAGCATGTTTTTGATATTCCTTAATAGCTCGGTAAGGTTGGGGATGAACCTCCTCAAAAAATTAATCTTTCCAATGAAAGATTGCAATTCTTTGAGGTTTCTAGGATGGCTGATCTTCAATATGCCATCAATCCTTTTAGGGTCTACTTTGATTCCTTCTTCAGAAATTATGTGACCAAGAAGATTTCCTTCTTGGAGACCAAAGAGTGTATTTTTGGGATTCAAAGATAAGCCATATTTCCTACATTTCTCAAAAACCTTTTTCAAATGAATCAAATGTTCTTCATCAGTTTTGGAGAAAACAGTAATGTCATCAAGATATATGATTATGAAATAGCCTATGTCTTCTGAGAAGGCTATGTCCATGGCCCTTTGGAAGGTGGCCCCTGCATTCATCAAACCAATTGGCATTTTGACATACATGAATATACCCCAAGGTGTAGTAAAAGCAATTTTATGTTGGTCACTTGGGAGTACTAACACCTGATTGTAACCTGAGAACCCATCCAACAGTGATATTATTTTAGACCCAACCACCCTTTGGAGTATGTGATCCATTTTTAGCAAGGGGTAGTTATCTTTTAGGGAGGCTCTATTTAGATTCCTAAAGTCAATGCAGAGCTTGACTTCCCCAGTCTTTTTCCTAATATATACTAAGTTGGAAACCCATTCTAAATATCTGAGGCAAACTATGATCTCAGTATCATACATTTTCTTGATCTCTTTCTCAACTAAAGGCAATAAAACAGGGTTTATCCTTCTGATTTTTGTTTGAAAGGTTTCTGATTTTCCTTAAGAGGAATTTTGTGTTGAATGATGTTGGTATCATATGATTTCAGATCCTTGTATCCCCATGCAAACACATCTCCAAAATCTTTGAAAAGTTCTATGTATTGCTGCTTGATATGAGCTGGGAGAGTACTGGATAGCTTGATCACTTTGGGTTTTGCTAGACTGCCTATGTTATGTTCTTCTACATTAGTTTCTATAGGCTCTATTTTTGGTTCTTTGACTACATCATTGAAATCAAAGACTTGTTCTAATGGTGTAAGGCCCCTTGGTATAGTATCACCTTTGCATTGTAAAACTTCAAGGTCCTTTTGGTCTGGATTGTCAAATAATTCTGCCTCAAAAAGATTTTCAAATTGATTTATATTAGCAAAAAATGACAGCTCTATTTCAGGGATTTGTTCATTATTTAAATAGTTTTCTTCATGGCTAGTGTTTGATGTTGGTATGGCAAAGTCATTTTTTGATTGCAGAAAATCATCTATGTGTTTGTCACCTTCAAAAATTGCCAATACTCTTCTTTGTCAGGGACTGCAGGTCTGTTTTTTACTCTGACATTGAATTGTTCATTTATCTAGGGTATTTTGCAATTACTGGCAGTAAAGGCAAGTTCATTTGCAAGGTGGTTTTGAGCTCTAGCAATGAAGGTGAGTTCATATTTTTCAAAGGTTTTTAAGAGCTCAAGGGCAGCATTCCTATATTCCCTTGGTTTCTTGGCTAAATACTCCCCTTTTATTTGCCTAATAATTAGCTCAGAATCTCCTCGGAATGACATTTTCTTATCTCCTAAATCTTTGAGCAGATGTAGGCCAATGAGGAGGGCTTCATATTATACAACATTATTGGTGCATGGAAAATCAAGTCTATAAGAATGTCCTTTGTTTATGTTGTGTATCCATACACCTGCTCCAGAACCTATCTTGCTATAAGAGCCATCAAAGGTCATTTCCCACAATGTTTCTATTTCATATTCATTGTTCTTTTGTTGTTCAGGGCTGCTAAAGTTTGAGTTGTCACATGCTTGAGTTGAGGGAAGATTTGATTGTTCTGATGGACTGAATTGTTCTTCATTTTCCTTTTCTTTTTGACTTATTTCATCTTCATTATACAAGATAAAGGGATCTAAATTTGAATGAATAGAGTAAACAAGAGTATTGTTTGGCCTATCTATGTTGCTCACCATGTATTTCATATGGGATTCCCTATATAATCTCCTGGTTTGGTTAAACACTGGGATGGTGGCATGGGACATGTCCATTTGAAGGCTCCCCTAAAGTTTGGCTCCCCATGATTTGGATAAAAGCATGCCATACTTTGGGGGAATATCAACTACTACTATGTCCATGACTAGACCCTTAGCAGGAATCTATGCCAATTTGATGCATAGATCTTTGATTAGGCCCAAGCACTTGACTCTGCTTGAATCAAAGGAGTATAGGTCTTTATGAGGTTTTGTAATTTCTAGGGCTAAGCTTTCCATTACCATTTTTGGCATAAGGTTATGAGAAGCACCTGAGTCTAGCATGGCATTGTTCAAGATCTTATTTTGTATGTTCAAGATAACATAGAAGGGAGGGACAACCCCTTCTTGGTATTTTCCTTCAACTTCAGGACCAAACAACAATTCTGGTTTGTCATCTGTCAAGTTTAAAGTATCAGTATCACTGCCTATATTCAAAGTTTTCAAAACTTGGTTTTTATATACATCCTGGGTTACTAATTCAGCTAGAGGTATGCTAATTTTGATATTGGTAATCTCACCCTCAAGGTTGAAAGGGACTGATGATTTTGAGATATTTACATCTGTTTTGTACCCTATAGTCTTTTCAGTAATTTTGATTTGCTGAGTTTTATTTGGATTGTTATTTAGGACATATTTATTAGGGCCACTAGCAGAAGTACTAGGGCAGTGTTGTTCCATACTTGGTTGGCTATTTTTGTCTTTATTTAAATCATTTTTCTTGACCACTATGTTGGTGTTATTTGCTATTTTTTTAGGCTGATTTTCTGAAGTTTTCCTAATAGTAGTATTATTGTTTTTGTCATTGGAAATCTTTGGGTTCCCTTTGCTTCTAAGTTTTTGTACTTCCAAGATTTCATTTTCAAACCCCAATCTATAATCCTCAGAATCCTCATGATTGTTTTTAGTTTGTCTTGAGGAGAAGAATCCTTGTTCTTCTTCAGTGACAAAAGCATCATTCTCACTGTCAGATCCTATTAAATTTACATGATTTTCTTCCAACCTTTCGGCTTCCCATTCTTCCTCTTGATCTACATAGTTTTGCTGAAAGGGAGGCCTAATTTGTTGATCATTATCTCTTTCTCTATCTTGATTAGGATCTGTTCTAAAATTTGGATTTCTATTTCTATTTTGGGGATTGGTTTGGAATCCTCTAGGAGGCACTCTATCATTCAGATTTATCTTTTCAAGAATTCTCTCCATTACCCTCACTAAGTTGTCAATTTTGGCATCCGATGATGAGGCTGAGACCATTGTTTCATCTTTGTATGTAGCTCTTTTCTCTGATTTCAACCTAGATATTTTCTCAATTAGATTTTCCTCTACACTTATGGCTCCCCTTTTCATATATTATAAGGTTAAGGGGTCTCTTTCTCTTAGCTGGTATGCCATGTCTGGATCAAAGCCTTCATGAAATTTAGCTAAGGCCAAGCCTAGTGGAGGTTTCATGTTTGGGGGAAGTGCATTGTAAACACTATTGAATCTAGTGCAATAATTGTGGACACTTTCCCCAATGTTTCTCTTAAGGTTTTTATATTCAGAAATTATTTGGAGAAGGTTCTTCTTAATTTCCCATTTGTTTGTGAATGTTTGATATAGAGAAGGGAGATCATTTATGCTATTAGGAGTTAAGTTTTTAAACCATTTTTTGGCTTCTCCTCCTAAAATTTTGGCAAATATGCTCATATTAATGGTCTCTTCTTCTATTTCCATATAATCAAAAGCATCATCCATTTTATCTACATGTTGTTGAGCAGTAGTAAATTCAATTCTAGTGAAATGGAAAATTCTAGATTGGTAATCATTGGGTAAAGGAGCCAGAGGTTGTGGTAATACTAATGGAGCATACCATGCAGCCATGGTAGGAAATAATGGGGGATTTACAAGAGGTGGGTTTACAGGAGGAAATGTGGTCTAAAATGGAGTGTTTTGGACAGTGGATGTGTGAATGGGAGTGGAGGAAAAACTTGGGCCAGAAAACTAATTTTGAGCATATTTGTTATGAAAGGAGCTGAAGTGATGGAGAAATTGAGAATCAGGTGGAGTACAAGGTGAGGTTTCTCTACTGGAGCTCTGCTGTAAATTTCTGGGCTCAAGATCAGTTTCGTCAATATCACTATATGACTTGGTTCTAAATAAGTTCTTTGTATGAGGCAAGTCAAAGTGAGGATCTTTCAAGACTGTAAGCTTTTTAGGGACAGATATTCTTCTTTGGATAGTCCTAATAGTAGTTAAATTTCCAGCTTTAGAAGTTTGCACAGAAATATTTCTGGATCATCAACTATTGTAGGAGGATTAGGGTCTGGATGAGATCTGGTATAGATCCTATGTGAAGCCAGATTTCAAACCAAAATTTTTAAGAGAGGTTGAAAGAATAAGGACTGTTTTTCAAAGATTGACCTCCCTCAGTGCTTAATGTATTTCTAAAATATGGGACCAGACTTCTAAATTCCTTTTAGGGCTGGTTAACACAATCTTAAGGAAATCTGGAGTTCTAGTGAGGTAACAGGCCTACTGGAGCTAGTGGAGTTGCCAGGTCAAAAGTTTTAGCTTTTTTGAAGGTAAAATGTTTTATGGTCGACCACCAATAAGTATTTATAGGACCAATCTGAAATGTTTTGGGTTTTCTAAGTTTTTAAATAGTTTTATGGTTAATAAGAGTGTCCTATACTTGATTTCATTACTTATCTAAGGTGGTGAAACAAACAGAGTCTACTCTATGGCTTATCAGCTTATTTTCTGAGATAATTTGAAGGACAAAAGAGTCTATAAGGGCTTGCTAGGCAAATATATACTCAGAAGTCCCACCGTGATCGCCATTATGTTGTGGTCCTGTGATTTGGAAGATTAGCATACCAAGTGACAAGGCAACATCCTGGTATCCTCTTGTATTTATATGCTACATAGATGTATCCATGGTATCCAAGTGATGATTTCACTGTTTTATTGTATATGTTGCTAGACATGCATTTTTGATGCATGATTCATGAGCTTTTCCTAATCAGGAATACTACAGTGTTATCAGAGCATGATCTCTGGATCAACCTGTGAGATCCAGCTATCAAAGGAACGAGAGATGGAAAAAAGCCAGAAAGCTTCAGTATGTGACAGAAGAAAGGAAGACAAGCTTGCAAAGCTTCTTCAAAAATATATGCAGAGCTCTCAAGGAGAGCTGGAAAAAATGAGATTGGAGATGGGATCTCCAAAGGAGGTTGAATCTAGAGAAGAATCTAGATTTGCATATGGTGAGAGGGAGCATGCGACTACACACCATAATGCACAACGCAGTCAATTTCCCAAAGCTATCTTGAGATGGATGGAGGAGGAAAAATGCCTAAGAGAATGACTCTTAGTGATTTGCTGCAGGAGTATGAGTCTCAAACTGAGAGGTTTAGAGATCATATTGGTTTCCAGGAGTTTTTCAAGATCCATATGGAGAAGAGCAAGCAGCAGGATGCATATATATTTCTACTATCTACTTTTGCTGGATCACCCACATGTTCACCTGGAGTTTGGGTGAAGGAGCTAGATTCATTTTTGCAGCTGCACCATATTTCTAAAGATGAAGCCATCAGAGTTGCAGCACTTCATTTCAAAGGTAAGGCTCATGCATCGGGGAATTTTGAATCTTGTTCTTTAAAGAATGCCAACACTTTCTCTTATGCAAGATTGATAAAAACATTGATGGAGAGGTTCAGTGAAAAACTTCTTGAGACACATGTGCAAGGAAAACTTGAGAAAACAAAACCCTTGCATGTGATGGAGGAAAATCCATTTCAGAAAACCATGGGAGAAGTTGATGTCTTGCATTACACCTTGCCGGAAGCAAAACCTCCAGTTCATATTCTTGAACAATAGGGCATGGGGATCACTTTTTCACAAAGGGATCCAATTGTTGAGATGTTTCCCACACACATTAATGAAGAAGAGGCCAACAACGTTATCACATATAGAGCACATCCAGTGCCTCATGCAAAGGGAAGAAAAGCACATGCTCCAATGGGAGGGGTTCTTGTATCCTCGCAAGAAGTTCCCTAGGATCTCATACATGGAGGTCCAAGCACAATCAATGAGCAGCATGATTGTGCAGCATTGCAGCTGGAAGGAGGAGGAAGGGAGGAAGAGTAGCATCATTTGACTTCTCTATTTCAGAGAGCCAGTGCAAGAAAGAGGCAGACTGATTTGCACTATAAGAGCAGGGGCAAGGTTGCCCAACCATATGAGCAGTCTACTCTTGACACTGATGTCTCACTATATGGAGGCATTCCACCTGGGAGGCCACCTGATCTACAATTGATGAGAGATATCTTGTCTTTGGATTCACTACTCTTGGATTTTGGAGAGGTGGAGAGCTTGGAGGAAGACTTTGGCATGAAGGATGTCAAAGTAGCAGGCAACAACATGAGGAGAGCTTCACATGACTGGGCGCAAGTTTTGTTGCTATGGTTGCACTTGGGAGAGTATGAGCAGAAATTTTCCCATACTTTTCCTGATATTTCCAGAGAGAAGGAAGGCACATTCATGGTGCAAGGAGGCTACCCTTCAGTGTTGGAGGATCATGAGAAACTTCCATGCCGGAAGATGATCTTCTCACATAGTATCATGATGTTGGATAGCTTTGGCATGTGGAATTTCAAAGGGATGAGTCATGGAGCCTTATTTCTAAGGCCTACAGATCTGACACATGGGAGAGTGTTCTTCTTGATGTAGTATTCCAAGGAGTATATGTATCCTTCCTTCCTGCAGATCTTTATGAGGGGATCCACATGGGGAAACTTATACATGGAACTCACTTTCAGCTCGCACATGATGCATGGTAAGAAAGACATTGATGTGCTTGTTGATTACTCTATTGAGTATTTGTACCTTCTCACCATATGTAAACATTGCATTGCTCCAAATGAGAGCAAGATTATTTATGGGTTTCTTGGTCACTTTAGGGTCAAATCTTGTGATGTTGATGACCCATATTTACATGAATTTGGGAAAGTTTTGTATTTATTTGATTATGCATAGCTGGTATATATTGTAGCTTACTACTTCATAGTAGATGAGCTAACATGCATAACTACAAATTCTTGGGAGGACAACTTGCCACTTGATTCTCTACATCAGCAGTTGGGAGAACTGCGGTGTATCCACCAGAGAGACCATATGTATCATCCAAAATTGCACATAATTTTCCGCAATTTTCTGATTTGGAAGCCAAATGGTGATGATGTGCATTCATCTTTGATGGAATGGTTTGGGTTGACATGTCTCATGACTTAGGAGGGAGATTCCTTAGAGGCTCAATCTTCTTCTTGCCATTAAAAGACAATCATTTTGTAGCCCAGGATCAGCATGCCTTCTACACTTATCATAATTGGAGAAGAGGATAGCGTGGGATAGGCCCTCTCGCCTATCATGTTCACTTATTCAACCCACCTACACTTTAGGAGCCACAGGTGCAGGATACTTTTCATGAGTTACCATGTTGGAGGGTGATTCACTTCATTTGGATGATAGCATGGGTGAGGGAGGCACTCATTCACCATGATGATCATTGCTCCTACTTTGTGGAGTCCATGAGATAGCTAGCAGGTTTCCATTCACACTTTCCACCTTTGATTGATGCAGACACTTTAGTTTTGCACACTTGAGAGGAAGCAATGGATGACAGTATATTTGCAAATTCTCTTGATGCAGTGATGGAGGCTATTGATGGAGGCCACATGAAGAAGAGGGGAGAGATTTTGTTCTCCTTATGCATTTTCTTGAGGACAAGCAAAGATTTTGGAGGGGAGGACTGTAATGTTCAAAAATTTTAGCCTCCAAGCTAAATGGAACATTAGAGTTAGCAGCAGCACTAGCCGAGGAATAAATCGGTAGAAAATCCCATAAGTCTCCTAAGAAGGATAAAAATACTCCAAGTGTGAAAGGAGACACTCTTTATAGCCTAATAAAACACCCCCATGTGTGAACAGAGATAAAATGAAGCTACTTTGACTAAGTCAACGGCGCAGTTTTAGTGGAGGAGGAATCCTAGGATGGATAACGCAATTTTGGAGGGAGATGTAACTTGGGTTAGAAGTAACCTAATTGAGTGGGGCCAAGGGCAAGAAAACTCATATATTATATAAGCAAGAGGATGGCAGCCTTATGTTTCATGTTGTATATTATTATTCTTCTCTGCCAAGAATTGTTGCTGCTTTGCTGCTTAGCAAAGTTGCAGTGTTGTTTAGCACTGGGTGTTCCCAGGCGGGAATCTCACCTCTTTCCTTTAAGGAGCCTCATTGGGAGATTTCAAATTCATCATTCCACATCAGGTTTTCAGGCCAAGCTTCAGCCATCTTCATCAACACAACTTTGCCGGAGATTGTGCAGTGTTGCTGGGTGCAGCAGTGGAAGGGATTGGAATCCCGGCTTCTGAGCTAGTTTCTCATTGGAGGAAGCTTTCCTTCACTTTAGAGATCTGTTTGGAGATTTCCATAGCTTATTTCATATCTATGGTATCATACCACACATTTCCCATACATTCCCAACGTTGTTTGTGAAAAGGGAATGCGTTATTTTGGAGGGAGTGTTCATTGCATGGTTTGGTGGCTTCGTTGTTGAGTTTCCTTATGATTGAGAGGTTCACCCTTTCATGGGAGGAAGCCCTTGATGGATCTACATCATATCAGTCATCATTAAGCCTTCTATGCTCTTATTCTTGAGTATTGTAGTGATTATTCAATAATTTTCTGAAGATCACATTTGTATGCAGAGCATTTGACAAGAAACCCTTGCCGGGTTCTCTTGTATTTTGTATGAGGAGACTAGATCTTTGTACTTCAGCATTATTAATTAATATAATACTAGATCTATTATTCTCCCATGTTTTTATGTTAAAACCCTCTTTAGACTGTGCAGTCCATTGATGTATCAACTTTGGTAAAATGCAGTTTTGGGGTTTTTAGTCATTTTCAGCTACACTAGTGTGGGAGGTCTGTTTAACCCACCTAGTTCCATTTATTTCTTATATCCTACTGTATTTATATGATACATAGATGTATCCATGGGATCCAAGTGATGATTTCACTGTTTTATTTTCTATGTTGCTGGAAATGCGTTTTTGATGCATGATTCATGATCTGTTCCTAATCGGGAATACTACACTACTTTAGCCTAATTTTCCTTAATTTCATCATTAAACTATGTTTAAAGTCAAATTCTGCCTTTGGCCTTCATAATTCATCATGATGTCTTTATTGTTTTACTGATTTCTTTAAACCTTTATTCACAGTATTTAACTGTGTTTTTTATCCTTAATTCGCTTTGATTAGTCTTTAATCTTCTGTTCTCCATTCTTCTTCACTGACCTTTTGTTTTTGTTTTTCTGTGTGCAGGGGTTTCCTTTTGGTGCACTGGAGGGTTTTATGATTCAACCAGTGGTCATGAAACATTGATTAAACCTTTGAATCAAACCCTCAAACCCATTCTTCGTCTATTTGGCCTCATGGATTGTCATCCATAAACCTTAGTCACTTAATTTGACTGTGGGATGGCCCTTTGACTTAGGGCTTCCATTAAACCTGCAATAAAACGTGCTTGGCTACAAACTTATTTAGGGGTTCATGGCATTGAGGCAATGTTTTGAGGAAGGGGATATGCATGGGAGGAGGGGTTCCACAAACAGAACTAGGAGGAACCGGGGCGAATTTTGAATAATGGCGTGGAAACGTAGAATAGTGGTTTTGGGAAATACCAAGGTGGTATTCATGCAGGGGTTAGGTGGTAAGCGTTTTTGGCCCCAGCGGACGTGATACCATCCAACGGATGACACACATCCTAGGGAAAACCACTTATCGCACAGAAATGGGATGTTAAACCATTTCGGAGAAATGAGCGCGATAACGATCAGGGGCCATCAGATCTAGGGGATCCAGATCTATGGTGGAGGGTGAACGCGATGGGAGAAGGTGTTTGGCAGTGAAGAATGGGTGAGGACAAGTGGCCGATGATGAATGGACCAGTGGAAGGCTAGTGAAAGGTGGGCTAGGGTGATGATGTCATCTCTTTTGTTGGGGATTTAAATGTTATCGGGAGGGGTTTTTAAAGGTTAGGCGGGATAACGGTCATCAAATGAGGATAATGGATGGTGGGGATCCATTCAAGGATAAGCGAATGAATAAGGGACGGGATGAATGGGGAACAAGAGAGGAAGCGAAGGACATTGGATTGGTGAAATCAACAGTCGAGATTTTTCAGACGAAAGCTGCAGTGAAGTGAGAAAATAAGGGGTGAAGGGAGCTGAAAGAAAGGTGCGGAGAAGGTGGTTTCATGGGGGAGTAAGGGGACCGAGGCTAAGAAAAATGGGTTTAGACTTATCCCATGGTTGCGAGCCTCAGTCACATAAGGAAGGAGTGGAGGGCTAAAGCCCGCAGGGGCTTTAGGCCTAATTTCTTCAATGGTCATATTTAGGCTAAAAATAAGGATTTTTAGACTTTTTTAAAGGTTCTGATAGGGTTGGAAAGGGTGCTTTAAACCAAACAAAGATTTTTTCTCATGGTTTGAAGGTTTTTTAGTGGAATGGAGGGTATAAGAAGAGAATAATGAGCCTTTTTAGAGGGAAAAGGGACTGATAAAAATAGGGGTAAGGATGGTAAAATGGGGAAATGGAATGGAGGTGAAAATGGTGAAAATAGCCTGAAACAAGCTTCCTTTTGAAATATCAAGGTGATCTTTTAGAAGGCATAGAAGAAGATTTTGGTGAACTGATAGACTTAGCATGATGAAGGCAGTGAGATTTCCAGAATTCACAATGCTTCTTGAAATATTATTTCTAGAAATCTAGGATTAGCAATTTAGTCATCTTTGGATATCATCAAAATTACTGATGACTAACAGGTCCTACAAAGTCTATGGCCCACTTTTTGAATGTCTACAAATCCATCTATGGTTGTAGGGGCATCTCATCTCGACGTGAGGGTTTCCCAATCCATTGGCATGCGTCACAGGCCCGACAGTATGCATGGGCATCGTTATGCAATGTGGGCCACCATAACCCATCCCTCAATACTTTCTGTGCAGTGGATTTTCCTACATAGTGGCCTCCTGCAACTCCTCCATGGGCCTTAGACAAAATATCTTGTCTTTCGTGTTCCAATACATTCCTCTGCAGCACCTCATCAGTGCCCAACTTGTAGATTTGTCCAATGATTATGGTAAAATCGGCTGCACAGGTGACCAATTCCTTTTTCTGTGGTACTGAGTACTCATCGGGTGCCATACTTGTCATCGAAAAATGAATAATGGTTGCAAAGTGCTTATCCACCATCTTGATAGAAAAAAACTGCATGTCAAGTAATCCATCTTCCAGATTAGTTGGTTCTTCCCCATTCTCAATCCCAGACAAGTGATCAGGCTCAATATTCAATCTCCCCAGTTTCATAATGATTTCAAAATCATACTCCTAGAACAATAGTAACCACCTACCAATCTTCCCCCCAACACAGTCTTATTGACCAAGTATTTTAAATTTGAATAATCTGTGAACATCTTGAAGTGTCCACCTAATAAATAGTGCTTGTATTTTTGTAGGGCATACACCATTTCCAACCCTTCACGATCTATGGTAGAATAGTTATGCTCTACACTCGAGAGTTTTTTGCTAGCAAAGGCAACCAGATGATCAATGTCCCCTTCTCCTGGCTATGCTAAGACAGCTCCTAGTGCTATCCCTGATGCATGCACATGAAAGACCTTTGCCCAGTCGGGAAATATAAGAATAGGTGCAATTACCATATTTTCCTTTAGTAGCTCAAATCTCTTCTAACACTAGTTATCCCAAAAAAAGGAGACATCCTTCTTTAGCAGATTTTCCATTGGTGCGGTGATCAAAGCGTACCCTTGAATAAACTTCCTATAGTAACTGGTGTGGCTTAAGATGGAGCGCAGCTTTTTCTCAGTGGTGGGGACTTCCAGATTGAGGATAACCATGATCTTGGGTGGGTTAACCATCAATCCCTACTGACACACCGTTTGTCCTAATAGAATCCCAAATGGGACACAAAATATTTAGTTCTTTATGTTTAGAAAAATTTGGTGTTTCCTACAGGCATCCAATATCACGCGCAAGTTTGACACATCATTCTTCACTAATTCAAAAACTATCCAATCGTCAAAATAGACTTCTAGAAACTTATGAATGAATTCCTTGAATACTACTACAACTACATGTGAAAAGATGGAAAGGGCATTCTTCAACCCAAATGGCATGACAGTGTATTGGAACAATTTCCACTCAGTCGTGAAGGTTGTCTTGCTACGGTCTTCAGGTTCTATGCAGATCTGATGGTGCCCAAAGAACACATCGGTGAACGAGTATGCTTCCTGTCCTCCCACATTTTCCAGAATTTCATCAGAGTGTTAACCACCTATAAAATTTGTCATATCAAATGGTGGCTAAATCATTTTTTAAGCCTTCAAGAAACAAGTTTTATTGCAAAATTGTTAATTCTTGAAGTCTTGTGAAGACCAGGCGCTAAACCCATCGGGCACTTATCGCATCAGAAACTTTTCGATGAGCGCAAGTCTTTTTGTGTTATAAAAACCCGATGCCGATGAGCCCCTTTTGTTTTAAAAGCCCAGATCCCTTTGCCGCTTCATATAACCCAAAGAGCCCGCAATCGGGTGCTTAAACTTATCAACAAACCCATCCCGATCATATTTTCCCTTTGTAAATTCATAAAACCCACTTTTCCTATGTTTGTATTGAAACCCACCGGTTCAATGTTTTTAATGAAAAGGATCGTTGATCTTGTTCTTCGATCAACAGTCAAAACGGTCTTGCATCGGAGATTTTCGTCGAGCACAGTTGAAAGGCCCTCACCTTGTTCCGATTCCGATTCGCCCTTTGCATCTAAACCCCAGTCCCTTCATCTTTTTCATGTATCCAAAGGCCCTGCAATCAAGTGCTAAGCCTCTTATAATAAACCCTCCCCGAACGCATTTTCTTTTGTATTTTGTTTAAAATCCCATTTTTCGTAAAAATAAAGGAATCTATCGTTCATTGGTTAAAACCCTTTTCCACCATTGATCATGAACGAATTAGACGGTCTACATAGTCTCGCATCGGGAGATTTCATTGGCACGTTAAATATTTTATTCCCCCTCCCTGATTGGCGATCTCTCGATGAGTTCTCCACCGTTGATCTCCCTTGCCAGATCCAGATCCGATGGCCCTTATCACTCCATCCCAAAAGCCCTTTCCCCCACCTTGACCTCCTCTGATTCATTCTCCACTGTCGATCTAATCTGCAGATCGACAGCCCACAATCAATCGCATCGGTGCCCATTCTCTTTTGCCCCCGCCAATCGCAAACCTCCGATTGCATCTGGGCCGTCCACGTGTCAAGATCCGACGGTCCATATTGTACCTCCCAACCTTCAGTAAAATCATGCACCCCTCTTTATAATGTTGTTTGGGGAAACCTTAGTTGTTGATCTCTGCAGATCAATGGCCCATATTGACCCTTTCTCTGCCTTATACATTATTTCATTAACCCCAAATATTGATCTCGACCATCCATATTAAAGATCCAAGGCCCAAACTCATCTCAGTAGGCCTGAATCTCTTGGTTCCTACCCGTCCTAGATTTTATCTCCGCTGTTCATCCCTCTGATCGGATGGTCCCGATTAAAACCACCCCACCTGTTATTACCCACACATCTTATCAATATCGTGCTTTCTCCCCGACCGTTAGATCTGAGACCCCAGATCTAACGGCAGACACTCCATATCACGTATATTTTAGCACGAAGGTTATTTCTCCAAGAGCTACATGATATAAGTGGTTTTGAAATGCCACGTCTCGCCCTCTGATGCATATCGCGTTCAAAAAGGCAAAACCGCCTTCATCCCCTTTTGCTGCGCGAAATTAGTTGTTTTGTTCGCCGAAACTGCTTTCCCCATTTTCTATTGTGTTTTATCGCATGCCACCTCTGCCATTGATCTCTGCAGATCAATGGCCCCAATTTGATCTCATATTTCATTATCACCCTCCAACATACACCAATGGATTTCGTGATCAACCACAGCCATTGATCTCTGAGGCCAATCTGATCTAACGGCCCAGAATCATTTCGGAAACCCTAAATTTCTTTCATGCCTTTTTCACTGCTGATTAAGGTTTTAACCCCATTTCTTTGTATTTTTTCCGCCGTTTCGTTATAATGTGGCCCTCTACATTATTTTTCCCCCGATAAATCCTGATCGTTGATCTTTGCAAGATCAACGGCCCTAACTTAATCTTTTCACCATTCTTCCAAAATGCCTCCCTTGTAATCTCTGCAAGCAATCTCCGGCATTGGATGCTTTCATCCAACGGCCGCGACCTAACCGCAACCTCTGAAGTAGTTAAAACAAAAAATACGCAGGATTTCTTAATATTTCTTTGTTTGTGCAGGTTATAATAATTTTTCAAATGTTTTAAAAGAAAGTAAAAGCCGATGATGACAATCCTCTAAGCTTTCATTCATCAAAGAGTATCCATATACAGGGTTCCAATACCATGTTTCAGCAGTGCATCATGAGCACTAATGCCATAAGAACCCCCAGCGTACCTACACATCAACAAGACATGACAAAGATAAATTAAAATAGAGAGTATCAGTGTTGAAGATCAAATCAAACCAGAACTGAAGAATTGAAGGTTGAATCACAGTTTTGGTGGATTACGGCTAAGATCGACAATCAAAAGCCTAATCCACTAAATTAAACACAGTTAAAGAACAGAAGATAGAATTTAGGCTTGATTAAGCGTAACACATAGAATGAAATCAAATTAACAGTGTTTTCAAAAATATCTATCAATCCGAGAGAGCCTCCACCGCCACATCAGAGGCTAATTGATTTCTCTCAGCTACCAAAGCAACTTGTAGCCTCAAATCATTCAACAGAGGGCTGAGTAATGACTAGAAAATAAGATATTTTTCCTCAAGACAACCGAATAGTTATTTAAAGCCAAACAGAGTTATTACAAAGATTACACAGAGCCTTAAAGTCAACAAAAGCTTCCCAGCAAGCTTAAAATTTAATGTAAGCAAATTAATAACAAAGAAATATCTAAAATCTTCTCCATTGAGCCCCTCAAAGGCCAAGAAGCATTAACTATTTAATTGAACTTAGAAGATCTTTTCTCTCTTTCTACCTCCTCATTTTTCTATAAAATCTTCTTGAGGAGCTCATTGTAAAGGGTTGGTTGCAGAACTTTGAAATATACTTGTGCTCGAAACTTTCTATGTGTAAATAGTGTTCAAAGGCTCTTCAAGCTCTATTTGTGATCGAATAGTTAGGCTAAGAAGTGAAGATGATTGCTGAACAGAAACATTGGGCTTGAATAATGTAACCGGTTTGACATCAATATACAAGTTGTTTCTTGGGATCCTAGTCTATATCACTGGTGAAGTACTTCTTTCTATGTTATTGTTTTCTCTTACATGTATGCCATTTTTTCCATTATTCTCAGATAAAGAATAGCAAGCATAGAGTTAGGATTTACTATTTATAGTATCCTTCTCTAACTGATAAGCTTTATCTCAATGTTTTCCTCCAAATTGTTTATTTAAGAATGATTCAATACAGTTTGAGCAGCTAGGAATGTTGGCGGTCCCTCGTCCTACCGTTTACTTTAAACATCATTCTTGAATGTTATTTTCATTATATTCTTAGTAAATTTAGACTAGAAAAGTGATGATGTGCCCTGTTTTCTAGCTTCTTTCTCCAAAGGTAAATTCTAAAAGTTTCCCTAAGTGTGTGCTGAAAGAAGCTTAGATTTAAAAGTATCTTTTCTGATCTTAGGTTGCACTTTGTTTTCTTTATGTGTTTTCATCCCTTCTAAAAGTAATTATGTGGATTACTGGATCGTTTTTCCATTGAGTTAGCTTTAATACGAACTTGCCCAAAGAGGTTTATTGTGGCCCTGCCCTTTGGTTAGTTTTAAACAGTTACTTAAAAGGATTTTTCTTGTTTGGATGGACTGATTAATCCTAGTTGAAATAATTGTCTATTTCCACCCTTTCAACACTTTTATTGTTCCATTCCATCATTTTAATCTCAAAGATCTTGTGATATAGATGACTTGCCCCTTGGACCACTCTTGAAATTGTTGCACAATTAAAACCCTTTTATGACTCCATAGCCCAGTGGACTAAAAACCAGCGTTATATCTATCTTTTTAACCAAAGCTTGTTCTGATTGCTTGCAACTTCACACCTTTGAAACTCTTTCCTTTAGAACTTTCCACTCAACTAATGATCATGCTCAACCATCCAAAAACAAACAAAACCCTTGCTCTTAATAACTAGTCTAATATCATACCCCAAAAACCTTAAAGATAAATCAATCTTTGCACTTATTGGAGAGATCCCTCTCCGAATTCATGAGGGCTAGATCCTAGAATCCCAAAGTGGTTCAAGTGTTCTCCCTGCATTTTTGGTCTTACCAATCTGCTGAAATTACAGGGAGCTAACATTTCTGGTGACTCCGCTGGGGAGCTTTCTGAAAAAACTTCATCCTACATACTTCTGAAACCTCAGGAAACCTCTTGATTTAATGACATTCGTTCTGTTAGCCTGTTAACCCACCAGGCATAACCTTTCTGGCCGAACAATCAGTGTTCAGTGAGTACAATTAGCCTCTTCAAGCACTACCAAGCAAATGGTAATCATGATAAAACTTGTTTGAATCAGTGACAAACTAAGGAAACCTTAGGATTTTCATAAGAGCTTATCAAACCTTGAAGGATCAGCTAGCTTAGCCATAAGAGTATAATTTATTTGTCTCATAACTGTAGCTAAGTTTTGAAACAGAGTTAGCACACTCTTAGAACCCATAGGACTAAAATAACTCAGAAAAACCCAAAAATATTTCAGACTGGTATTCAATAAACATGGTGGTGGACCATTAAACCTTTTACCTCCAATAGAGCTAAAAATTTCCACTTGGCGACTCCACAAATCCTAAACAGATCTTAAGACTCCACTGGGAACACCCATTATCATCAAATCATTCAAGCTCAGTTAGAGGACTTTAGGATTAAAGTTTTCTTATTTAAAAGATCAGTTAACCTCTTAAAGACTGTCATATTTGGTTGAACTTTTCTTGTTTAGTAGGGTCTGAAAAACACAGCAGAGTGGCTCCTAGAAATATTCATACTAGAGCCTACCCTGACCCCAACCTACCTGAGATAGTTGATAACCCTGAAAGTATCCTTAGAAAGTCTCCTAAGATTAAATTTTCAAATGTTTTCATATCACCCTTGAGAGCTAATTCAGTTCCAGAAAATCTTGCATCTCTACAACAATCACAAGTTGACTTAAGAAATCCATTTAGAACTAGGTCGCTTGATGATTTAGATCAGCTAGATTCAGAGTCTTCACTTTCATCCCCAGAAACAAGTGAACATCCTGGTAGTAGAGAAACAACACCACCAGATCTACATTTCCTTCACAATTTAGGTGTCTCTCATCCAAGATCAGCTCAGCAATCTATTCCTGGTCCATCCATATCTGCTCATCCTACATCCACTGTCCAAACCACTCCGCTTTAGCCCACTTTCCTTCTTGTTAATCCCCCTCTTGTAAATCCACCTCCACCTCCTATTATGGCAGCATGGTATGCTCCCTTAGTCCTTCTGGTACCCTTAGTCAATCTTCCATAGGACTATCAGTCCAAAATACCATTGTATGATGCCAGTAATGCTACTACTGCTTCACAACATGTGGATAAGATGAATGACTACTTTGACAGAAATGAAATTGATGATGAATCTGTCAAATTTAGATTATTTGCTTAGATTTTAGGAGGAGAAGTAAGAAAATGGTTCAAAGGCTTAAC
Source organism: Pinus albicaulis (assembly GCA_034641835.2). Classification (NCBI taxonomy): domain Eukaryota; kingdom Viridiplantae; phylum Streptophyta; class Pinopsida; order Pinales; family Pinaceae; genus Pinus; species Pinus albicaulis. The sequence continues at coordinate 313,932 of JAXQQM020059149.1, forward strand.
CCCTCATAGTATAAATGATCTCCAAGATTTCCATTAGACATTCTTAAACAAATGGGAAGTCAGAAAGAAACCTCTCCAAATACTTTATGATTACAAGAACCTCCACAAAAACACTGGGGAAAGTGTACAAGCTTACTGCACTAGATTTAACAGTGTGTATAATGCACTTCCCCCAGATCTAAAACCTCCACAAGGCTCAGCGTTAAAAAATTTTCCTAAAGGATTTGATCCTGAGATGGCCTATCAGCTGAGAGAAAGAGATCCTTTAACTCTTGAAGATATGCAAAAAGGAGCTCTTGCTGTAGAAGTTAATTTAATGGAGAAAAGAGCAAGAATGAAGAATGAGAAGAGAGTGTCCTTCATAGAAGAATCCACACCTTCCACATCTAGCTCAAAGATGGAAATAATGATGGAGTAGATGATGAAAAAGATGAACATACTTGAGAGAGCACAAGCAAGTCAAAACCAAACTGCTCCTCAAAACAGAAATCAGAACCAGAATCAGAATTTTAGGAGAAACCATCCTCAAAATAGACCAAGGGAAGATGATCAACAGATCACTCCTCCATTTCATCAAAACTATGTAGGTGAGGTTGAAGAAATAGGTGAAAAAACAGAGGAAGATGACATCAATATGTTGGGAGTAGATAATGATGACTTTGAGGTTCATTATGATAGAAAACAAGGTCTATACACACCTTATGATGACAAAAGAGATGAGGACGAAAGTTATTATCGAGAAATGGAAAATTTTATCATAGAGTCTCAAAAAGAATATGACCTTAGGAGCAAAACCAATCAAGAAACTCCCAAAACTAAAACCTCTGATAAATCTGTACAAAATAGCACTGTAAATAAACCCAAAATTGTGAAATAGAAAGACAAAATAGTGGTTGTAAATTCTGATAAGACTAAAGAGAAAGGCACTCAAAACAATCAAAAATAGAGTGCAAACCTTAGTAGTGTTAGCACCTCAGATAATGCTCTTGGTAAAATGATTTTGACAAATGTAAGTAGAGCAAATCAGCAAACCGATTTTTCTGATCGAATGGCAGTTAATAAGGCTGAAACAAGCACTTCAAAGAATCATATTCCTTTTAGTTTGGAGCAGGAAATTTCTAGAATTAAAATCTCTCTTACTCTTACTGAATTAGCTACCCAGAATGTATATAGATCCCAAATTTTGAAGGCTTTTAACATAGAAGACAATAATGATACTGTCAATCTTAACGATGACCAACCAGAGCTTATTTTTGGTCCTAAGATTGAAGGTAGACATCAAGAGCGACCAGTTCCTCCTTTTTATGTTAGTTTAAATGTTCATGACAAGATTTTGCACAACGTTATGCATGATTCCAGGGCCTCTCACAATTTAATGCCCAAAGCTGTAATGGAGAGCCTAGGCCTTGAAATCACCTGACCTTACAAAGATCTTTACTCCTTCAACTCAAGTAGAGTGAAATGTTTAGGATTAATCAAAGACCTCTGTGTGAACTTAGCACGAATCCCAGCCAAATGTCTAGTCATGGATATTGTTGTGGCTGATGTGCCCCCAAAGTATGGTATGCTGCTATATAGGTCTTGGGGAGCTAAGTTACAAGGAACTATGCAGATGGACATGACCTATGGGACCATCCCTGTGTTCAATCAGACAAGAAGACTTTACAGGGAGTCCCATATGCAGTACATGGTTACTAGCCAAGAGAGACCCCATAACTCTCCCCTTTATTATGTAAACACGGGCCTTGATTCTTTTATCATGTTTAACGATGAAACATTCAATGAACAAGTCACTTTAACTGAATTAATGGCTGATAGAGAGGAGGAGGAAAACGGCACAGAAGTGTCAAAATAGTTTGTTGAACTCGTCAACAACAGCAAACAAAACACAGGTTTTGAGCTACAAATAATGCGTCCTTTGCTTTTAAACCTTAATATTCAAGAAAGTAACCCTCAATGCAATGAAAAACCTCAGGACTTAACACAAATTCAACTAAGTGCTAATTGTCAAGACCCATCCAAAAGCACACTAGTTGAAGAGGATAGTAACCAATATGAACCTGAAACTAGTCCTCTGTGGAGTATGAACTTCGACGGGTCCTACACTAGGAGAAATGCTGTTGCAGGTGTCTAGATACGCAACACTGAGAATAAACACATGGAAGGACATTCCTGTAGATTAAAATTTCAGTGTTTGAATAACATAGCAGAATATGAATCCCTTCTCTTAGGCTTGCACCTATTGAAGAAATTAGGAGCCAAGAGAATTAAAGTTCACGGAGATTTAAAGTTAATCATTAGGTAAGTCAATGGGGAATATAGTGCTAATCACCCCAGACTTAGAGCCTATCATAACGATGTCGTGGATTTATTAAAAACTTTTGAGGAATCCCAATTGATTTTGGTCCCAAGAAAAAGAATATCATGGCCCACAGTTTAGCTTTTACTGCTAGAATGTGCTTAACGCCATATGAAACCAATCAATGTACAACTCAGATTAAATTCAGACTAGCTTTCCCCGATAACAAAAAATATTGGCAAGTGTTTGACGGAGACAAACAAATAGAAGACTTCATGTAGTTCAGAAATTAATTCGAACTACCTAGTTCAGATTCAGATTATGAAACAGACTTCCCTAGTGAAGAAAATTTTCTTGATAAAGAAGAAAAGTCTCCTGAGGTTGCTAATGTAAACCTGTTATCTAGCAAACTTGAAAACACAATAGAAATGATTACAGATTTAGAAACAGAGGACTTAGAAACTCTGCAGTCTAACAATTAAGGTTTTCCAAAAGGGTTGGCCCCTTTACAAGAGTTGTTTGATTTCAACGATGTGGCCAAGAAGCCAAAACTGGAGCCTGTAGAAACTGAAGTTGAAGAGTGTAATATAGGCAGTGAACTGAAACCTATGATGATGAAACTGTCTAAAACTTTACCAGCTCACATTAAACTAAAATACATAGAGTTGTTTAAAGAATTTTCTGATGTTTTTGCATGGAGTTATGAGGATCTGAAATCCTATGACACTGAAATAATCCAGCACAAAATACCTCTCAAGGATAACCAAAAGCCATTTAAAAAAAACTGCACCGAATAAACCCTGGTCAGTTACCTTTGGTTGAGAAGGAGATCAAGAAAATGTATGAAGATGGTATTATTGTCCCTATTAGATATTCTGAGTGGCTGTCTAATATGGAGTCAGTTAGGAAGAAAACAGGAGAGATCGAGCTTTGTATAGACTTTAGAGACTTAAACAAAGCTTCATTGAAAGACAACTACCCTTTACCCAAGATGGACCATATTTTACAAAGGGTAGTTGGGTCTAAAAGAATTTCTTTGCTTGATGGCTATTCAGGATACAATCAGATTTTAGTTCGTCCTGATGATCAATTAAAGACAGCTTTTACTACACCTTGGGGCACTTTCATGTATGTGAAAATGCCCTTTGGTCTAATGGATGCTGGCGCAACATTCCAAAGAGCCATGGACATTGCATTCTCAAAGGAATTGGGCTACTTCATCATTATTTACTTAGATGATGTCACTGTGTTTTCCAAGACAGATGAAGAGCACTTAGAACATTTGAGAAAAGTATTCGGGAAATGCAGAAAATTTGGGATATCTTTAAATCCTAAGAAAACACTATTTGGTCTCCAAGAAGGTAAAATTCTTAGGCACATCATTTCAGAAGAGTGTATTAAGATAGACCCAAAGAGGATTGAGGCCATATTGCAAATCTCTCATCCTCGAAACATCAAGGAACTACAATCTTTCATTGGAAAGATTAATTTCTTGAGAAGATTCATACCCAACTTGGTTGAGCTCCTTAGAAACATTACAAACATGTTGAAGAAGGAGCAAGGGGTTAAATGGACCATGGAACCAAAGAATTCCTTTGAGCTGGTGAACCAAGCGTTAACCAAAACACGAGCCCAAATAAGTCCTGATTTTTCAAAAGATTTTTATATTTTTTCATTTGCATCAGAACATACAATAGCTATTGTCCTATTGCAGAAAAAACCATAGGGACAAGAGCAGCCTATTGCATTCTTTAGCAAGGCATTGAGAGATGCAACCCTGAAGTACAACATAATGGAAAAACAAGCTTTTGCTTTGGTCAAAGCTTTAAAAGACTTCAGAGTATACATTTTGAACTCACACATTATTGCCTTTGTCCCAAATTCAGTTGTGAAAGAAATTCTAACATAGGACCCAGATGGTAAGAGAGGTAAGTGGATAGCTATAATACTTGAATATGATCTAGAACTCAAGCCCACTAAACTCATCAAAGGCTAAGGTCTAGCTAGATTAATGGCTAAATCAAATTTTGAAGTTCTTGATATTAATATGGTAAATGCTTTAGATCAACAAGAGGAACTCTCAACCCCCATTGTTGAAGACCATTTTATGAATTCCTCTTGGTATGCTAATATTCTTTATGTGTTGCTTAATTTGAATACACCTCTTGGTTTATCAAAAACAAAGGCATGGTTTCTAAAGTTAAAAGTTGTAAACTACTGCATTATAGATAAATGTCTTTATTGGAAAAGTACAAGTGGAATATTGCTTAAATGTTTGCCTGAGAATGATGCAGAGAAGGTTAAGCATGAATTCCATGAAGGAGAGTGTGGAGGTCATCTCTACTGGAAGACAATAGCCAACAAAATCCTAAGGGCTGGTTTATATTGGCCCACTCTCTTTCTTGATGTACATAAGATGATAATTGTCAATCATAAATGCCAAATTTTTTAAGGAAAAATAAAATTCTTGCCCTTACCTCTGCATCCAATCACTATTGAAGCTCCTTTTCAACAGTGGGGACTTGACTTTATAGGAGAAATCCATCCACCCTCATCTACCCAACATAGATGGATTCTCATTGCAACAGACTACTTCACCAAATGGATAGAAGCCATCCCTTCTAGGCAAGCCAATGACTCTGTCATCATAAAATTCATTGAGACTCATATCCTCTCTAGATTTGGTTGTCCTAGGAAGATCATCATTGATAATTTAGCTGCATTTGGATCCAAGAAGATGGTTGAATTCTGTCACAAATATAAAATTACATTGGGTCATTCTACTGCTTATTACCCTCAAGGTAATGGGTTAGCAGAATCCTCAAACAAGAATTTGGTGAACATAATCAAAATGTTGTTGGAGGACAACAAAAAGTCTTGCCACATAAAGCTAGTTCATGCACTATGGGCTGAAAAATTGACATTAAAGAAATCTATTGGAATGTCACCCTATTAGCTTGTGTATGGTACAGATGCAATTTTTCCAACCAGCCTTGGTGTGCCAGTTATGAAGTTGATTCAAGTGGTGTAGTCTGAAGACAATGATATGATAAGAAGGATAAATTAGACTATTCATCTTTAGCAAACCAGAGAGGAAGTTTACAACAAAGCATTACAAAAGCAAGATAACATCAAGAAGCTTTTTGACAGAAGAACAAAGGCAAGCAATTTCAATGTTGGGGACAAAGTGTTAAAGTGGGACTCAAGGAGAGAAGACAAGGGAAAGCATGGGAAATTTGATAACTTATAGCTTGGCCATTATCTCATTCATTCTGCTACTGGTAACAATGCCTTTTTCTTGCAGGAGTTGAATGGATTTGAACTGTTTGGGGGTCCTGTCAATGGCAGGATGCTCAAACATTACTTCTCTTGATCCTATCATGTTTTGAAAGCCTTTTTATCTTTTTCCTCATTATAAATTTTTCACCTATAATTGCATTCAAAGTTATAAAAATCAAAAATACAAAAACAATATAAGAAAGAAAAGAGGGCAGATTGTAAAAAAAATAAAGGTACAGCCCCATGCCAAAAAAAGAAACAAAGTCTGAAAGTGTGCAAGCTCAAATGCCACTCCTGAAAACACACTTCTAGTTAGTCACACAGCCTAATCATGACTAATTAGTTTTAAATTGACTGTTGATAGGTTAGTGAATTCGATTTTCCAAACAACTTAATCTTGGCTTATCAATTAGGTAGATTAGGATAGAAAATAAAGGTTCAAACAAGCTCAAAATATGAACCTAAGTGTCCAAAAGAAGAATGACTCCTATCTGTTTTAATTTTGAGTCAAAAATAGAGGTAAACTGATTCTAATCAGCTCAAAATCTGAACCAGATAACAAGGAAAAACAGCTCGAATAAACTCAAAAAATAGAGCTGAAGAAAAGAGAATGTCGTGCTTAGAACTTTCAGATCATAAGCCTTCTATTTTGATTTAATTTTTTGTAAAATAATATCTATGTGCAGCTTGTTTTTTATGCCATAGATCAGCAATAAGTTAGACTGTTCAATCCTAACTTGTATGCTTTTAAATTTCTGTTTTAGAAATTAGAGAATAAAAATCTGTTAGACTGTCTAATCCTAACAGATAGTAGAATAGGTAGAGAAGCATATGAACTCAACTGTTTAATCTGAGTTCATGGAGAAATAAGAAGTAGAAATAGATTAGTTTTTTTCTTTCAAAAGAATAAAATGTTTGTAAAATATTTTTCCAATCCAAGTGCACTCTGAAAGAATAAAAATGTTAGATCAGTAGGATTGGGTAGGTAGAAAGCTTATGTTGATGAAGTTCCAATGTTTTTCATGGATGCTAATATTTTCAAAGCAAAAGAAGATCATCCAAGTAAATAAAGTTGCAGCCCAATGGATGAGGCACTGATCAGCCCCCCAGAGAATGCAAGTCTGAAGTTTTTGATGCCTTCAAGAAGGCGCCATCCCCATGTGGAGCCACTGTTAGCCACCTATAAAATTTGTCATATCAAATGGTGGCTAAATCATTTTTGAAGCCTTCACGAAACATGTTTTATTGCAAAATTGTTAATTCTTGAAGTCTTGTGAAGACATCATGTCTTTTGATTAATCTTCACTATTGTTTCCCTTTTAAACTCAGAAATTCTACTATTTTCATGAAGAAAAGACAGCTGCAAAAATCCCCATTTTTCCCTCATTTTACTCCTTTTTTCCTTTTTTTTCCCCATACACTTCCTCTATTTTTCATGTATTCCCTTCCTTCCTTCATAAAACCCCTTTTATAAGGTTTAAAACTCATTTTTTAAACCTTATCAAAACCACCAAATCCATTAAAAAACCCTGAAAATTTCATAAAAACTAAGTTTTTTTACTATAGGCCTAAACCCCTTTTGGGCTAAGTCCTAAACCACTTCCCCGCATATACCCACGCCCTAGAACCAGGCACTAAACCCATCGGGCGCTTATCGCATCGGAAACTTTTCAATGAGTGCAAGTCTTTTTGTGTTATAAAAACCCAATGCCGATGAGCCCCTTTTGTTTTAAAAGCCCGGATCCCTTTGCTACTTCATATAACCCAAAGAGCCCGCAATCGAGCGCTTAAACTTATCAACAAACCCATCCCAATCATATTTTCCCTTTCTAAATTCATAAAACCCACTTTTCCTATGTTTGTATTGAAACCCTCCAGTTCAATGTTTTTAATGAAAAGGATCGTTGATCTTGTTCTTCGATCAACAGTCAAAACAGTCTTGCATCGGAGATTTTCGTCAGGCACAGTTGAAATGCCCTCACCTTGTTCCGATTCCGATTCGCCCTTTGTATCTAAACCCCGGTCCCTTGATCTTTTTCATGTATCCAAAGGCCCTACAATCAAGTGCTAAGCCTCTTATAATAAACCCTCCCCGAACGCATTTTCCTTTGTATTTTGTTTAAAATCCCATTTTTCGTAAAAATAAAGGAACCCGTCGTTCATTGGTTAAAACCCTTTTCCACTGTTGATCATGAACCAATCAGACGGTCTACACAGTCTCGCATCGAGAGATTTCATTGGGTGCATTAAATATTTTATTCCCCCTCCTCGATTGGCGATCTCTCGATGAGTTCTCTGTCGTTGATCTCCCCCACCAGATCCAGATCCAACAGCCCTTATCACTCCATCCCAAAAGCCCTTTCCCCCGCCTTGACCTCCTCTGATTCATTCTCCACCGTCGATCCGATCTATGGATCGATGGCCCACAATCAATCGTATCGGCTCCCATTCTCTTTTGCCCCTGCCGATCGCAAACCTCCGATTGCATCTGGGTCGTCCACGTGTCAAGATCTCATGGTCGAGATTGTACCTCCCAACCTTCGTTAAAATCATGCACCCTGCTTTATAATGTTGTTTGGGGAAATCTCAGTCGTTGATCTCTGCAGATGAACGGCCCATATTGAACCTTTCTCTGCCTTATACATTATTTCATTAACCCCAAAGATTGATCTCGACCATCCATATTAAAGATCCAATGGCCTAGATTCATCTTGGTAGGCCCAACTCTCTTGGGTCCTACCCATCCCAAATTTGATCTCCACTATTCATCCCTATGATCGGATAGTCTCGATTAAAACAACCCCACCTTTTATTACCCACTCATCTTATCAATATCGCGCTCTCTCCCCGACTGTCAGATCTGAGACCCCAGATCTAACGACAGTCGCTCCATATCGCATAGATTTTAGCACGAAGGTTAATTCTCCAAGAGCTATGTGATATAAGTGGTTTTTAAATGCCATGTGTCGCCCTCTGATGCATATTGTGTTCAAAAAGGGAAAACTGCCTTCCTCTCCTTTTGCTGCGTGAAATCAATTGTTTTGTTCGCCAAAACCGCTTTCCCCATTTTCTATTGTGTTTTATCACGTGCAACCTCCGTCGTTTATCTCTGCAGATCAACGGTCCCAATTTGATCTCGCATTTCATTATCACCCTCTGCCATACACCAAGGGATTTCGCGATCAACCACAGCTGTTGATCTCTGAGGCCAATCTGATCTAACGGCCCAGAATCATTTCGAAAACCCAAAATTTCCTTCATGCCTTTTTCACTGCTGATTAAGGTTTTAACCCCATTTCTTTGTATTTTCCATCGTTTCGTTATAATGTGGCCCTCTGCATTATTTTTCCCCCCGATAAATCCCGACCGTTGATCTTTGCAAGATCAACGACCCTAACTTAATCTTTTCACCATTTTTCCAAACCGTCTCCCTTGTAATCTCTGCAAGAAATCTTTGCCCTTGGATGCTTTCATCCAATGATCGCGACCTAACCGCAACCTCCGAAGCAGTTAAACCAAAAAATACGTAGGATTTCTTAATATTTCTTTGTTTGTGCAGGTTATAATAGTTTTTCAAATGTTTTAAAATAAAGTAAAAGCCGAGGATGACGATCCTTCAGGCTTTCATTCATCAAAGAGTATCCATCTACAGGGTTAAAATACCACGTTTCATCAGTGCATCATGAGCACTGATGCCATAAGAACCCCTAGCGTACCTACACATCAACAAGACACGACAAAGATAAATTAAAACAAAGAGTATCAGTCTTGAAGATCAAATCAAACTAGAACTAAAGAATTGAACGTTGAATCATAGTTTTGGTGGATTACGGCTAAGATCGATTATCAAAAGCCTAATCCACTAAATTAAACACAGTTAAAGAACAGAAGATAGAATTTAGGCTTGATTAAGCCTAACACACATAGTCAAATCAAATTAACAGTGTTTTCAAAAATATCTATCAATCCAAGAGAGCCTCCACCGCCACATCAGAGGCTAATTGATTCCTCTCAGCTACCAAAGCCACCTGTAGCCTCAAAGCATTCAACAAAGGGCCGAGTAATGACTAGAAAAGAAGATATTTTGCCTCAAGACAACCGAATAGTTATTTAAAGCCAAACAGAGTTATTACAAAGATTACACAGAGCCTTAAAGTCAATAATATCTTCCCAACAAGCTTAAAATTTAATGTAAGCAAATTAATAACAGAGAAATATCTGAAATCTTCTCCATTGAGCCCCTCAAAGGCCGAGAAGCATTAACTGTATTAATTGAACTTAGAAGATCTTTTCTCACTTTCGACCTCCTCATTTTTCTATAAAATCTTCTTGAGGAGCTCATTGTAAAAGGTTGGTTGCAGAACTTTGAAATATACTTGTGCTCGAAACTTTCTATGTGTAAATAGTGTTCAAAGGCTCTTGAAGCTTTGTTTGTGATCGAATAGTTAGGCTGAGAAGTGAAGATGATTTCTGAACAAAAACATTGGACTCGAAGAATGTAACCGGTTTGACATCAATATACAAGTTGTTTCTTGGGATCCTAGTCTATATCATTGGTGAAGTACTTCTTTCTATGTTATTGTTTTCTCTTACATGTATGCCATTTTTTCCATTATTCTCTGATAAAGAACAGCAAGCATAGAGTTAGGATTTACTGTTTATAGTACCCTTCTCTGACTGATAAGCTTTATCTCAATGTTTTCCTCCAAATTGTTTATTTAAGAATGATTCAATACAGTTTGAGCAGTTAGGAATGTTGGCGTTCCCTCGTCCTACTGTTTACTTTAAACATCATTCCTGAATGTTAATTTCATTATCTGATTAGTAAAGTTAGACTAGAAAAGTGATGGTGTGCCCTGTTTTCTAGCTTCTTTCTCCAAAGGTAAATTCTGAAAGTTTCCCTAAGTGTATGCTGAAAGCAGCTTAGATTTAAAAGTATCTTTTCTAATCTTAGGCTGCACTTTTTTTTCCTTATGTGTTTTCATCCCTTCTAAAAGTAATTATACAGATTAGTGGATCGTTTGTATATTGAGTTAGCTTTAATACAAACTTGCCCAAAGAGGTTTATAGTGAGCCCTTCCCTTTGGTTAGTTTTAAACAATTACTTGAAAGGTTTTTTCTTGTTTGGACAGACTGATTAATCCTAGTTGAAATAATTGACTATTTCCACCCCTTCAACACTTTTATTGTTCCATTCCATCATTTTAATCTCAAATATCTTGTGATATAGATGACTTGCCCCTTGGACCACTCTTGAAATTTTTGCACAATTAAAACCCTTTTATGACTCCATAGCCCAATGGACTAAAAACCAGCATTATATCTATCTTTTTAACCAAAGCTTGTTCTGATTGCTTGCAACTTCACACCTTTGAAACTCTTTCCTTTAGGACTTTCCACTCAACTAATAATCATGCTCAACCATCCAAAAACAAACAAAACCCTTGCTCTTAATAACTAGTCTAATATCATTCCACAAAAACCTTAAAGATAAATAAATCTTTGCACTTATTAGAGAGATCCCTCTCCAGATTCAGGAGGGCTAGATCCTAGAATCCCAAAGTGGTTCAAGTGTTCTCCTTGCATTTTTGGTCTTACGAATCTGCTGAAATTATAGGGAGCTAACACAGAGAATGACGTAGGGAAAGGATCATGTATGCAGGCATCATTTAACTTGTGTAGGTCTACGCAGATCCTTATCTCGCCTTTATTCTTCTTTTCCTAGACCACCATAGGGCTTACCCAATCTGACTGTTCCACCAGTTCAATGATACCCATGGCTACTATCTTCTCTATTTCCTCCTTCAATTTATGTTTATATTTAGGGTTCAGGCGATAGGGCCGTTGTTTGATAGGGCACGCATCCAGATTCAAGGTAATCCTCATAATGCCCATATCCCTAATGATCCCTTTGAGTTCAGAGAAATTTGTGGGGAACAGATCCTGATATTCAGTCAATAGCTCCATGATCTTTCCCACTGTGTCACTATACCAATAATCCCCAATTTTGGCCATCTTGGGCTGTTCTTTTGTGCCGATGTTGACTTCCTTCAGTTTCAATGGTTTGGTTACATCAACTTCCTGTAGAAAAGGTCCTGCAATGGCATGTTCCCCTTCAGATTTTGGGATAGTTATATTCCGAGGGTCCTCATCATAGTCTTCTATTGACGAATTTCTGTAGTTGAAAATATCTTGCATCTACGCATCCTAGGCTAGCGCAGTACATTCCTGCTTAGATAAGGACTCATTTAAGACTAGAGCATCTATATCTTGCAGGGCTTCATCAAGTTTCTCAGTTCCTCCCACTAGCCCAAACGTCATTACGAAATCCTCAGCCATCGTACCCCAGTGACAAGTGTGTTGGTATAGTTCTGCATCCAAATACCAGGTTGTGGGGATTGGTACTAACGCATGAATAAGCATATGGACCCATTCATTCCATGTGTTTTCATTCCATAATTCCATCAAGAGAGACAAGTTCTTGAGTGGATCCCCTTGACCCGAGAATAGTTCCATAGGCAGGTTGACCCGAGGGTCAAATCGTAGGATCATGTGGTGGTCATGCACATAGCCAAGTCAAGGGCCCAAAACCTTCGTTCTTCAGGGACATCTGCTTCAATTTCTTTAATAAAGTCCTTAGCACTACTAGAACCATCAACGTAGGGTAGTTCTCTTACCTCTGAGGAGATGCATCGGAATATTTTTATGATCTTAAGACACCGCAGCGCAGATACATCATGCAACAGGTTCTACCAATTTTCTATCTCTTCATCTAAGTCTGAGAGGCACTCGCTATATTTTTCCCAACATAACATTCCATCAGCTATGGGATTGATCCAATCATCGTCCCGGGCGATCAATTTGTAGATGTGATCAACATCCTCCTCCTCACATACTGGTTTAGTATATCGCTCACCTTCTGTTGGATCTAGGAGGAATATCACCTGTGTACCTTCATTTTCAAAGATCATACTTCACCTTTTCAAATTAATAATACCTCCCATGTCAACAGCCCAATCCAGGCCTAAGAGCGCGAGGTAAGGGTCCACATCATCCACTATTTGGATTAATTCAAATCAGCATAAAATTTAACACCTGCGATGTCTACCACAACCTTTGGCAGCAGTCCCAGTGGGATGATGTTTTTTTTATTATCCATATGTAACTGAATAGTATACCATTCCAGCTTAGGTTCTCTTATTATTTTCTAGGTTTTTTTGGGCAAGAAATTCACGTCTGATCCTAAATCAAGGATGACTTGGTCCATTTCATAGTCCCTACTCTGTGCAGTCATGCGCATCTCTCGACCAGTCCTTTTTTTGTTCTTGTACAACTTGTTCACAGTTTTAACCTCTGGTTGTGAGGAAAAATTTTCTGCGCAACTATCTATTAATATTTGGAGATTCTCTACTACCTTATGGTTGCACAGCAGCTTCATACATGCCTGAAGGAATGGTTTAACTACTTCATCTACTTTTGGGTCTACCAAAATATTTGAGGTAGATGCTTCGTCTTTGGCCATCTCACTCCGAGCTTCCACGAAGGTTTCCTTCTCATTTTTTAGATCTAAGATTTTCTTCTTCTCCACAACCTTCCTCATTAGTGATTCAACCGTAACATTTTCTTTAGCCCCTCTGGTGGTAATGCTGTAGCGCGTGATCACATTGATACTTAGCCCATCATCTCGTGGTTCTGCCTTAACCCGTTGTACTTTCTGCATGGGCATTTGTTGTTTCTCCTGTATTTTTTATATTAGCACCGGCAAATCCTCAATGACATGGTCGAACTTCCTGCAATAACTACAGGACTGGTGTGTAGGGTTCGGGCAGTCTCATGCATAATGTCCCATGTCCCCACAATTGTAGCAGATCAATTTCCCTCATCCTCAACCTGCACTTCCACCTCTCCCTCCTCCTCTTCCTCTTGAGGGGGATCCTCCCCTCCCAGAGGGAGAAAGTGGTGATGAGGGGTCAACCTGCACCCTTTATAGGTTTCCCCAATCTACCATTAGGTCAAGTGTTCGAATTTTTTGTTCGTCGTGCCCCAGAGAAGAGCAGAATCTGCACCACTGTTGTTACAATACTGCACCTAGTCATGGGCAGTGATATGTATCATGTCTTCCTACTACCCGAGAGTAAACACACCATAGCATGGTAGTACTTGGTCCAACCATTTCCCTAGGGCGTAGAGGGCTTGGCCCCCATCCTGCATATAATCTGATAACAAAGGGCATTGATCCTTAGTATGACTCGACACCCTACAGCATATGCACCAAACATCTGGTCTATCTTCCTTACCTCGATCCTTTCATAAGTTACGAATTTCTAAGTGCATCACCTCTTGCTGGATCTGGAATTGTAGTGCCTCAAATTGAGTATCATCTCTCGGTGAAGCTTCTAACTTCATGGCAATCTCCAAAGCTTCTTCTTGGGAGTCGATTTTATGTTTTCCCATAGGTTCGCGCAGATGTGGTAATAGCATGGTGATAAACCATTCCTTGTGTTGTTTGTCCTTGTAGACAAATCCCCCATCAATGATGACCTTCTTCAGTCATTGGTCAGCTTCCCAGATGGACTCGGTAGGTCCCTGTTTGAAGTCCTTCAATTTGGCTACACATTAAGAGTAAGATTTAGGCTTCCGAAACTATTTCTTTAGGGCGTCCTTAATATTTTGTATTGAAATGTTTACGTGCTAACCAATATATCCATTAAACCAATCCAGGGCCCTTCCCTCAAATCCTATGGACAATTGCACTCTTTTGACAGCATCATTATTAATGTTCTGCGTAGTCCATACAGACTCTACTACAAACTAGAATCGATCCATATCCTCATCCCCCACACCCTTAAAGGTAGGTAGTTTCATGTGTGCAGCCATATCATCCTCAAGTGGTTGCGGAGGTGGGGTAGGAGAATTATTACCCTTGCATGGGTTTGATGATGGTATAACTGGGGCACTGGTTCCATCTTGCACAGCCCCACCCTGGTTAAGATCAGGCAATTCCCTTAAGGGACTGTATTCTGATCTATCTCCTTCCTGATTAACCCGATACTATTTACTACTTCGTGTCGTGCTTCCACTCTGGTCGGAGGTCATTCACTCGGTGTGGCCACACAGGACACCCTTTTGATCACACAATAGCATCTTAATCAACAACGGCAAGGTCTGCAGGAACTTACCTCTAAATCCTATGAACAACCTGCGTTCTGATTCTGAATATGACACAAACTGATCAACTGCAAAGTCTGTTATAAATACTCCCAAAATACTATCAACCTAGTGATCTACAATTCTGGGGATCTTGTTATTAGTCTTTTCCAATTGTTGGATCAATTCAGGGGTCCACTGCATGACCTGATTGTCTTTCTAGTAGGTCTGGAACTCCGCCAATCAAGCTAGCCACTCTTGTAATTTGTGTGCAAAGGATACAAAGAAGATTTCATGCACTTCTGTAAAAGTGTACTTGTTTTTCCACTCTTCGGCAGATAGATTCTTACCTCTATTCACTTTTAGGGTTAACTCTTGAATCTTTTTTTCAAAATACTCCTCAAATTTAGGCTTCAATGGCTGCCAGTGACCCTGTGCCATTACCTAATCTCTCTTGCAAAATGCTCCTGGTCCTGGCAACATAACCATTTGTTGGATTGAGGGGTCTTGACCTAGGTTTGGTTTTAAGGTTTTCCAACAAACCCCTGTACTATTTTCCCTTTCGGCAATGGCCTACTTGCATAGGTCAAGGTCTCACCCGAAGTATTATGGGAGGGTGCTCGAACCAGGTTTCTGCACCCTGAGAGAGAGAAAGGTCATTAAAGTAGGTCCCTTCAGGTCTGACAGATTTGCGCAGGGGAATCCCTAACATAGAAACCCTTAAGATTATATCGAAAAAGTAACGTAAGCGGAGAACATAAATCATCAGATAAAATATAACTAGATAAAAGCACTTAAACCAGACCTATGCATTCATAATATTGCATCCACATGCATAGGAGTAAATCATCAGTATTCAACGAGCAGGTATAATCTCAGAAATAACATAAAGCGTAGCTGATAATCATAACACAGAAACACTTAGATATCAAAAAACAGTCTTCTCATTCGTTTGTATCCAGATCCAACTTACAAACTCTATTTACCAGCCCTCACACACAGCCAGGGGGGTCCACACATAGCAGGACTCAGTGTCTCTTCTCGTGACTACACCAGACCAGGTAGACAACGTTCTGGTGGAAGAAGAGAGAGGAAAGGCACCCATGGTAGAGGAAAGAGATGAGGGAAAGGAGTTTGCCCAATTCCTTCTAAATTCAGTGCAAGATCTCACCAAGAAGATTGAGGATATGGGGCAGAAGATTGGCAGAGACAATAAGAAAAAGAGAATTAAAGGGGAATTCCATATTGGGGAATGATCTAACACTTCACATCGCCTAACCAGTCCTCATGCTACACAGCAGGTGGTGCCACACACTCCACCACACTCTACCATCCCCACATTTCTAGCTTCGGGAGCAACAGCATGAGGTCCACAAGAGCGAGAGGTGGCTCACTATGGAGAGTATTTTGTGGAGTATCAATCTTATGGGCCAGATTTTGGAGGTGCTCTTACCTTCAATGAGTTTTTCATCGGAAGAACAATAGTAGACCCAAAGGCTAGACCAGAGGAGGAGGGTACATGCAGGGAAATGACCTGCAACGTACCGTAGGTAGGATTTTCCTGCCAACTTTTGATGGGTCATTGAAATTTTCAGCCAAAGCTTGGGTGGAGAAGCTGGACATTTATTTTCATCTTAACTAGATGATAGAGGTAGAGGCCATCAAGGTGGTTGCATTGCACTTAGAGGGAGAAGCCCATGACTTGTGGTTCCATTGGATGAATACTTTGGGTCACTTGGGAGTGACAACATATGATTATTTTACCCAAAGGGTGCTAGAGAGGTTTGATCGTAAGGATTCAGAAGAGAATTTTTTAGTGCTAACCAAGCTCAAGCAGACGGGGAACCCGGAGTCTTACATCTTATAGTTCCTGAGACTCTCTATGATGGTTACAGACTTGTCAAAACCAAGGAGGATCTACATGTTCATTGAAGGTAGCAGAGCCACTAGTGAGGTCTACTCGCCCCAATATGTTGCGGGATGTAGTGATATGGACCAAAGACTTGCAGGATTATTTTCCGAGGATGAGGGCTCCCATGCCCAACATACCAGCATTCCAGTAGAAAAGGAAGGATGTGAGAGCCCCACCCTCAAGAGGGAATTAGGGCTGAGGGCCTTTGGATGATGATACCTAGAGGGATTTGAGGCGAACGAAGCTCTGCTTCACCTATCAGGAGCCATGGGCACTGGGTCACAGGTGTGCAGGAGGGAAGGCACACTACATTTAGGTTTTCTCTGACAATGAGGAAGAGGAGGAGACTTTCTTTGAGATGGGTGGAGATACCAGCACAGGAGCACTAGGCAAGAACCCTCCACCACCACCTCCTGCAGCAGCAGGATAATTAGTGTTTGCACCTACCGGAGGGGTCCTTGCATCTTTGCGAGGGGTACCCAAGTACCTAGCACTGAGGGTTCGAGGGACAATTCAGGGACAACATGTCTCGGTGCTAGTAGATAGTGTGGCTATGCAAAAAATTATTGATGCCTAGATGGTGAAGATAAGGGGCATACAGATGGAGAGCTTTGATGGGTTTTATGTTATATTTCCAGGGACCAAGAACATGCAATGCATGTGTTATCTCCCAGCATTGACGGTGTTATAGCATCATTTCTCACCTTGACATGATTCATGATTGCTACATGGCTTTATGGGCACCCATTCCTACGGACTTGGACAAATTCACTTAAAAACAGTGGAAAATCCTTCATACGCGACTATGCCCGTGTTTTTCCGCGTGTATACGCTAGTACAGCTAGACTTTTCCGCGTATGCCATTTTAATGGTTAAAAAATATATAAAAAATCCCTAATTTCGCGCTGGGTTGATAGTTACTCGGGTAGTTCAACTACCCCAGCCCGTGGCCAACTGTTTCCAACTGTTGAAACTACTTGGAGGGACTATAAAAGGACCTCATATGTATGGCCTAAGGGAGGGAGAGAATTATTATTATTATACTCTGTTGGTTCCCTATCCAAGTCTGATTCCCCGTGCCTCCTGCACTTTCCCAGTTCATTTCAGGAAACCCTTGTTTCCTTGAGCTACACATCCCTTTATATGTTATCTCGTATGCACTCATTTGGAAGGAGTCTTAGCGAGGCAAGGGCTGGACGGATCCGGACGACGGTCTGCGAAGGCCTTGGAAGGATCAGGTGATCTCTCCACTTACTTTTGTACGTACTATTTTTATAATACAGAAGTATCATGCTGTTCCCGAAGTAAACGTGTTAGTGTGTGCTTTAATGTATGAAGAATATTTGTTATACAAGCATTTAAGATGATTTATTTAATGTTTTATATGAATCTCGCTAACATATAGAGTAGAAATATACTGTACAACTTGTCCTTTGTGCTGGTTTCTTCTTGTATTTCAGGTGAAAAAGGAAGGACGGTTGCAGGGAGTTTGAACTCCACGTGGATCTACTTCAAACGTAGGACCAACGGGTAAACCTCTCGTTCTGCTCTATTTCGTTTTCATGATTGTGCATGATCGTGTGAGTCTCTGTTAAATAGTACGCCCCTGTTCTGTGGAGGTTGAATCCCAACCAACCTCTAGGGTGTTAAATCCCCGAAACAGAACTGGCGACTCCGCTGGGGATCACATTTTTGTGATTCTCCTGTTGGGTTGTTTCAGCTGCTTGGTAGGATACCAACAGTTTTTTCTGTCTTTTACAGTCCAGTTTGCTTTCTTGCAGTCAGTCTGAAGCTTTTATACCTTTCCCAGGCTTGTACTTTTTATTTTTCATTATCTTTCTTTGTATACGCAGTTTTTCTTGCACACAGTCGCGTATACCCGTGAGTTTGTGTAGAAGGATCCGCGTACACGCGGATTTCCCTCGACACAGACGCGTATACACGCCTGTTGCATAGCTGCAAGGTCGCGTATACCTAGGCTGAATTTGAAATTTCAAGAGTCTGGTGTTTTTGGTCTGTTCTGGCTGTGGAGGCCTGTGTTTGCAGTGTCTTTGTACTTACTGGAGTGTGATAGAAGTGGTTTTAAGTCTTGGTTCTCTTTCGTTTGCCCGAAAACTGATCTTTTGGCGAAGTGTTCTTGTTGGTGCTAGCACTCCTGGATTGAGTTCCAAGATCGCTTTCGGAGCGTTCTTGGCTGTTCTGTTTTACCAGAACAGAGAGCTTTTGCTCACTGACTCGCTCCTGTCTTTGTGTTGTGCTTTGCATCGCGTTCTTTGCTTTGTTTTCGATTGGTTTTCTTGAGTTTCGTAAGCTAGGGTTTTGTTGCATTTTTTGAAGATCTTTTATTGTTTCTTTGGAGTTTTGTGTTGCAACAAATTTGCACTATTTCTCTTGGCTGTTTGATTGAGTTTTTAGTTTTCCGTTGCCCTTATTGATCTTGCTATCATTAGTTTTATAAGGTTTGGGGGCATAGTTGGAGTTTATTCTTCAAATTCGGTCTCATTTTGGCTTGGATTGAGATAGTTGTTCTTGGTTTTCTTGAAGCTCTTGTTTTATAAAACTGAAAAGCCCAAAAAATATTTGTTTTGCTTTTTGTTTTTGCATATCAAAAACTCAAAAAACATTGTTTCTTGTTTTTGTTTTTGTTGTTGCCTTTTTCATTTTCGTTTGGCTTCATCTTTTGGGACTTTAGTGAATTTTCTTGCTTCTAGTTTCCCGCTTAATTGTGAAGGGAGGTTGTCTTTTGATTTCTTCTTTTTCTTGTTGAGTATTTTGGTGTCTTATATTAAGAGTTCTTGTTTGCAAGAATTATCTTTCTGGATATCAAAAGATTAGTTGAAACTGAAGGAGCCTTTTGGGAAATTTCACCTTGTTTCAAGGGACTTTCTGCATCTTAGAATTTACATGTTAGTGGTCATTTGCATTAGGTGCATTGAATCATTTAGTTAGCTTCTTAATTTTTGTGTGTGTGAGTTTGTAATTCGAAAAGAAAAATACATTTTTAGCCTCGTAGAACTTACATAGAAATTGCTCTTCATCGAAAGACTAAGAACTGCATGTGCATGTAGTCAGGTTTTTATTAATTTCTTTTTGCGTCAGAACATCATTGGTTTCAACTCCATATCCTTGTGACTTAATACAACAGCCCTTAAAATAAGCGATTAAATCTAAAATCAACTAGCAAGTTTTATTTAGAGTCAATCACCAACTAGCTAGGGTGTAGGGCCTTGGAATAGGAGAGAGGAGAGTTAACTCTCCAAGGCCGCTCAAACAGACATAGAAGTTTACTAATTGAGCGAAATCCAACTCCGTGAAGTGGACTGGGAAATCTCTCATCCGAGAGTCAAGCGCGAGGGGAAGTGAAGGTTAAGAAGAAGGATACCCCCCCTCCGATTAGCTGAATCTAACCTCAAGACCGTTCCGCCCAGCTTCTGATACGGATTGGTGTCCATAATTGTTGTTCCTAGGTTCCACACAGGTGACTGCGGGGGGGAATACCCGTGGTACCTGAGGCAGACGTCGCATCACTTCCAGCAGTACTTCTGGGGGGTGCCCTTGCGAAGCTTGGGTGCTTGAGCCGGCAAAGGCTATTGTTAGGAGGTCGGCGTAACTGTTTCTGATACCTTCGCTAGTTGTTCTGGGCCCTAATCATCCCAGACTGCTTTCGGAAGGTCCTATACTTCGCTTTCCTGTATTTTGGTGTCCGGTCCTCATCACCCGGAGCGAAAATACTTGGAGGCTGTTTGTTTGCTGTTTCTCGGGGTTTTGATTTTAGTGAGTGCTCTTTGCTCCTAGCTTGCCTAGCTTTTCACTTTTCTTGAGTCTAATATAATAAATTTGTAAAAGTGGCTGATCAAGCGCCTCGACGTTCGAGGAGAGTCCGGGGGTTATCTCCCGAGAGTGCGGAGCCTTCTTCGAGAAGGCGTAGGAGCGATCTAGCAGGTGGTTTTCACCCTGTAGAGTCTGACGCTGTGGAGAGAGATCCTCCACTAAGGTCTGAAGGTTTCGTTGCTGATTCCGGTGTCGGTTCCGAGAGGAGCGTTTCGCTCTCCTCGAGGGTATTGTTTCCTCAGGAGGAAGATTTTCAGATAGAAGATATACCTGAGCCTGCAGCTACAGGTCCATCTCCTCTTCCTCTTAATCATCCGTTTGTTATAGAGTACATCGGACCGGAGTCTGAGAGACCGCCGGATCTTCCTTATCTTTCTTATCTTTCGATGGCCACGACTGGGAACGCAGCTTCTACCGTGAGTGCTGCGGGCATTCAGACCCCTGCTTCTGTCGAGGCAGGGGGCACTCTTGCTCTATCTTCGAGTGCTTCTAGCACTGCTATGTTTGGCTCTGGATTCACCCAAGCATATGCTTCTCAATATGGTCCCTTTGTTTCAGGGATGTCCATTGCTGGAAATCCCTCTTTTTCCTTTACCGCCGGTGCAGCTGGATCTACGCCCATGTCCAACATGGCTAGTGGATCAGCTTCTTTTCAGGGTTTCCCCTTTGGGACTAGGCATATTCCTAGTCCCAATCCTTCTTTAGGGTCTTTTCCTTTTACGTCCCAGACCGAAAGTTTCAATCCTTGGGCTCAGGGGCCAAGTTCGACTGCTTTTATGGGGTGGAATCCTATGTTTGCAACGTCGGGGGCAGGGAATCAGTTCATCGCGAGTCATCCAGGGAATGCTTCTTTCCTTGCATCGAGTGCTTATCAGTCTTTTTCTCCTTTATCTAATGCATGGAACCCCTACCAGGGGCTTACATCTTCAGTCAATACTTCAGCGGGGGGAACTAGTCTGGGTCTTGGTAACTCGGCGTGGGGAGGAGGTTCTTCTCCGTTTTCTACGGGTCCTTTCTGGCAGCCTGGTGCCTCATCAAATCCAGGCTATTCTTTTCAGAATGTGAGAAATCCATCCCATCAAGGATGGAATTCTCAGGCTCCGCCGCGATTACCATTTCTGGCAACGTTAAACTTGCCAGACTTGGCGAAGTTAACTAATGACCCGATTCAGTATAGTCCGGGTTGGCCTCCGGTTCCAACCAAACTTCCTTCAGACATTCCTAAGTTTGAAGGTAAGAATGGTGAAGATCCGGCAGACCATGTCACCACATTCCACTTATCGTGTTCATCCAACTCTCTGATCGACGATTCGATTAGATTGAGATTATTTCAGCGCACCTTAACTGGAAACGCCGCGAAGTGGTATATAGAGCTTACTGGGGGCAGTTTCGCCACATTTGGAGAACTGGCTGTCACTTTTCTTAACCATTTTTAGTTGCCCGTCAGATATGAGGCTGGGACCGAACTCCTGGCTAATTTTAAGCAGGATGAGGCAACTCACATTTCTGATCATATTCAGGAATGGAGGAGAAGGAAGAGGCTTATCAAAGCCCATATTCCAAGTGAGTTCCTTCTCGAGTGGTTTTTGAAGTCGCTTCAGACAGATATTTCAAAAGATGTATCCATGTCAGGGGTATATTCCGAGGAGCAGGCCATCTTTAGGGCCCAGCAGTTAGAGTTGATCTATTCTCAGTCTGGCATGCTTTACAAGTATTTGCCTAATGCTCCTCGCTCCAAATTGGATCTATCGAAACCTAAACCTGGTCCGCATGGTGATGGACTTGTCGGATCGGTCAGTAGTAGTGTAGCCAGCCTGCTTTCTCAATTGCAGCAGTTGTCTTTACAATCTGCTTTTTCTGGTCAGGCTGTGCCTGCTGATTCTTCACCTTCCCAGTCTTTGTCCATTAATGCTGTCCAATCTTCTGAACCCAAAGGAAATCAACAGTCCGATGGGAAGAAGAAGGGACGTAATAACAAGAAGGGCAAGAATGGGAAGGGCAATGCTAATAAGACCAACGAGCGTGTTGGTGAAGGGCAAAAGGAGAAAAAGAAAGTTAAGTTTCCGTGCAAGCTTTGTGCTGGAGACCATCTCACGCATCTTTGCCCGAAAATTCAGGATGCTCAGCGCCTGTTATCTCAGCAAGGTTCTTCTAGTTCCCAGGCTGTGCTAACAAACCCTTTTCCCCAAGGGCAGCAATTAATTGCTGGCGCAAATCAAAATCCTGGGGCTTCCTCTGGAGGTCCTCAGGAAGGGGAAATTCCATCGAATATCTTTATGATGAGTGCTCACGTGGATGTCGCTACGAGATCCCGTGATTATGGCGGAGAGGAATCTTCGAAAGCTAAGGAAGTTCCTGATGCTACTGAGCCGCTTCATATCACGAAGCCAACTGTCGAGTCTATGCCTCGGATACCGAAGGCATCCTCTAAGCGGTCAACGATTAATCCGAACATGAGGGCTGCCCAGAACTACTCGATTGTGGAAGATCTGGCGCAGAGTCCTTGTGCTATGTCAGCTTTAGAGGTACTCCAGTCTTGTCCGGCTCAGCGCAGTGCTTTGCTCACTGCCATTGGAGCTATATATCCGAAAAATTCTCTTCTGATTACCTTTGATATGAAGAATTTTAAGAAGAGACTACCTCATCATATGGCCTTCCATATTAAATCATCGTACCGGAAGACTAATATCTTTCGCACGGTCGTTGATGAGGGTGCTTCTACTTGCGTGATGTCTCTCGCATCCTGGAAGACACTAGGATCTCCCAAAGCTGTTCCATCTAGCACTATTCTTACTGCATTCGATGGCCATTCTCATAGGCCCCATGGTATTGTCCCGGCTTTGCCCATCTGTGTTGGGGGCAAAACCGTTAACATAGAGGTTGAGGTAGTAGATGCAGCCTTGGACTACAACCTTCTGTTGGGGAGAAACTGGATATATGATATGGATGCTATTGCGTCCTCACTATTTCGGATAGTATGTTCCCCCCACGAAGGGAGGATAGTTACGGTGGATCAACTGGACTGTCTTCCTGTAGACCTGGATGCGCCTCCTGACTCATCTGTCCCTAAGTTGGACAATACTAAGGCACCTATCGAGAATCTGGGAGTTGGAATGTATTCTTCCCTGATGGGGTCTTTTGATCTTCCTCCTCCTAAGGTGTCTATCAATGCTATTTCATCCTCCAAGGCTCCCCTTCGAAGAGAGTTCTTTCGAACTCATTATTTTTCGGACCCTTGGACCTTACCTTCCCCAACTTCCACTTTGGAGGAAGGGCAAGTGGATGGAATGGCATTCCCGATTTCTGCAGCTGAGATTGCATATCAGTCTGTTGTTGACACTGCAGAGTCTGATCCAGCTCCTCTTTCGCCGGAAGAGTTGGATGGTGATGTGGCTCCGGCTTGGACGCTTACTTCTTCTTCTGCCCAGGATTGTCTAGATACCACTCTTCCATCTGAAGAGGCCATCCTGGAAGCAATGACGGGTATAGAGAGACCGTGGGATGACTTGCATCATCGGTCTTACTTCCTACCTGACTTGAGCGAAGTCGAAGCTAGTTTTCCAAGTCCTCAGTCTCCTGGACGTGTTCACCCAGTCTTGAGCCCCTTAGCACCAGCACAGGTTTATGCTGAAGGGAACATGGCTGTGATCTCTCCGACTATCCCGGTGAACATCTCCAGGAATCCCAACATTATTGAGAACGTTTTCATTGGAGCTGAATGTTCCCGTGAAGAAGTTCAAATCTATACTGAGCTCTTCAAAGAGTATAGGGATGTTTTTGCTTGGTCTTATGAGGAAATGCCTGGCATAGATCCATCTATTGTCCAGCATGAGATCAAGACGTATGAAAACGCTAAGCCGGTCAGGCAAAAACTTCGTCCGGTTAATCCTAGGAAGGCAGCAGCTATCAAAGCTGAAGTTGAAAAGCTGCTTAAGGCGGGATTCATTTCCCAGTTCCTCTGACTGAATGGGTTTCAAACCCCGTTCCTGTTGATAAAAAGCAAGGAACAATTCGAGTGTGCATCGATTTCAGAGACCTGAATAAGGCGTGTCCTAAAGATAATTACCCCACACCCTTCATTGATCGGATTATTGATGAGTGTGCCGGTAACGAAATTTTTTCCTTCATGGACGGTTTTTCTGGTTATAATCAAATTACTATCCGTCCAGAAGATCAACATAAGACCGCATTTATTTGTCCCTGGGGTACGTTTTCATATAAGAAAATGCCTTTTGGTCTGAAAAATGCTGGAGCCACTTTTCAGCGGGCCATGTCCTACGCCTTCCACGACATCAAGAAAATTATCGAGGCATACTTAGATGATCTAGCTGCTCATTCTCGAAAGAGGATGGATCATCCAGGACACCTCCGGCAAATATTTGAGAGGTGTCGTTTTTATAAAATTCGTTTGAATCCGAACAAGTGCGTTTTCGCGGTAACATCCGGTCGGCTGTTGGGATTTATCGTGTCTAATGAAGGGATAAGGGTAGATCCCTTCAAGGTTGAGGCAATACTTCGGTTGCCTCCCCCGTCTTCAATCCGTCAACTTCAAAGTCTCCAAGGAAGTCTAACTTTCTTCGGAGGTTTATCGTTAACTATGCTGAGATTACAAAGGGATATATGAGACTGTTGAAGAAAGGAGTCCCTTTTCTTTGGGACGACTATGCTCAACGCTCATTCGATGCCTTGAAAAAGGCATTGACCTCTGCTCTTTACTGAGTCCACCCGATTATAGCAGAGATTTTCTTTTGTATCTGGCTACAACAGAATCTACCATTGGTATGGTTCTGGTTCAGGAGGATGATGCTCTGGCTGAGCATGTTATTTACTACCTTAGTCGAGGGCTGGTAGGACCTGAACTGCGATACACCCCGATAGAAAAGTTAGCCTTAGCAGCAGTCCATGCTGTGCAGCGACTCCGGCATTACATTATTCTTCGCAAAACTTATGTCTTGGCAGCTGCCAATCCATTTCAGTTTGTCCTCAGCGGGCGAGTGATTGGGGGAAAATATAATAGATGGATTGTGATTTTACAAGAATTTGATCTCGAGTTCATGTCTGCCAAATCCAAGAAGTCATTAGTCTTTGCGGAATTGATCTCCGAGTTGCCTTGTGGAGAGGAGATGATCTATGATGAGTCCTTTCCAGACGAACACTTGTTTCTGATCTCTCCACAAGATCCTTGGTATGGGGACATCATTGTATATCTCCAGACTGCGAAGTTTCCCTCTTCTTTTTCGAAAGATGAGCGTCGTAAGCTGCGTCACTTAGCTAAAAGTTATCTGATTGTTGGTGATGCTTTGTACCGTCGAGGGGTTGATTCAATCCTAAGACGCTGCTTAACTTTCGAAGAAGCTGAGGCTGTGCTTAATGATTCTCACGGTGGAGCTTGTGGGGGTCATTTATCGGGGCTTGCTACAGCCCAAAAGATTTTGCGCGCGGGCTACTTCTGGCCCTCGATTTTCAAAGATTGTATTGAATCGGTCAAGAAGTGTCATCCTTGTCAAGTGTATACTCGAAAAATGCGCGCTCATCCAGCTCCGCTTTTTCCGGTCGTTACTGTCGGCCCCTTTACAAAGTGGGGTATGGATTATACTACTTGTAACCCGCCTTCGGCAAAAGGTCACAAGTACATTATCGTAGCAGTAGACTACTTTACGAAGTGGGTCGAAGCTATGCCTACTTTTGGGAACGATGGTGAGCCTGCAGCTCTTTTCTTCTTCAACCAAGTCATTGCTCGTTTCGGTATACCTAGAGAGATTGTCACTGACCATGGCAGTCACTTTCAGAACAGTATGATGGCTGAGTTGGCTCTTAAAGTGGGTTTCCGGCAGGAGCATTCATCTCCATATTATCCTCAGGCCAATGGCCAAGTGGAAGCCGTGAATAAGTCCTTGAAGACAATTCTTCAACGGACGATTGATAAGCATAGTTCCAACTGGCACATTATGCTATATCCTGCACTCTGGGCATACAGGACGTCAGTTAAAACTGCAACTGGCTTTACTCCGTTTCAGTTAGTCCACGGGGTGGAATCCGTATTTCCCATTGAATGCGAGATTCCTTCCCTTAAACGGGCTGTTGAGCTTCTTCCTGACACTTCTAGTCTGGCAGAGCGGCTTCTTCATCTGGAACATCTTGATGAGCAGCGTCGAGATGCCGCCACGTTGAACGAAGCGCATAAAAACCGAGTCAAAGTCCAGTACGATAAGGCGGTTAAGCCTAGGGTCTTTTCCAAAGGCGACCTTGTTTTGGTCTATGCCCAAGAAAAGGATGCCTTGGGGGCAGGAAAGTTTAAGTCGATGTGGTATGGCCCCTATATCGTCAAACAGGTCCTTAAGAAAGGAGCGTATACCTTGGTTGACTTCGAAGGAAACGAGTTGTCGGAGCCCCGAAATGGGCTCTATCTGAAGAAGTATTATGCCTAGGCTTTGGCCTGGCATTTTGCTTTGTATATAGTAGTTTTTTGTTTTGTACATATCTGTTTGATTTTCGATTTTTGATGAGATGGTGATGTTTTTGATCTGCTTTGGCAGGTTGTGTTGATATCATGAGTCATTTTGGTTTCGCCGATGGTGCTAGTAGACACACCCGGAACTTAGCTTTCGCGGCTTGGGTGCTTCATTATCCTTCCGGTCAGCTGTTGGTATCAAGAGGGGTCTGCATTGGTCCTGCTTCCAATAACGTAGCAGAATACACTGCAGTCATTCATCTACTCTCGGAGGCAATATCTTTGGGTGTTGATTCGTTGGTAGTTTTTCTTGGACTCTCAGCTGGTGGTGTCGCAGTTGAACAACACTTATCGGGTACGAGATCCAGTTTTATTACGATTGTTCTTGAGGGTACGTTTGTTACAAAGGTCATTTCAATTTTTAACATTCATTCATATTCCTCGAGCTGACAATTGGTTTGCTGACTCATTAGCTAATCAAGCTTTAGATTGGCATATTAATCATTCAATACAATAAAAATATAAATCATCAAAAACATCATACATTTGATACATTTATCACATCACATCAAAATATCGCTGTATATATATCATCAGTATGTCAAAAAACTTCACAAAATTTTGGATCCATCAATGCCGTACAAAACTTGGGCTTATGCCCCATCATGTTCAGTCTCAAAAAATATACAGTCATCTAATATGTAAAATCTGTCTACTCCTGAGGACCCTGCCCAGCGTTCCTATAGAACATCACTGCAGTGGCCACACGGCGGAACAATCTAACCCAGTCCCGGGGTACTCCTACAACCCGTCTCTGGACGGCTTCTGGCAAGTCCTCCACAGCAGCCAGAGGGATTTGGCGGGTTAGTCCCTCCAAGTTTCTCTGCACGGCCTGGAGGGTTCTGTCAGAATCCGTTGTCTCTGCTTCACCTCTGCGGCGCTTGTGACGTGCTAGGCCCTCAGGACGCACTGGTCCAACATCTGAAACATGATCATTTTTTATTTTGTCAGTCATTATGAATCCAATCCAAAAACATGTTTGTTTTTCATTTTTCATACATATTTGAAAAATCCAAAAAAAAATCATATAAGTTAAAATTTTTGAAAAAAAAACTTACCGACTGCTCCCCATGCTGCACCGGGTGGAAGTACTAGATCTGGATCTCCTCGGAAATCCATCCCGGCATAGGGATAGTCATCTACTGCGATGATCTGTTCTCTCCACCATAAGAAGAACTCATCATCCCAGGTAGTCCGGGGTACCTCGCTGCCCCCCAGTCTCTTCATCATGTCTGCCCAACGGGCAATTCTTGGGTCCCGAGGGCTGCTGATAGTTGAGATGACTTTGGGTCTCAAAGCTGGAACTCTCTCTCGAAGAATGTAGTCAAAATGGTTCCATAGCCAAAGTGTTTTGTATGTGTTTTGCGAATCGACGTCAGTTGTTGTTTCATGTTCAGTAGCAGGGCAGTGCACCAATCATACACATGAATTAAGCACTCTACAGCTATGCTCATGTGCGCCCTAGACGCCTGATGCAGTGAGGCAGATCCTGCCACTCTGCCGATGGTGAACAGGAGGATCTTCATGTGCAAGTCCCTGATATCTCTGATTGCAATCTGTGTGCCTACTTTTTTGGAATCTTCTATGCAATAGAGTTGGACATAGTCCTCCACGGTTAACCCTCCAAGGGGCTTTCCGTGCAAATCCACTGGGTCTCCCCTTCTGGAGAGTCCAGTGATGAAGTATATATCTTCCACCTCTATGCGTAGTGGCATTTGATCAATGATGAAACAATCCTGATCCGGTTCCCAATAATTTACCAGCATTTCAAGCAATCTCACGTTACTTTTCATATTGGGCATTTTGAAAAATTTGAATAATCCACAGTTTCGGAGGACATTTTGTGCTGCACGGTCTTCCATGACCTCTTGGTCCACTGCACTATGCTCGCGTTCCCTCCATGAAATTTTCATCCTGAAGAAATTCATTAAAATTTGCATTAGAAACTCATTTTTAAAAATTCGGACTTGCGCATACGCTAGTTTCGCTGTGCACAGTCGCGTGTACACGCGGCTTTCCTTCTTTGAACCCGCGTATGCGCAGGTACGCGTTTTTTAATAAGGGTTTCCAGGTAAAAATTCACTTAATTTTAAATTTTAAACGGACAAAATGAATCAACAGGATGAATAAGGAGCCTACCTGAAGTTTCGCTGAATTCCGACGGTCGGTTGTTGCTGGTTTGACGAAACAAGTTTTTAGCTCGAGAGCTCTTTTTCCAAATCAGCTATGCAATAATGAACCATTTGAGAGGTAATTTGTGTATTTATGGCTAAAAAATTGAAAATTTTCGCAAAAATTTCCTTGTGCTTATTTTTTCGATCTGTCTTATGTTGTATAACTCGATTGCTTGGAAGTGCCCAGTTTGGTATATTTCAGGTACATTTTGACATTTTCGAGATTTTTCCCGGTTTCTGGCCCATGTGTTCAGACTCTTCATGGCAGGTATATGATCTTCATTGGCATATAGGTTAGGGAATCACTTTCCGTTGCATCTTGCATTCTAGCCTCCATACTGATCACTTGCCTTAGGGTCGATCCCATCAGGTCATGAGTATTATACCATTTTCACTCGCCGATTTTTAAATCATGACTTGATGGTAGAGCCTTCCTTTACATGGGCTTCCTTAGTTAGTTCCTCGCTATCACTTGTTGCCCATGCTGCTTTTTATGTAGGCTCGGGAGTTCTCTTTAGTCCCGCCATGTCTTTCGTGTTGAAGCTTCATTCTTCTCCTTCATCACTTATCATTTTTCTGGCTTATACCCTAGAGGCTCCCTGGTGTCGTTAAGTTGTATTACTGCATTGCATATTGGCTACTTGCTTATCCTGGCCTTTAGCCGGCTTCATTTGGACTCGATGTTTAAGCCAACTTTTGACCTTGACTTTCTGTACAAGTTAACCATTGCATGCACTTAGCTATCACGACTTGACACCTTTGTACCCATGGATGGAACGTTCCTCTGAGTATCACTGACCAGTTTTTCGCCACCTTGCATTGAGCATAGGATTGTTCCAAACCCCGGAACTAGTGCATCTGCTTTTTTCGATACTCGTTCTATCCATTGTATCATAGCATTCTTTTATTCTTTTTCAGGCTTATTATGAAAAAGACAAAAAAAAATTAAATATAACAAAAAGAGCGGGAACGGGATGTATCTTCGTTATTTCGATGGCAGTACAGAGTCAGTTTTGTCGCCCTTGAACAAAGCACATATACTTATATATATTTCCTTCATTTGGGATGGTTCTAGTTTGACCTAGGTTCGGCCTTTACCATGTTTCACTTGTCAGTTCTCCCCCGGTTGGTTATCTCTTCCAATCATATGGAGAGTTTGTTTTGCCTCCTGCAAGACAGACTTATACAGTGTCACTTTTTACTGCCATGGTCATCATAGAGTCGTGCTTTTGTTCAAAGGAAGTCTAGCCTGAGTCGGCCATTCTGCGGTGTCTCTTGACTCATTATTCAGTCGGCCTTCCCGGTCTTGTCAGTATCATGTTCTATCACATCAGATGTTTTGATCTTCTGCTCGTGTTGGTTTGAGAAGGTCTCCATTGACTTCTTGCCGGCGGGTTTGTCTCTTATCGACTACGACACATTGCTCTGAGAGCAAGCCTAGAGCCGCACCTTGGGCCTATTTCCATCATTGATAGGTGACCTCGTGCTCAGCATTTGATCATCATCATGGGTCTTTGACTGAGTGGTTTCCCCTGTGTTCGACGTCAGCACACATTATCACACTTGGGATTCGTGCAGTACCTGGATTTCCATTTGACCCTATCGGTGGATTTCTCGCCTCTGTGACAGCTTTCATTATTGGTTGGTTCAGAGGGTTTCTTCCGTGCGCTAGCTTCATCTTGTACACGTCGGAAACGTACTTCGGTTTTGGTTCCATCACTCTCCTTCGTCCGATTCCTTCCAAATCTTGGCCTACGGGTTACACTCGCGCTGGACTGATGTGGGATGCCTTAATGCCTTCCTTCCAGCAGATCTTTTCCCATCGACTCCGACTCATTGCTCTGGGAACAAGATCTAGAGTCTTTTTGTCAGTACCTTAGGGTTTGCAGTCATCAGTGGCAGACTCTTCGCTATCGACGGTGGGGATTCATTATTGCCTCCTGATTGGTAGATTCTTTCAAGTGTTCGACTTCAACTCATTCATTCACACTTGTCAGATTGTACTGGGGCACCTTGACACTCATTAGCATTATCGGTGGGTTGTCTCGCGTTGGTTAACGGGAAACATCATTGCCCGGTAATCCAACGATTTCTCACATGGTCGACTTCAGCTCATTTATTCCCAGTGTGTAGAATTGTGCCGTTGTGATCGGTGAAGACCTTGGGTTGCATCGGCATTTCTCGGTTCACTGTTGACAGTTCTCTCAGTTTCTGCCAGTGTTGCCGTCCACCCTTATATGTTGCAGTTCAGCACAGCAGCATCTTATATGTTGATCCCCGAGTTGCGTGATTGTACCATTTGATCCGCCTCTTATGATCCGGTACTTGGAGATTCAGTTACTTGATCAGATATCCAGTTGCACTATCTTTGCTCAGCTTTCTATATGTGATACTTGGACATTGATACAGACTTGTCTTTCCGGGCCCTGCTCAGATGATTCACTATGTACTTTCGGTTCAGTTATACTTGTATACATGTTGGATCTATTCAGTACTTTCTATATATATGATGTATTTTTGACTGAGCATGGGTATGCCCGCCTCAGCATGTGTTGACTCTCTGATTTCTTTCATTGGTTTTTGGCAGGCTGAAATCTGGTGAAGTTCTCTCTTGTTCTTGCGAAGTTCTTTCTATGTGCATAATACATTTCGGCCATCATGTACCCCTTTTGACCTCATATATTAGGGGGCATCTGTTATAGCATCATTTCTCACCTTGACATGATTCATGATTGCTACATGGCTTTATGGGCACCCATTCCTACAGACTTGGACAAATTCACTTAAAAACGGTGGAAAATCCTTCATACGCGACTATGCCCGTGTTTTTCCGCGTGTATACGCGAGTACAGCTAGACTTTTCCGCGTATGCCATTTTAATGATTAAAAAAAATATATAAAAATCCCTAATTTCGCGCTGGGTTGATGGTTACTCAGGTAGTTCAACCACCCCAGCCCGTGGCCAACTGTTTCCAACTGCTGAAACTACTTGGAGGGACTATAAAAGGACCTCATATGTATGGCCTAAGGGGGAGAGAGAATTATTATTATTATACTCTGTTGGTTCCCTATCCAAGTCTGATTCCCCGTGCCTCCTGCACTTTCCCAGTTCATTTCACGAAACCCTTGTTTCCTTGAGATACACATCCCTTTATATGTTATCTCGTATGCACTCATTTGGAAGGAGTCTTAGCGAGGCAAGGGCTGGACGGATCCGGACGATGGTCTGCGAAGGCCTTGGAAGGATCAGGTGATCTCTCCACTTCCTTTTGTACGTACTATTTTTATAATACGGAAGTATCATGCTGTTCCCGAAGTAAACGTGTTAGTGTATGCTTTAATGCATGAAGAATATTTGTTATACAAGCATTCATGATGATTTATTTAATGTTTTATATGAATCTCACTAACATATAGAGTAGAAATATACTGTACAACTTGTCCTTTGTGTTGGTTTCTTCTTGTATTTCAGGTGAAAGAGGAAGGACGGTTGCAGGGAGTTTGAACTCCACGTGGATCTACTTCAAACGTAGGACCAACGGGTAAACCTCTCATTCTGCTCTATTTCGTTTTCATGATTGTGCATGATCGTGTGAGTCTCTGTTAAGTAGTACGCCCCTGCTCTGTGGAGGTTGAATCCCAACCAACCTCTAGGGTGTTAAATCCATTTCTTGACATTGACGGTGACTATGGGAACCTATTCATTGATAGACCATTTTTTTGTGGTCGATATTCTGGACACCAACATGTTTTTGGTGGTTCAATGACTCATCAAATTTGGTAGAGTCACTATGGATTGGCAGACACTAGAGATGGAGTTTGTGGATAAGAAGAGTGAGAAAGAAGTGATGCTCAGGGGCATGCATACATATCCCCTTTAGGCAGTTTCTGCGCACAGGATGGAGGAAGAATTCTGGTGGGGATACATAGAGTGGGTAGTTGAGCTGAGGATCTCAGATGAAAGTGTTTCTAGCTAGCCCACGCACCCAAATATCCAGACTCTCCTAGGCCGTTACTCTACGGTTTTTGGGGACATTTTGCCAGGGAAGCCGCCTGACAAGGTATTTGAGCATACTATCGAGTTGGAGACTGGCATCAAGTTCCTGATCACCACCCCCTATAGGAATACAAAGGCCTATAGGGATGAGATTGAGAGAGATATCCATGAGCTCTTGGAATTGGGGCACAACAGGCCCAACACGAGTCCTTTCGCTTCTTTAGTGTTTTTGGTGAAGAAGAAGGATGGGACGTTGTGGATGTGCATAGACTACAAAGCCCTAACAAGAAGACTATGAAGAACCGCTACCCTATTCCGAAGATCGATGAGTTGATGGATGAGTTGAGGGGAGCGGATTTCTTCTCCAATATTGATTTGAGGTAGGGGTACCATCAGATCTGAGTGGGGGACAAGGATGTACCGACTACGTTTCGATGTCATTATGAGCTCTTTGAGTTTTTGGTGATGCCCTTTGGGCTGACCAATGCTCCAGCTGCCTTCCAGTCTTTCACAAACCAAATCTTCTATTGTCAATTGAGGAATTTTGTGCTAGTTTTCTTTGATGATATCCTGATATACAACCGCACATGGTAGGAGCACTTACAACACATAGAGACAGTGATGCTTATCTTGGAGGAGCAGCAGTTCTATGCCAAGTTGTCCAAGTGCAAGTTCATCTTGACAGTGATGCTATATTTGGGGCATATCATTGGAGTGGATGGAGTGAGAGTTCATGAGGAGAATATTAGGGCCATCTGGGGTTGGCTAGAGCTGAAGAATGTGACGAAACTTTGGGGGTTTGTGGGTATTTGTACCTACTATGGGAATTTTGTCAAAGGATTCTCATAGCTTGCAATACCCCTCACAAATCTCACCAAAAATTGGGCTATCAATTGGACTGAGACAGTGCAGAGGGCTTTTGACAGGCTCAAGGAGATGATGTGCAGTTTCCCAGTGCTCGCCCTTCCAAACTTCACACAACCATTTTTGTTGGTGTGCGATGCTTCAGGGGAAGGATTAGGTTTAGTATTGATGCAGGGGGGAACCCCCATATCTTTGAAGTGTCAAAAGCTATTTTTGCATGAGAGACTATACCAAATATATGATGAGGAGATGCTACACATCATGCATGTGTTGGCTAAGTTCTAATAGTACCTAGTGGGGAACAGGTTCCAGGAGAGGACAAACCACAACAGCCTTAGATTTTTCCTTAAGCATAAATAGCTGCAAGAGAGGCAACATAATGGGTTAGGTAGATCTAGGCATTTGGCTTTGACATTGAGTATGTCAAAGGGAAGAACAACATAGTAATCGATGTGTTGTCTTGGAGACCGATGTCCCTCTCATTGATGAGCATTGATGTAGACTGGAGGGCATAGTTGCTGGTGGAGTACTCCAAATATCGGTTCACATTTGAGGTGTTAGATGGGAAGGTGACAATTGACTGGTACTCGGTGATGAATGAGGTCATTTATTACCATGACCGTATCTTTTTTACAGCCAACTCTCGGTTAAGGGAGAATATCTTGTAGGTTGCACATGACTCTCCACTTTCAGGGCACCACTGGTTCACAAAAACATACAGGGACATCCGAGAGAGGTTCACCTGGAAGGGTCTCAAGGAGGACATACTCCATCATGTTAGGGAGTGCATAATCTACCAAAGGAACAAGGGCGAGTTGAACCATTTGACGGGGTTATTGCAATAGCTTCCCATTCCAGAGGGGAAATTGGAAAGCGTCTCTATGGATTTTATCAGAGGACTACCCATGGTAAAAGTAAAAGATTGCATATTCATTGTTGTTGACCGGTTAACGAAGTATGCCCACCTCTTTTCCATCTCAGATTTGTACATGACCTCATAAGTAGCCAAGCTATTTTTCAGGGACATCTTCTGACTACATTATCTACCAAAGACCATAATTAGTGACAAGGACAACAGATTCATGGGGGGATTCTGGAAGGAGTTGTTCAGTTTGGTGGGCACAAAATTAACACCGAGAACGAGCTACCACCCACAGACAGATGGGTAGATGGAGATAGTGAACAAGTGGCTGGAAGGATACTTGTGAAACTATGCCATGGGGTAGCAAAAGGCTTGGCTATGTTGGCTACACTTGGGGGAGTATTGCGACAACAACACCTTCCACATTTCTATTGGTATGTCCCCTTTATGTGCTTTATACAGTTATGACGCATTGACTTTTTCTAATGCTATGTTCGGGGCAAGTAAGAACCCTAGAGCTCAATATTGGATCCAAGAGAGCCAGGACATCCTAAGGGCTCTCAAGGATAACTTGAGGATGACAAAAAATCAGCAAAAGACATATGCAGACAGAGGTCGCGTGGAGAGATAGTTTGAGGAGGGTGACTTAGTGTATCTTTGAATTCATCCATACAGACAATCCACACTGAAGCAGAAGGGAGATGAGAATCTCAAGCTGCACTTCGATAGGCCATACAGATTTATCCAGCGGTTGAGAGAGGTGGAATATGAGCTGGAGTTTCCATAGGGGAACCGGATTCATAACATATTCCTTGTATCCTGCTAGAAGAAGGCTTTGGGACAGTAGGTAACAGCCACTACGAAGCTCCCTCGTACAGATGATGGGGGCATTTGGTGCTACAGCCTGAGACCATCCTAGGCACCAATGAGAGACATTTGAGGAGAAGGGTAGTGAAGGAGTATTTGATCAGGTGGAGGAACCTTCCAGATGAGGATGCCACTTGGTAGGGGGAGAAGATCATTCAGCATCCATCCTTGCAGGCTTGAGGACAGGAAACATTTTGGTGGGGAGGACTGTAATATTCAAAATTAGTAGTCAACTAATTGGAATATTAATTTTGATTAATTTTGCCTTTTTATAATGTTTAGCAAAAATAAAGTGGGTAAGGGAACCCACAAATAAAACTATGCAACTAAAGTTCTTTCCTAAAGTCATTAGAGGAAAATGTTGAGGTTGAAGTGGGGTCCATGTGGCCACCCACACGAATGGAGTAGCATCCTAGTGGCAACGCAATGGGCAGCACTGAGATAGGCTGGAGGAGGGGAAACGCAGTCTATGTGGGCCCAAGGGAATGTCGGAGGCTCAACTTGGACAAAAGAGGGTGAGAGTAGCTCATTCCTCATTCATTCATCCATCTATTTTCTATTTGATTGACAGTAGCACGCTTGAGCTATTTAGCCAAGTATGTAGTGCTTTTTAGCACAGAGATTTCTGAGCGGAGATCTCAACCTATACCTCGAGGGACTTCGAGTGCCCACTTAGGAGAGGAGTTCTACGCATTTTTAGAGTAGATTGTAGAGCCATACCAACAGGAGATGGCACAGTCTTCCAGGGCAGTGTAGAAGTTGCATAGATAGTACAGAGATTGCACAGTTCAGTTGAGAGAAGGTGTTGGGAAGTAGGGGAGCAGTGAAGCTTCAGCCGGAGGATTTGGAGGGGAGGCTAGCCACCTCTTACCAAGGATTCCTATAGATTTTTGAGGGAATTTTTCCAACAGTTCTGCCAGGAGACCGATTTCCCCAGTAGAGCAACGTGCCAAGCCTAAGGAGGCTATTTTTCGGGGTCAAAATTTCTAGAAACCCTTCGCAGTTTTTTTTGGGTCTTTTGAGTAGAGCCCAAGGTTCAAAGTCTGGAATTTTCTGAGCATAGGAGCAGGCCCAACTCACAGTCTGATTCTACCCAGCAGCAGCAGTTCTAGCATTGTCAACACAGAGAGGGAACCACACAGAGCATCATTTCTAGTCGTGTTTCTATCCAGTTTTGAGCTATACTTCAACCTGTCTTGTGTAGGACCAGGTGCCATCTTTCTGAGCACCTCTCATTGTACGCTTTCCCACAAAGATTAATAAAATGGCTCAGATGATTTTAGCTTCATTTACTATGTTTTAATGTCATTTTCTATTTTTTTGTAGTTTTTAGTCTTGCGTGCTTTGTATTACTATTTGTTCCCAATTTGGGATATTACATTTAGATTGGCATACACCTTGTGCTTTTGTAGGGTGCTTACAACCTCTTGAATGTGTTGTAAATGTTCTGTCTAGGTTCTATTGAAGATGATGATTTTATCCCAACATACAACCACAAAAGAGTTTGTGAACTACTATAGGATATCATCCATCATCCTCATGAATGTTGATGGAGGATTAGTCAAACCAAAGGGCCTGAACAAATACTCAAAAAGGCCTTCTTTATATT
This sequence comes from Pinus albicaulis, assembly GCA_034641835.2. Lineage (NCBI taxonomy): Eukaryota > Viridiplantae > Streptophyta > Pinopsida > Pinales > Pinaceae > Pinus > Pinus albicaulis. The sequence goes on from JAXQQM020059149.1 coordinate 351,284, forward strand.
TCAAGGTTTTCTTCCATATTTCAGTTTGTTTAATTAGATCTTGTTAGTATCCTAACTTCGAATCAATCTTACTAAAGAATTCGACACCCTCAAGCTAATCAAGAAAATTGTTAATTCTGAGGATTGGGTATTTATTATTGACCGTGACTTTGTTCAGGGCTCTATAATCAATACAGAGTCTACATGTCCCATCCTTCTTCTACACCAACACAATTGGACTCCCACAAGGTGAGGATCTTGGTCAAATGTAGCTCGTTTGGATAAGCTCGTGAATATGACATTTTATTTCCTCATTCTCCAAGAGAGAGATTTTATACATTGGGTCATTAGGTAAAGGAGCACGAAGTATCAATTTTGTTGACCATGTACATGTCATCAGTCCAAGAAGAAAAGTATAAAGCAAGGGATCAAAAAAAATTTAAGTCAATTTCATCATTGTAATCCCAAATTCTGCAAAATTATTGTACATGATTCTAGTATGAATATTAAGCCATGTAAAAGCACCTAGGTAATCCTATGGTTCTTCTCAAACGGTTTCATCCTAGGGAGGTTTTCAATCTCTCCAAATTATTTTTGTTTCTAAACACGGATAATTGACAAGATTTTTTTTTTCAGATATACCCCAAAGCTAGGGTGGAACTCATTGACGAGGTCTTAGGTGAGTCTTAGTGTTATCAAGTCAATGTATTTTTATCATACTAGATCATATGTCTTGAGTCGCGGGGTTTGTTTGAGTCTTAAGGGGTCTATTTCTATTGTAGTTTTCCCCTTCTAAGGGTTGAGTATTGTAAAATCTGGATGTAAAAGTGTGTCTATGAATAATTTAGTGCATGGTTACTCATACATAGACACCATGGCTAAATTATTTTTAGACCCACTTAGAGGGTGGAAAAATATTTATTCCCCTCTAGAGTCTTTTAATTAATTTTTCAGGGAAAAAATTAAAAGAAAATAATTAGCCAAAAAACTAATTAAATTGAGTCAAAAAAAATTAATTTGAGAGAAATTAAATTCTCTCCAAGTGGAAAATTATCAAAAATTCGTGGGTCAAAAAAGATTTGATTTTCTGGGGTCATCCATTAAGGGAAAAATCAAATTTCTAAGAAAAATTGACCCTTTGGAGCATGACTGTTAAGTCAAAGAAGGTTTTTTTGAGGGTAAAAATTCAAAATATTCTTTTTTGGACCAAGAAAAAAGCGGTTTAAAGTGGAATTCGAATTTTTCCTCAAAATAAAATTCAAATTTTGAATGGGATCAAAGAATTTTTCTCCATCAACTAAGGAGATCAAAATTTTTCAAGAAGATCAACGAATCAAATTGTTTTGATGAGGATCAAGGAACTAGTTGTTATTTTCCACTTGGAGGGTTTGATCCTCTATTTTTTTCTATATAAGGAAAATATTAAGCTCCGCATTGTATCATGTACTCATCATAAAATTATTTGATGTACTGAGCTAAGCTCTGCTGGAATATTTTTAATAAAATTCTTTGGGGTTTTAATTCGAGTTGTGTCTCTCTTGATGATTCATGGTATGTGATAAATAATTTTTATTGCTTTATTGATTTATTATCGAGTATTGTTGTTCCATAGCCAATTGTTGGATTATCTATTAGCACATATATCTTTCTTTAGTTATCAAGCTAGAGTAAACACATTGAATCTAGCAGATCTAGTAGGTATCAAGGATCTCTAGATCTCTAGTTTTCTTGTGTGAATCGAACCCATTCGTAACTAATAATCTATCTTTTGTGTAGAGGTCTTCAAGTATTCAACCCTTGGGTTTTTTCCCAAGTACATGGACTTTGAGGTGACCACACCTTGTTTGGACTAAGAGCTTATCTAACGATTGATGGTGCACAGTCCTAACTTCTACATTAAATAAAAATTGTTCCTATCAATGATTTTTAAAATGTGTCTAGGCTATTAAAGAATTTTTCTGCTAATAGAGCTTGTAAATAAAATTGTGAATATTGTAAAATAATTTTGTAAATTTCTTTCCACTCACCCTTGTATCTATATTTTGGTTTTCGTTTTGTATATACTAACTATTTGGGGTTTTTTAAAGATTAAATTTTATTTGCAAAACGTCTAGGGGCTTTTCATGAAATTGTTTTGCATGTTGATCTATTGTTAGAATATTTCAGCCCTTGAAAACCATGGATGGCTAGGCTTTTTGAGCCCATTTTTACAGGTTGATTATTTTTAGATCAAGGACATGAACATTCTCTAAAGGCCTTAGACCTCATCCACCCTAAACGGCTAGGGTTTAGGGCTATTATTACACTTTTTAAAGGGCCATATAGCCTCCTTTAAGGGATGCAAGGCTTTTGGGCCTCTTTTAGGCCTCAAGAAGGATCAATTCATCATTTTTGGGCTCCTTGGCATCAAAAGAAAACTTTCCAAAGGAGCCTCTAGTGTTCAAGCCATTTTTTCACCTCAAATTTGAATTATGGCAAGGGTTTGAGCTTAGATAAATTTGTGAATAATCTTGTGAATTATTTTCTCCATTTTCTTGTAAAACTTTGACTCAAGTTTGCATTTTGCAGGCCTAAAATTTCATTTTATGGCTGAAGTCTGATTCGTAGGACTTGTGGTGGATAGATGCTAGCCTTTTGGGCCATTCTTGCCTGGCCGCAATGATTTTTGACCTTGATTTGCGTATCCGTAATCTATTTCAGGTATGACCTCTTATTGAATGAAATTTAGAAGTTGATCCTTTTGATTTAGCAGGCCTAATCAAAGTACTATGCAAGGGTTTGATAAGGGTTTTTAACTTTTAAGTTTGGGTGATCAATGATCATTGATTCATCAATCTTTTTCTCATAATCGCTAATGGCAAGGCCTAGAGGCCTCTCTAGGTCAAGCAACAAGAATTTTAGAGGCCTATTCGCTAATTGTTGACTCTTTCTTATTTATTATGATATATTTTGTAAACAATATATGAAAATTTAAGTTTTAAGTATGAATTTGGCAATTATAACTCATTGGTAATGAATTATGATTATGATGCTTCATGAAAGTTGAAATTTGTTTCATTACATTTCATTTTATAACATTTCATTTCATGTTAGATATTCTTTGTTGTAATGGTTACACTTAGCTTACAAGTACAACTTTGGTGATCAATGATAAAGTTTATATATTGAATTTTGAAAGCTTGAAACTTTAATATAGATGAATCATGAGACTCAATATGTTGTATGTTACTAACTTGTGGACGTGGTTGATGAAGATTATAACTTCGAGATGAATTATGTTATATGGTTAAAGCTATGTTTTTATGCTTTTTATATCTAATTCATCATTCTACATGGTTTTGTTGACATATATGCATCAAAATATAATAAAATATATATTATATAAAAATTTGCTCCCCGATTGGCTCTCGAACCGGGAGCTTCTGAAAATGTTGTGTTGATTTTTGGTAGCATCAAAAGTAATCTAAGCCCCAAATTTTCTGGAGAGGCTTAGACATTGGTATTCGAAAGAACCCAAAATTTTTTTGTGAAAATTCCACTCAGATCATGCTTTATTAAAATAATTAATTATTTTAATCGGGACCCTAAGTCTAAACTTAGGGAAATTAAATAATTAAAGGACATTAATAAAAAAAAGTGTGAATGATCTAGAAAAACCGAAGATCAGGTCAAGTTAGAAATAATATTAGTCTTTGATTAGAGATCTAGTCTCGACCATTGATGTTTTAACGAGAAGACTATAAAGGAAGACTTGAGGGTCATTCTGAAAGAGACGCCGAATGAAACTTGAGATCAAATTCCTCTGACGGAGTAGTGCTTAGACAAAGATCAAATCTAAGTGATTCAGTGCAGTGAAGGGTGGAGTAGCTTCTAGAGAGATAGATTTTCTCAGCCAAAGAATCATCAGTAGAGAGAGGCAGAGAGACGTCCAGCAGAACTAGCACAGAGCCACATAGGGCTATGTAGTGGATGAGGGGGTTTCTGAAATTTCACTATCGAAACTGATCTAGAAGTCGGATGTCAAGATGTGAGACCAGGAGGTCGATATCTATGATTTTGGGAGACAGATCGATCCACATTTGGGGTGACACAGTGCCAACAGGAGGTGACGCAGTGCCTACACAGTCCCTATGTAGAGACCTCCAGGGACAACTTTTCTAGTGACCAGATCACATTCATTCTGCTAGTATTTCTCTCTCTGTAACTAAATAACCCTTGAGGTATTCAATTATGTATTCAGACATTGCTACTGCTTAATAATACAAACCCTCAAATTTGCTACACTGGTTTTTCCACATTGGGTTTTTCCCCGTATTTACTCCAAAATAAAGGTGTCCTATGTGTGAGTGATTTCTTGCTCAGTTTCCTTCTTTCAGAATAATATTTAATTTAGTGTAAGTTGCTTCAGTAGTTTACTTAAATAATTCATGATGTATTCTCAATTAATTCTGTAAATGTAATTTACATAATAGAGAAGTAAACTCATATTTTTGCAGTAGGATTCCTAGGATTATCAGATATAGTAATTTTCACATGGTATCAGAGCATTTGATGTGAAATAGGAAGAGAATATCTGACACTGAAGTGAAGGCCAAATTGCTGCAGCAATAACATATCAAATCCCCAAAGGGATTGCGTATTTCTAGCTAGGAGGGCTAAATCCTTGAGGTTTTCTTTCTTCGAGTGAGTTGACAGAGAGGTAGGACTTTTTGTTTGATATTTTTCTGAGGTAGAGGGAGAAACACAGAGCCTTCACATAGAGGCAGAGGGACATAATTTTTTTGTGGGTAGTTTTTGGGAAAAAAACGTCAAACAAAAGAAAAGGGCACATAGCTGGGAATTCTTCCTCATTGAGTTCCTAGCCAAGGAATTCAACATTTTTCTAGGATCTAAGCAGTAGATCAGGGCAACAGATCTACGAACTCTAGGAGGAATGCGTAAGCCTGCCTAGTGATGTGCAAAGGGGGAGAAAGATGGAACTATTCGATAGTTTTTCGGTTGAGACGGTAGCTCATGGTCTTAGAGATCAGGACCGGTTGGAGGGTTCCTCCAACTATGTAATCTGGAAGGAAAGGATCCAATACCTTCTGGATGAATATGATCTCAAGATGTTCATGGCGAATGTGGTTGTTATACCTACAGATCCAGATCAACTTAAGAAGTACAAGTCTGATATGGGAAAGACAAAGAGGCTAATCCTTGATGTTGTCAAGGATCATATAGTCTCTTGTGTAGTTGTCAAGGGCACTACCAGGGAGATGTGGGAGGCCTTGTCCCTGTTGTACGAAGGAAATTTTGAGCAACAGAAGATGTACTGGGATAAGAACCTCTAGTTGGTCTAGATGCAGAAGGCGGAGCGCATTGCTCCATTCCTTATGAGGCTTCAGGAGGTTCAATACCAGTTGACAGTCGTAGGATCCACCCCATATTCACCAAATATGGTGAGGCTAGCACTTAACACAGTCATGTAGGAGTGGAAATTTTTTTTCCAAACTATTTTGGGCAAGGCTATGCTTCCTAGTTGGGAGTAGATGTGGGAAGCACTTTAGGAGAAAGAGCTAAGGAGAGATCTAGTGAAGTGGAAGCTTGACAGTAGAAGTGGGATCAGATAAAAGAGTCCAGAGGAGGAGGAGGATGCAGCCCTCGCATCGAAAGGGAAGCAAGGGAAAAAATACAAAAGAGAGATGTCTCAAAGTTCAAATGCTTCAGATGTGGTGAGATGGTCCACTTTGCATCAAAATTTCCCTTGAAGAAAAATGACAAGGATGAGAAGCATGATCTGAAAGTTGTAGCCACTAAGATAGAGCAGGATGAGTTCGCCATGAGTGGCCATGCTTCTCCTAGTAAGAAGTGGGGTGAAATTGAACTATAGTTCACTCTGAACTTCAGTTGGGTAGAATTTTATTATTCCTAATTAGCTTTCAGCAAGTTGGAATATTAATTTTTTCTTTTGTCAATAAGATAGATGAATAAGAGGGTAGAGAGACCCATACATCTCTTTAGTAGGAATAAAGCCACTTCTAATGTGAATGTGGATCATTGTATCAGTTGAATAAAGCATTGTTAGGTGTGAATGGGGATTAAAGCATGTAGATGGGGTCAAGGTTGAACAAATCAACAACGGTGTCATGGAGGTAGTGGAGAGTTATTGGAGGACAACATAGTTATGATGGAGGACTGTATGCATGAGAGTAGCATCTTTAATGAGTGGGACCAAGGGTGAGGAAGCTCACAAATCATATAAGGAAGGGGATGGTAGCCATAGAAGGCATCTAAATATTGTTTATGCTTGTTATTTTATGACATTTTGCATGCTTCAGTCGTTTAGCAGAGTCTACTGTGATGTTTAGCACAAGGGTGTTTCCGGGCAGAATTCCCACCCTCATCCTATGGGGACTTCGAGTTCCCACTTAGGAGAGGTTCATTAATCTTCATTTCCACCATTCAGCATTAGGCCAAGCTTCAACCATCTTCAGCAGCGTAGTCTCCTTCAAGAACTGCGTTATTTTGTAGGGTAGTTGCAATGGAGGGTCAAGTAGCCAAGTTTTTGGGCTTGTTTTCCAATGAGGGGAGAAACCCTCCATCTAGAGGATCAGTAGGGAAGAGTATCAGCCATTTTTTCATCATATCAGCCACCTCCTAGTAGTTATGGATTTGCGGTGTGTAATTCAGCACTAGGATAACAATTTTCATATTGTGTATTTCCAGAAACCCTTTCTGGGATTTCTTGGAATTGTGCTAGGGAGCCCGGATCTCTGATCCCAACATTTCCTAAGCACTATATCGGAAATTCTATGCATTTTTAGTTTTACCCTGTAGTTTTTCTCCATGGGGCTATGCATTCATGGCCTCCCGACATTTTGTATAGAAATAGTATTTCATATTTTTTGTACTAGGTCATTTGAGGCTTGTTTTGCCTAGCTTGAGTGTATTTTTCCTCAATATCTTGTACTCATTTTTTTGCTATAATATCTAATAAAGTGGCCCTATGATCTTCTCATGTTGATTTTGTTGAGAATTTTGAAGGTTGTAGGTTAATAAAATTCTCTTCTTGATAATTACTTGTGAACGTACTTATGTCTTCTCTTCTTTTAGTTATGTTAATCTTTCATCAAGTCAATTACTAAAACACAAGACACAAAGGTTAGGCTCCTAGAGCCAAGGAAAAACCTCTCCCTCTTGGAGAGGAAAAACTGCAAATAATTCTTCTTATCAATCTTCAAATGACAAGTACCAAGACCCAGACTTAGACCCTAGACTTAGATTTTCTTTCAGAACTTCAATCTTCACCTTGTGCATGCTTGTATTTGAATAGCTTGAACTATGGGAAGGTAAATCAAGGATTTACCTTCCTCACTATTACTACTACTTCTCCTTATGGTCATTGTCTCATCCTTTGATAATTTGATCTTGATATCCCAATCCTTAATTATGTATATCAACCACTTGATATTACAAACTATTATATTAGCAGATTGTCCTCTTCCTTCAATTACGCATACATAGGTTAACCTTGATCTGCATTTATTTGATGCCCTAATTCTCTGTCTGGTCCACACTTAGTTGTTATGGTGCATCCACAGATTTTACTTGTGGTTGATCTATTCAGGTGTCCGCACTATAACAATGTTGTTGCAGATCCGCACTTTTATACAAAAATAGATCTGCCCTTCAATATACTATAAACATTATTCTTTATTTAACCTTTTATCACTGTGAATTATTCAGTATAATCCGCACTCTTATTTCAATTAGTCATGGAACTTATTTACAGCAAGATATCACCGGAATGTATATCTCTTAAACTGGCATGTAACCTCTCAGAGATTTGCATGAAAGCCTGTCCAACATCTGCCTTAAACTCGTACTTTTATCCACATTAAACTTCAAAGATTACTAAAAAATTGTTGCTTAGAATGATCCGTAGAACAGTGGTATTTATATAGACATACTGTCTTGAGGCCGACCATACCTTCAGTTTGAAAACCAACTTACCTTGTTGTTGAAGGTCGACTTCAACATTGTTCTTATCTTCCAACATGTATTCAAAGCTGAATAAATCATCCTTCCATGATTTCTTTGACAAGATCTTGGAGCATATACTAGATTAGATTCTTCATACACATATGACACTAAATTACATTTTTACCTAGAAGACAAAACAATAGATATACATCAAGAATAAATCTATTTAACCTATAACAAAATCTTACAAAATAAATTTTATTATCTTTGTCTTCTTCCTTACATATAATTACATAGTCAATATGAAGACCGACCTAGTTACACTTTCAACACTCCCTCTTAACTAGAGAGGTATTCATACAAGTACATGGTCACTTTCAAACTGAAGAATCTCATAAGAAGAATCGGATTGGTAATCGCATGTGTATAGCATCATATCAACCAGCATTTTCCTAGTGCAAGGCCTTGACTAACAACCCCATCTCCCAATGACACAATGGGCTACATTGCTGGCGAGACACATGACCTATAGACACCTTCGTCATTGTGTCTCCAAGGTACATACTCCACCCGAGTGTTCCCAAAGTATGACCTTCTTGGACTGTTCTTCTCTTGGGTAGCTAGCCCTCAAAGAATATCGATCCTCGACTACACTTATCTTGAATGTGCTAACACATTCTCAAAGAGTATTGAATGCCAGATGATTACCCAATCCTCCATTCTATCTTCCCAAGACCAGAATGATGTGTCTACCTCTCCCTCTCAACTAGGGAGGACCTATTCCACAAGGGAATGTACTCATTCTATATAAGGAATGTACCTAAGCTCATTCTTAGGAATTACCAAGTTTCTTCCAGGTAAGAAACTTTTCATCAGGCTCCCTCTTAACCAAGGACCTCCAGTAGAAATGGTGAGACACCCAACTACTCATAAATAATTCCTATCCTTGATGTCATGGATTTCGATATTGAGGAATCTCCAACTTTTAGCTTCATAGTGCACTGATCATTCATCACTTTCATCCTAAGTCATGTCAACTATCAGAAAGTGATTCTTCAGTCTTTCTTATCTGGTCCACCATTATGCCATGCTGCTTTCCTTCGAATCATCTCCAAGGATCAAACATCCTTTATCATGATTAGCAGCCTTATACAAATTCATCCAAATAAACATATACATATGAACTTTTAAAAGTTACCTTAGTGATTATCTTTCACCATGACATCTTCCTGTAGGAATTTGTATCCTTCATACATATTGACACATCTCCTAACGATATGTTTTTCCAAGGGTCTTTCGGACTTCCATCAGAGTCTACATATCTTTCCAGGAGATCTCCTAGTCACATCTTCTTGGCCTCCAGATGATAACTGCCTCTTTACATGGTTGAATTTCATGATCTCTTCCTCTCTGCACATTCTTGATTCCCAGGAACATACAACTTTTCTAGTTTCTCGTTCATATACAACTACCTCATATTCCATGAGGACATATTATGCTGATTTCATCTGTCCATGCATTGAGAGATACTCCTCCATAGATCATACTTCTAAGTATATAATTCCATTACCTGCAACCACATGACATGACTTCACAGCATCCAATGTCAGCATATATATACATACCTAATACCTTTTTCCCTTGAGTCATCCTATAGCAATTTCTCTTGAATGAAGAGATTCATTCCTTTGACCTACTTCAACAATATGTCATGACATCCCAAGATTCTATCTCCATGATGACCCTTGATCTGATGACTTCTTTACTTGTAGTAGAGAGGTTTTCCAGAAGCTTTTTCACCGAGAGCTCCTTCCATGCTTTTATCGAGATGCTTCTTAATGTACATGCTATCATATAATTTTATAACTAGTCAAAGATCACTTATAGAGGAAGATGATCTCAATCATAATATAGATCTCTTGCTTCCTCCTTCTTATATCTTTTAGTGTCAATTTCTTCTCTTTCATAAGTGACATGGGCTTCTTCCTTTTTTTTCCTCTTGTCCTTTCCAAATTTAGGACAATATCTTTTATAATGTCCAAGCTCATCACATCCAAAGCATCGCACGTTGTCCATGTTCCTTCTTTTATTCTGAGGGCCAAATTTTTTGAATCTTCCTTTCTTCCTGTATGATGCTACAAAGGCATGATTCACTTCACTTGGTCCTGTATCAGCTTTGGCCTTTAGTCTTGTTTCCTCTATTTTACATAGAGACCATAAATCGTGGAATGGAGTGGCTTCTTTCTTCCCATATAGACTAGAAGTGAAGCTTCCCCATTCCTTTTGTAGAGAATTCAACACCATTGTTGTCATCTCAGTGTCAGACATCACTTCTCCTAGTTCCTGCAGTTGATCTCTTATTTCAGAAATCCTCATAAAGTATGGAGCGATTTCTAATTCCCTTGATAATTTGATTTTGTATAGTTCTTGTCTCAGAGAGATTGCTTCTCCAGTAGTACTCACAGAGAATAGCTCCACCAATTTGTCATATATTTGTTTTGAAGTCTTTAGTTTTGATACATAGGGAATGAGAGAGTCTTTGATGGATTCTATGAGAATCCTTTGGGCTCTAATTTCTCCCTTCATGTATTTCGCATGGGCTGAAGTATCTTCTTTTGGAGGTTGAACAATAGATCCTTCGATATATTCCATTACTTTTTCTTTAATTAAATTCAAGTCTATTCTCTTTTTCCATGCACTGAAGTTTTATGACCCAACCAATTTGTTGCTTTCTTTACAATAAGGCATCCTTATAGATAGGGTAATGAATACTTACTTGAGTTAATTTTCTTGTAGCTTCATTGATGATGATTGAGAATGAAGTCAAGGGTTTCCTTTCTTCAATGTTGTTGTACTTTAACCCTTGATTATAATAACTATCTTCAAAAGTTGAGATTTCCTTCAAACAATGTCTTGAGTGCAAATCTTTTGATGCCAAAGATTAATTTTCTGAATGAGTTGATCTTTTGAATGAAGTAGGAGATCTCACATGAAGTAGTTGAATAGTCTTCCTTGCAAACTGGTTTGTATTTCCAACCCAAACTTTGATATTTTCTTCTTTGAGTGTCTTTGTTGACAAGCAGCCCTTATGTTCAGCACCTTAGCTCTGATACCATGTTGAGAATTTTGAAGGCTGTAGGTTAATAAAATTCTCTTCTTGATAATTACTTGTGAACATTCTTATGTCTTCTCTTCTTTTAGTTATGTTAATCTTTCATCAAGTTAATTATCAAAACACAAGACACAAAGGTTAGGCTCCTAAATCCAAGGCAAAACCTCTCCCTCTTGGAGATGAAAACCGGCAAATAATTCTTCTTATCGATCTTCAAATGATAAGTACCAAGACCTAGAATTAGACCCTAGACCTAAATTTTCTTTTAGAACTTCAATATTCACCTTGTGTATACTTGTATTTGAATAGCTTGAACTGTGGGAGGGTAAATCAAGGATTTACCTTCCTCACTATTACTGCTACTTCTCCTTATGGTCACTATCTCATCCTTTGCTAATTTGATCTTGGTATCCCAGTCCTTAATTATGTATATCAACCACTTGCTATTACAAACTGTTATATCCATAGACTACCCTCTTCCTTCAATTACGCACACATAGGTTAACCTTGATCTACATTTATTTGATGCCCCAATTCTCTGTCTGGTCCACACTTACTTGTTGTGGTGCATCTGCAGATTTTACCTATGGTTGATCTGTTCAGGTGTCCGCACTATAACAATGTTGTTGCAAATCCACGCTTTTATATAGAAACAGATTTGCACTTCAATATATAAATAGATCCGCACTTCAATATACTATAAACAATGTTCTTGATTTAACCTTTTATCACTATGAATTATTAAATATAATCGACACTCTTATTTCAATTAGTCGCGGCACTTATTTACAACAAGATATCACCAGAATGTATATCTCTTAAATCAGCATGTAACTTGCAAGAGATTAGCATGAAAGCCTGTCCAACATCCACCTTAAACTTGTACTATTATCCGCATTAAACTTCAGAGATGACCAAAAACTTGTTGCTTAGAATGATCTGTAGAACAGTGGTATTTATAGAGACAAATTGTCTTGAGGCCGACCATACCTTTAGTTTGAAAACCGACTTATCTTGTTGTTGAAGGCCAACTTCAATATTGTTCTTATATTCCAGTGTGTATTGAGAGCTGAATAAATCATCCTTCCATGATTTCTTTGACAAGATCTTGGAGCATATACTAGACTAGATTCTTCATACACATATGACACTAAATTAAATTTTTACCTAGAAGACAAAACCCTAGATAGACATCAAGAAGAAGTCTATTTAACCTATAAAAAAAATCTTACAAAATACATTTTATTATATTTGTCTTCTTCCTTACATATAATTACATAGTCAAGATGAAGACCGACCTAATTACACATTTCAACAGATGTATTGATATTTTCCTAGTTTTTCCAGTTATATTCTATATTCCTGTATTTCCTAATTTGGAATATTACAATGGTATCAGAGAATAATCTTGGCTCATCCTGTGATAAATCACATGTATGTCATCAGAAGATGAAGAGCCTCTCACAAAAAGGGAGAAGTGGTACATCAATAGAATATGAAGGTTTGATTATACAAGAAATGAAGAAGACAAAGGAAAGACTCCAATATTAGGAGAAATGGATGAAAAGGAGTTTCCAAAGCTTCTTATCTAAACTATGCAGGATATTTCCAGAGAAATCAAGGAGATGAGAATGTAAAGACATAAAGAGACCCCTAGAATGTTTCTACATGGAGAAAGCTCCAACACTTCACATCACTAGGGTGACCAACCAACAATGCAACAAGTTTCTGAATCCTCCAATATGCCTACATTCCTAGTAGTAGGAAATGAAAGAGGAGGACCCCAAGAACAAGATAATCTTGAAGTTTATTTTCTAGAGTATGAATCTCAATCTCAAAGATTCAAATAGAATCTGAACTTTCAGGAGTTATATCAGATCAAGCATAATAAGAGACCCTGGAATGGCAATAGGAGAGGATGGTACATGCAGCTAGATTGCTGCATCGTTATCACTCCTGTGTTTTCTCAGAAGTTGTGTAAGAGGAAATTATACCCAAGAAATCTTCAATAAAACCAACCTTTTAGATGCGTAATCTAGCCAATTCGCATCCAGAGAGGGCTCTCTCTTTATGATTTACTTTTGTTCTTAGAAGGTTTTAGGCTAGTTATAGATCCAAGAGTTTGTTTGAAAATGGTGGAATCCACAAACTAAGGGCAAGGTTGAAAGTTTTCAGTCCATTGGGCTATGGAGTCAAAGGATGGCTTTACTAGATTTCTAATCTACACACAAGATGGCTTTGCAGGGCAAGATAGCCAGACAGAGAACAATCCTTAAAATTTAAAGTGGATGGGATGATTTTGAAGGGATGAAAGGCAGCTAAGAATCTTTCACCATGTTCAAAAAAAAGAAATGAAATGAGTACAAACAAAGAGCAATAAAGAATTCTTTATTATAGTAATCAAGAATGTTTAAATTAGCAAAGCAGGAGCATTTAAGAATTCATGCTTATAGCTAATTTAGAAGAAAACATTTAGGAACAATCACATTTGAAACCAGAGTACAATTAAGCAAATTCTGTTTCAATCCTTTATGTAAATTATTCAGAAATGGATATGATGGTATTATAAACTAATATAAAATTTCAGACAAAGGGCAGTATAGACACTTATTGAACTCGTAGTCCAACACATGAATCCCGCAACCAGTCCAAATCTGCTTCAAATCGTCATCCAAGAAGCCACAAGTAAATTTCTCCAAAGTTTTTATTCCGAAATCTCAATGTTACAGCAGAGTAATAGAATCCACCCTCAACACTCTCTTTGAGGGTTTATTTATACACAAAATAATCTTAAACAACCTTACACTATCTTAGCCAATCTTCTAGGCTGACTTAAAGCATATTTACAAACAAACAAGAGACAAACGGTCTCGTGAATAGAATAATGAGTAACGGCTGATGTGCTGTTCCTTTCTTTGCGGACGTACTAGAGATAAGTACTTAAAATAGGGCTCTGTGCTGTCCTTTTCGTATTTCTTTGACTTGTTGAACACTCTTTCTTCTCACGGATACTCTTTAATCTTTCATCTGATACTCTTTCATCTGTCTTTCTGTTTTTACCATTTACTTGATAGTAAAGATAAAATTTCATCCTGAAAACAACTTTCACAGAACTTCCAGCATTTCCTTCCACCATTGATCATCTGGTATCATAGTTCTTCTGAGCTTTCTCAAAGTTTCATCTGCTTCAGTAAGTTTATAAAAAGTGGGATCGTTCGGAAATAGATACTTGATTTCATGCTCCAGATGAAATAAATTCCTCACCTTGTCATAAATACTTTTCCCAGTTGGTAATGCAGGTTCTGATGAGCTAGTAGAACCTACAGCTGCATTTTTAGCATGAGCCTTTATTCTCTTCTCATAGGTTTCCAAGTCTACTATTTGATCTTCTGTGAGCATGGGACTTGGTAACCCATTATCTAACAGAGCTTGGAATTTTTCTCTGAATTTGTTGATGTCAACCAAAATGTCCATACACTTTCTTTCCAAATTTTGCATGAAAGTCCTCTTGGTGAAAACTCTCTTTGCTTCCAAAACTGTCCCTGTCCTGTCCTCGATTCCTAACAATGCAAGCTGTTGTTTTGTTCTGGAATTCAAAAATTGAATGATCTGCTGGGCGTGCTCAGGCTTGCCTCTTAACTCATGTCTGGTTTTATTTATTTCCTCCTGTGCTATCTTGACTAACTCATTTTGCTCAAAAATTTCTTGAATGGAGGGCCAAATACCCCTTATTAATTCAATGATGTTGTCCCAAAGAATATCATTTATTTCTTTCAGAGGCTTTTCCAGTGAAAGATCTTTTTGCAAAGCCTCAACCATTTTTTCCAATCTTTTTATTTCCCTGAGGTTGTCAGCAGCTGTCTTTTTGGATGTGTCATATTTTTCCTCCAATTTTGTCAATTGCAATTTTGTTTCTTGGAGTTCTGTGACCCTCAGCTGCAAACTCTCCATTTGTTTTATTAAGTCCTCAGAATTCAAATTCAAATTAGAAGTGTCTACCCGTGGTGGTTGTTCCCACGCCCGTGGTTGTAGTACCCGTTGTTGAAGTCTGCTTGGATTATTTCCCCGTTCTCACGTTTTTCCAACTCTTTCTCTGTTTACTTAGTCGCTCTCACATATTCAAGAGAAAACTCCATCATTTCTTCCCGTGAATTTCTCCTTTTTATAACTTCCTGGGTCCGAGGGTGCCTCGAGGCTGGTAGTTTTAGCTGTTTTCTGAGTGCAGCTATATCATCCTCTTTCTTCTTTACCAATGCCTCAATACCTTTAATGTCTTTGGGATTGTGACCCAAAACAATGATTATCTCTTCTAGAGATTTTATTCTATTATCCTTGGCCTGGTGAAGGTTATGCCCTCCCCAATCTTTAATCGCGTAAGTCAATCGCTGCCTCCACTTTCCTCTTCAACAAGTGTTCCTTTAACCCATTCATCTTGATTTGCATACTGTTCTATGTCAGGAATTCCGTGATGTACATAAGGAGATGACTTATTTTTTAACCTTTTTTCACAAATGAAACCAAAGGGGTCATAAGGGACCCAACGGAAAGATGTCTGGAATTTTTTCTCTAATAAAAGTTCTGCTTCTCTCTCAGCTTCCCTAGAATTGCAAATGAAAGGACCTAACTGGCTTTTGATCCTTAACTGTGCTTTCTTCTTTACATTGCAGAAATGGATCACATCTGAGTTATTCATCTATCTAAAGTATTCCAAAGCAAAAATTCTCATTGGTACATATCTGGGTAACTTGAATGGACGTAATTCACATCCATAAATCCTGATGACTGTATGGTTTTGGTATAAGTACCAATCCCCAACTTTATAACTCTTTGACAATTGCAAGGTCTTTCTAATCTCAGTACTAAGCCTGGGGGGAGAAACTCCTGTTAACAAGGTTGTAGCAGGATGTACAAACTGATCAATGAATTCTGAATAAGAGTAGGGAGAATCAGAGGACAAATGAATGATGGGGGACCAAAAAATAACAGACATGGGATTACCTTTAGCATCAAGTTTCTGAACAGGGAAAGGGAATTTGTCTGAGTGATAGAAAATTATGAGATGATAGATAACTGAGGAGTACTTGAAAACCTTTTCATCATCTATCCTTAAAAATTGATCATGGATTTTGTTGGCAATGAAGGAAGCATAATCATACTTAATCTCAGGAGGCTGCCCAGGGGTAAAGATAGATAGCAAAGCCAGAGTTATCTCATCTACATACTCACTGGTATTGAATCCTAAAACAAAGGATATTACATTCACAATAAGCCTTCCCAATGTATTGAAAAAGTAAAAACCATAGGGGGGAGTCCCTTTTGGCTGATGCTCAGGTAACATGAAATACTGACATATTGCTTTTAATTTCTCTGGGGTTAATTGTCTGGTTTTCTCAATCAACCCTTCCATGGATAAAGGTGCTAATTCTTGCTCTGGCTCAAAGTGTAACATAGCATTGATAGACTGAGGTGTGATAGGGAACAGAACACTTTGATCAGGAGCTAATACAGCTCTGTGTGCGGGATCATAGTTTGCATGACAGTAATGAATGATTTCAGGGAAAATGTGGACTGTAGGAATAAAATACCTTGGGAGATTGGATTCCCACAACCCTATAAGATCTTGCCCCTTTGAGTGTTCGTCTCTGCAGCGACAGAAGCTCAAATGGGGACTTTCATCAAAATACAGGTCTTGTATTTGGAAATCTTCATCTATCAGAGGTAAATAGTCCAAATCTCGGTGAGGAGCATTCAATGGAGTGATATTTAAAGCTGTCGGGCCCTCCATTTTGGTTCTTGTGGATTCAAAATGGAGGTTTTAGTTTTTTCTTGCAGACCGGACGGGATATCTGACAAAAGAGGAAATTGGAACAATTTGCAGGTTTTGGGGGCAATTTCACAGGTTTAAAATCTTCAGGGAGGACTCAGCGATGATTTTTAACCACTTTTTCAGAGAAAAAACAAAGGAAACTAAGCTTGACTTGCAGTCGGGGCGCGAAATGATAAATACCTGTTTTTAGATGGAAACTGGTTCTTTAACAGGTAATGAGCAATGGCGGGGACGTTCTTCAACATGGGCGCAGTGGAATTTCGGAGTAAATTGGTGTATTTGCAGTGAAATTTGAAAATTGCAGCGGGAGCTCTGTCGCTTTCAGAAACTAAAAAAAACTGAAAAAACACGAAAAATGGCTTATTTACAAGTCAAAAGGGTTTTTGTTTTTTCGAGGTGATGACGTCATTGACGTACGGGGTGACGTAGGGAAGTGGGGCCGGCGGTATGCGGTAAGTGGTAAGCGGTGAGCCCGCACCGCTTATGGACGAGGGCGGTAAAAGTCGCGGGGGGAGCGATTCCATAGTTTTAACGCCACGTGGATGGTCTGAATAGTCAAAACCACCCATTCCCCGCTGGTTAAAGAACTCACACGGGATGGGCAGCGGGATTGATCATGACCGTTGATCAACGGATGGATGATCCGACGGCTGAAGGAATGGGAAACATGCGGGGGATTGAAAAGTGGGCCCGGCGGGATTTAAATGCGTTTAACCTTTATTTAATCGCCCCGGGAGGATTTCGATTGGTAAGTGAAAGGCTATTAATTAGTTCAAATAACTAATTAATCCCATATGCAAAAGTATTGTGGTCGCTATGAGTTTATTTTCAATGTGCGGGAATATATACTTTGGTAAACATTATAATAAAGGGTTTTGGGGATATTTATTAGAAAAGGGAGTTATATACTTAGGAAAAGGGATTTCACTAGGGATTTAATATAGTAAAATCAAATGTTAATATGAAAAAGGACAAGGAAAATCAAAACATCTTTGTACATCTAAGAAAGTGATAACTTATGAAGTAAATTGCAACATTTTATCTTCAACACTTAAACTTAGAATAACAAGTTATTTTGAGGAATTTTATGGAATGTTGCATCAGTTTCCTAAGTAAAATAGGATTTTACTTTGGAAAAAGTTAAAGATGGAAGATAACAATGATGGATTATTTCAAGTGCTTAGGTCTTTTTTATCATTAGGCCGAGGGTCCGGTCCCTCCAGAAGTCAAGGAAATGCCTTGAGCCCCTTTGATCTCCAATTACCTTAGTACTTTTGGGGAAATTAGTAAAACTCTTGAGGGGGAAAAATGATGGGGGAGGTTAATGAATTTGACTTGGCTTGCTGTGATTTTCCAGTGTATTTTCTGCTTCAGTACTTTTGATGAAAGTAAATGATTAACTAACATGTAGCAGCACCATTCATCAGATAACACTTTGCAGCACCATCTACCTACCCTATCTACTTAACACTACCACTTTGTCTTCTTTATTAGGGTGCATTTAGACTTGCAAACCCTGATCAATATTTTCTTTTTACATGATGAATCTATCTATTTCTACCCTTATTACATCCAAGGGCTCAGATTAAACTGTTGAGCACCTTTTATTCACTCTACCTAGCTACTTATCCGCCAAGATTAAACTGTTTGGCTAGATATTTATTCTCTAATCTATAACATGAAATTGAAATATGAGTAAGCCAAGTTTAAACAGTTTGACTTATTCATGAATTGTGGCAAAGTTTTGACAAGCTGCACACAATTGCTTTATTACAAAAATGAAATAGTAGTGGCATTTGGATTTGCACACTTTCCTTGGTCTATTTTTTCTTGGGGTTCATTTCTTTCTCTTTTTTGACCATTTTATTCTTTTTACCCTTTGATCTTTCTTTTAGGGTATACCCTCTTTACATTTTTTAAATTTTTTGATTTTTTTTGGTTTTCAAGAATATGGAACACCTTTGCTCAAGTAAGAAGGTTTGAACATATTCCATACTTCCATCAAGACAATCATGAAATATGAAACCTATTGGTATAGGAGGCTAACACTGGCTCCACTTGGGGATGGCTTTTCCTTGTGAAAAGTCAAGAACAGCAGGTCAGATGCCTCAAAATGTCTTCAAACTGAAAGTATGAAATCTTCCTTCTTCTGGTAGCTTTATTTTACATATGATAGTGAAACTTTTGGAACTTAGGGCCTTCACTTCGGGCTTCAATTCCAAGGAGTCACCATCCAATCCAAACTGCATTAATAAAAACAAAACAAAAAACAATATATTATGTACAAGTTAGAAAAATTAAACATTCTAGTAAATGGGATCAAAATAATGCTTGAGCATTCGACCATTGACTGGTCCCTCTTCTACTTCTGAATTGTCCAACTCCTTCAAAAAGTAAGTATTGTTTCCCTGCAAGGCATGAATGATATAAGGGCCTTTCCACAAGAAATCAAACTTTCCATGTTTTCCTTTTTCTTCTCTTCTAGAGTCCCATCTCAGGACTTTATCACCTAGTTGAAAATCTTCTGATTTAGTCCTCTTATCAAACATTTTCTTTAACTTTTCCTGCATGACTTGTGATCTTTGGTAAACATCTTCCCTGGTTTGTTGCAAGTGGATTGTCTGATTAATTCTTCTTTGAATGTCATTTGGCTCAACTTGAGCTTCCTGAAGTAATTTCATGACAGGGATTCCTAAAGATGAGGGGAATCTTGCTTCAATGCCATAGACTAACTCATATGGACTAATCCCAATGGATTTCTTAGTTGTAAGTCTGTCTGCCCATAATGCATTGGTTAATTTCCTGTGCCAATTCTTTTTGTTTTCTTCTAATAACTTTTTGATGATATTGATAAGGCTCTTATTAGAAGATTCTGCCAGTCCATTACCCTGGGGGTAATAGGCTGTTGAATGACCTAGAGTAATATGGTATTTATGGCAGAAATTAATCATTTTCTTTGATTTAAATGCAACAGCATTATCTGTTATAATCTTTTCCGGACAGCCAAATCTTGAGAGTATGTTTGTTTCTAAAAACCCTATGATCACAGAATCATTAGACTGTCTACATGGGATGGCTTCAATCCATTTAGTGAAATAGTCTGTAGCAGTTAAAATCCATCTATGTTGCTCTGAAGAAGGGGGATGAATTTCTCCAATAAAATCTAACCCCCATTGTTGAAAAGGTCTTTCTGTGGAAATTGGTTTTAAAGGCAGAGGTAACAACTTTCTTTTTCCCTCAAATATTTGACATTTATGACAAGTTGTTACAAATTTCTTGACATCGGAGAATAAAGTTGGCCAGTAAAATCCAGCCCTTAAGATCTTGTCTGCAGTAGATTTCTAGTAGAGATGTCCTCCACAATCCCCTGCATGAAATTCATTAAGCACTTTATCAGCTTCATCTTTTAAAAGACAATTCAATAAAATTCCTTCATGATTTTTCCAAAATAGAGTGCTATCTAAAATACAATATTTCAAAGATGTCATTTTTAAAAATCTTCTTTTGGTTCTGGACAACCCTGGAGGAGCCTGCAGGTTTAGTAAAACATGAATTATATCAGAGTACCAGGGTGAATCTAAGAAAGCTTGACTGATCTGAGGAGTCGCCATCTCCTGCTCGTTATCCAGTTCATTGATGTCTAAGGCTTGGCAATTGGTTTCTGTCATGAGTTGTGCTAAACCTTGGCCTTTTATCAGTTTTTTTGGCTTAATCTCAATATCATATTCTAAAATGGTAGCTATCCACTTACCTCGTTTACCTTCAATGCCATCTTGAGTCAAAATATCTTTAACTACTGCATTAGGCACATATGCTATCACATGAGAATATAATATGTAAACTCTGAAATCTTTGATTGCTTTTACCAATGCAAAAGCCTTTTTTTCCATAATATTGTATTTTAGAGATGCATCCCTCAGTGCTTTACTAAAAAATGCTATTGGCTTTTCACACCCTTGGTCATCTTTTTGAAGTAAAACAGCTGCAACAGTATGTTCAGAAGCAAATGAAAAAATGATAAAGTCTCTATCAAATTTAGGACTGGTCAGAACTGGTGTTCTTGTCAAAGCCATTTTAATTTCCTCGAATGATTGTTTGGCTTCTACAGTCCAGTCAATGCTTGAATCTTTTCTCAACATGTTAGTTAGTAATCTAAGTAACTCTGCTAGACTAGAAATAAATCTTCTCAAGAAGTTGATTTTTCCTATAAATGCTTGCAATTCTTTTATGTTTCTGGGGTGGGGTATTTGCAAAATTGCTTGAATTCTTTCTGGATCAATCCTAATGCCATCTTTAGAAATGATATGCCCTAAGAGCTTCCCTTCTTCCAAACCAAACAATGATTTTTTGGGATTCAAAGAAATTCCATATTTTCTGCACTTTATAAATACTTGCCTAAGGTGATCTAAATGTTCTTGATCTGTTTTAGAAAAAACAGTCAAATCATCTAGGTAAATAACCAGAAAATCATGTATCTCTTTAGCAAAAGCAATATCCATCGCTCTTTGAAATGTAGCTCCTGCATTCTTGAGCCCAAATGGCATTTTGACATATTTAAACGTACCCCATGGTGTAGTGAATGTTGTTTTATCCTGATCATCAGGATGAACCAGAATCTGGTTGTACCCTGAAAATCCATCCAATAATGATATTCTCGAAGATCCTACTACCCTTTGCAGAATATGGTCCATTTTCGGCAGAGGATAGTTGTCTTTTAAAGAAACTTTATTCAAATTTCTTAAGTCGACACACAGTCTAATTTCTCCTGTCTTTTTTCTTGTTGGTACCAGATTAGAAACCCATTCTGAGAATCTGATAGGAGCTATAATCCCTGCTTCAAACATCCTTTTGATTTCCTTTTCAATTGAGGGTAATAAAACAGGATTTATTCTTCTAAGCTTTTGTTTAAAAGGTTTCTGATCAGGTTTCAAAGGTATAGTGTGTTGAATGATAGATGTATCATAAGATTTGAGGTCTTCATAACTCCAGGCAAAAACATCCTGGAATTCTTTTAATAGTTCAACATATTTAACCTTTTGATCTTTTGGAAGAGATTTGGACAACTTGACCATTTTGGGATTTTCTGGGGTTCCTAAGTTGCATTCTTCCATATCAGCTTTCACAGGTTCCATTTTAGGTCTAAATGGAATATCATTTGAATCAAACAGATCTTCCAAAGGAGTTAATCCTTTGGGCAAATGATTATCTTTTAAATTGATGATTTCTGTTTCATCTTCCATGATCTCATCAGATTCCATTTGTTTCAAACTTTGCATGTCCTTTTCAGTGAATGTGGTTGGATGCAGCATATGAATTGCATTTTCTCTTGAAATTTCTATTTTTTGTTCTTTTCCTTGATCAGATTCATCAATAGTTATATCCTCATCTATATTACAGTTAGAAAACTCACTTTGAAGTGTCAAAAAATTATTGATTTGATGGTTATTCACAAAGACTTGCCAGTTCAAAAGATTGTCTGGTATAGCATGCCTATGCCTAATTTCAGCTGAAAACTGATGATTAGGATCAAAAGGCAACTTGCATGTACTAGCAAACATTGCCAAACTGTGAGCATGCAAGTTTTGTTTCCTGGGAATCTTGGCAAGTTGGGCTTGTAAAAATGTGTTGAGAATCTCTACAACTGTCTCTCGGTATTGTTTTAGTCTCATGTCTTTCGTTGCACATTCTCCTTTAATCTGTTGGATGATTAATTCGGAGTCGCCTATAATTGATACTCTAATGCCCCCTAACTTCTTGACATGTTTAAGCCCTAATAAAAGAGCTTCATACTCTGCCATGTTGTTAGTGCATTTGAAATTCAACCTAAAAGCATGACCCTCTGCATGATTGTTCTCTACATTGTGTAACCAAATCCCAGCTCCTGCCCCTAGTCTGTTTACTGAACCATCAAACTCTAAATGCCATAGAATTTCATGTTCATAATCTTCATCAATTGTTTTAAATCGTTTCTTGACAGGAGCTAGTTGTTTAGTTTCTTGAGGTTTTTCTTGATCATCTGTTGTTTCTTTGTTTTCAGAGATTTCTTCAATTTTAACGGTGGTTTTGTTTGTGATTTCCAATTCTGGAGCTTCTATTTCAGTAGGAAGATCTGACTCAGCATTGTATAAAATAAAAGAATCCATATCAGAATGTACAGAATAAACAGGGAAGTTTTCAGGCTTCTCATGGCTACTCACTAAGTACTTCATCAAAGTTTCTCTATATAATCTCTTAGGCTGACCAAATACCGAAATAGTTGCATATGACATGTCTAGTTGAATAGATCCTCCAAGTTTAGCACCCCAAGATCTAGACAACAACATACCATATTTAGGTGGAATATCAGCAACTACTATGTCCATTAAAACAGACTTAGCAGGGTATTGTACCAAAGTAACACATAGATCTTTAATTAAACCTAAACATTTTACCTGACTGGAATCGAATGAAAACAAATCTTTGTAAGGCCTGGTAATATCTAGATTCAATCTTTCCATTACTGCTTTTGGCATCAAGTTGTGAGATGCTCCAGAATCTAGCATTGCATTGTGGAGTATCTTATCATGAACATTCAGGCTTACATAAAACGGAGGAGTTCCTCCACTTTCTGGTTTGCCATTAACCTCTGGGCCAAAAAGAAGTTTGGGTTGATCATCAAGAATGTTTACTGAATCATCCAATCCAGTAATATTAATGTTCAGAGACTTGGTTATCTGACTTCTATAGACATCATATTTAGCTAGTTCTGATAAAGGAACAGCTATCTTGAGTTTGCCTATTTCAGCCTCTAGATTGAAAGGTTTTTCTGTTTGAGTTTTGGTGTTTTGCACAGTTGAGTTCTCTTTGTTTTTTGGATCTTCAATGTTTTTCTCTTTTTCATGAATAAAGTTTTGTTTTGAATATGTTTCTGGATTAACTTCTACTGTGTCTTCTACATTTCCCACAGGAGGAAAAGTAGTAGATTGTTGTTTATTGATTGGTTGATTATCAGAGACATCTTCAATTATTGGATTTGAAGAATTGGGAGTTATTCTAGACAAAATTTGTACTTGGGGACTATTTTGTACAGGGGGAATGTTTTGCTTACCTTTGAGATTCTGTTTTGTGTTTTTCTGTTTATTATTCTCTGGCACATCAATCCTTCTACTTCTCAAATTATATTGTTTATGGACTTCATAGATTGCTGTGTCATAGCCTTCCTTAAAATCAAAAGTTTCTCCTGAATGAGTTTGGAATGTTTCAAGAATGTGGTTTTCTTGATCATCCTGAGATAGGAAAAATTGTGATTCATCTTTGTCATCATCTACATTGTTTATCTCTACGTCTTCTGTAGGTTCTTCAGAAGTTGAACCTTCAACAAAGTTTTCTTGGAAGGGTGGCCTAATGTTCTGATCAGGAACATTTTTTCCACTATTCTGATTCAGATTTCTCCTAAAATTCGGGTTTCTTGCAACATTCTGATTGTTAGTAGAAGATTTCCTTTCAATGGTTTCCACTCTGTCACCTAATATTTCCATACCTTTAATGATTACATCCAGCTTCTTTTCAAAAGCTGAAGGTTCTTCATTCATAGGCATTCTTCTCTCTGCCCTAGCTCTGGCCCGTTTTTCTATCAGATTTGCTTCTACACTCACCACTATGCTTTGCATTTCCTCTAGCGTTTGAGGAGCTCATTCCCTAAGGGAATAAGCTATATCGGAGTCAAAACCGTCCGGAAATTTAACCAACACGTTGTTGGGTGGGGGTCTTAGGTTTTGAGGAACTGCATTATATGATTCATTGAATCTTATGATGTAATCTTGTACGGTTTCGTTTGGTCTTCTTCTTAATTTCTCAAATTCTGATAGGATCTGGAGAGGATCCTTCTTTTTCTCCCATCTGTTCAGAAATGCCCTATACAAAGCTTCTAAATCAGCAATACTGTTCGGGGTAAGAGCCCTAAACCAAGTTCTAACTTCTCCAGTAAGACTCTGTACGAAAATTCTCATACGGATATTATCAGTATCAATCTCATAAAACTCAAAGTAATCTGTCATCCTTTTGGTGTGTTGTTGAGCTGTGTAGGTACCTGATCCGTCAAAGGGTGTGATCTTACTTTGGTAGTCCTGAGGTAAAGCCGGAGGGTTGGCTGGTAACTGTAAAGGGGCATATCGATTGGCCATTGGAAGATAAAGTGGAGTGACAGGAGTTGATGGTCTAACAGGAGGAGATGGAGGTCTGACAGGAGGAGATGGAGGTCTAACAGGTGTTTGAAAAGTTTGAGAAAATGTGACTGAGCTTGGAGATGCTTCAGTAATCACAGAAATGTTTGAGCTTTCTTCAAAGGTTTGCTCAGACTGAATGGAGTTATGCAATTCTCTGTCAAGATGATGTGAAACAAATCGATATTGCAATTCTTCAAAGAATAAAGGATCTAGAATTAATCTAGATAATTCAGTCTCAGAAAAATTCACAAACAAAGATGTTTCAAATTGTGCATCAAAAGGAATGTCATCAATATATATAATTTTCACAGGACAAGATGCAGATCTAGAAAGTGGTCTAGAACTTCCTGTACTCTCCTGACTTCCTCTTTCAGAAATTTCTTGACTTCCTTGTCTTCTAAGAATCCTGGGAATCAGATTTGGATTTTCAAATATTGGTGGTGGATTGGGGTCGGGGTTTGACCTAGTATGTCGAATCCTTTCTGAAGCCAGCTTTCCTAGACTATGTGTTTTTGGATTTTGGATTTTAATTGAAAAATAAATACAACTTCTACAAATTCTTCAAGAAATAATGATATGTGATTAATATTTCCTCAAAGATCTGTTTAAACTAGAGAATCTGATTGAAAAATTTGAAACTAAGATTCAATATATAAGCTAAATCAGAGATAGACTGAAGCAGCATTTATTTACTTTTGCAATTGCAGAGCAAAAGCAATTTCAAAGGCTACCTGGCTGATCTTCAGACTCTGTCTATAGCTTATATTTGAACAATACTAACAAATAAAAATGATTCAGATCCCCAGTGGAGTCGCCACTATGTTATCACTCAGGTTTTCCTAGAAGTTGTGTAAGAGGAAATTATACCCGAGGTAACCACAAACCAACCTTCAGATGCAGAATCTAGCCAATCTGCATCCAGAGAGGGCTCTCTCTTTATAATTTATCTTTGTTCTTGGAAGGTTTTAGGCTAGTTATAGATTCAAGTTTGTTTTGGGAAAATGGTGGAATCCACAAACTAAGGGCAAGGTTGAGAGCTTTCAGTCCATTGGGCTATGGAGTCAAAGGATGGCTTTACTGGATTTCTATTCTAAGCACAAGATGGTATTACAGGGCAAGATAGTTAGACAGAGAACAATCCTTAAAATTTAAAGTGGGTGGGATGATCTTGAAGGGATGAAAGGCAACTAAGAATCTTTCACCATGTTCAAAGGAAAGAAGTGAATTGACTACAAACAAAGAGCAATAAAGGATTCTTTATTATAGCAATCAACAGTGCTTAAATTAGCGAAGCAGGAGCATTTAAGAATTCATGCTTATAGCTAATTTATAAGAAAACATTTAGGAACAATCACATTTGAAAACAGAGTACAATTAAGCAAATTTTGTTTCAATCCTTTATGTAAATTATTCAGAAATGGATATGATGGTATTATAAACTAATATAAAATTTCAGACAAAGGGTAGAAACACTTATTGAACTGTAGTCCAACACATGAATCCCGCAACAAGTCCAGTGCTTCAAATCGTCATCCAGTAAGCCACAAGTAAATTTCTCCAAAAGCTTTTATTCCGAAAATCTCAGTGTTACAGCAGAGTAATAGAATCCACCCTCAACACTCTCTTTGAGGGTTTATTTATACACAAAATAATCTTAAACAACCTTACACTATCTTAGCCAATCTTCTAGGCTGACTTAAAGCATATTTACAAACAAACAAGAGACAAACGGTCTCGTGAATAGAATAATGAGTAACGGCTGATGTGCTGTTCCTTTCTTTGCGGACGTACTAGAGATAAGTACTTAAAATAGGGCTCTGTGCTGTCCTTTTCGTATTTCTTTGACTTGTTGAACACTCTTTCTTCTCACGGATACTCTTTAATCTTTCATCTGATACTCTTTCATCTGTCTTTCTGTTTTTACCATTTACTTGATAGTAAAGATAAAATTTCATCCTGAAAACAACTTTCACAGAACTTCCAGCATTTCCTTCCACCATTGATCATCTGGTATCATAGTTATTCTGAGCTTTCTCAAAGTTTCATCTGCTTCAGTAAGTTTATAAAAAGTGGGATCGTTCGGAAATAGATACTTGATTTCATGCTCCAGATGAAATAAATTCCTCACCTTGTCATAAATACTTTTCCCAGTTGGTAATGCAGGTTCTGATGAGCTAGTAGAACCTACAGCTGCATTTTTAGCATGAGCCTTTATTCTCTTCTCATAGGTTTCCAAGTCTACTATTTGATCTTCTGTGAGCATGGGACTTGGTAACCCATTATCTAACAGAGCTTGGAATTTTTCTCTGAATTTGTTGATGTCAACCAAAATGTCCATACACTTTCTTTCCAAATTTTGCATGAAAGTCCTCTTGGTGAAAACTCTCTTTGCTTCCAAAACTGTCCCTGTCCTGTCCTCGATTCCTAACAATGCAAGCTGTTGTTTTGTTCTGGAATTCAAAAATTGAATGATCTGCTGGGCGTGCTCAGGCTTGCCTCTTAACTCATGTCTGGTTTTATTTATTTCCTCCTGTGCTATCTTGACTAACTCATTTTGCTCAAAAATTTCTTGAATGGAGGGCCAAATACCCCTTATTAATTCAATGATGTTGTCCCAAAGAATATCATTTATTTCTTTCAGAGGCTTTTCCAGTGAAAGATCTTTTTGCAAAGCCTCAACCATTTTTTCCAATCTTTTTATTTCCCTGAGGTTGTCAGCAGCTGTCTTTTTGGATGTGTCATATTTTTCCTCCAATTTTGTCAATTGCAATTTTGTTTCTTGGAGTTCTGTGACCCTCAGCTGCAAACTCTCCATTTGTTTTATTAAGTCCTCAGAATTCAAATTAGAAGTGTTCACCTGAGGTGGTTGTTCCTGCTGCCCTGTGGTTGTAGTACCTGTTGTTGAAGTCTGCTTGATTATTTCCTGTTCCTGCAATGCTTTTTCCAACTCTTTCTCTGTTTCATTTAGTCGTTCTGTCATATTCAAGAGCAACTCCATCATTTCTTCCTGTGAATTTCCTTTTATAACTTCCTGTGTCTGAGGGTGCCTCGAGGCTGGTAGTTTCAGCTGTTTTCTGAGTGCAGCTATATCATCCTCTTTCTTTTTTACCAATGCCTCAATGCCTTTAATGTCTTTGGGATTGTGACCCAAACCAATGATGATCTCTTCTAGAGACTTTATTCTATTATCCTTGGCCTGTGAGGAGGCCCTCTCAATCTTCAATTGTGCAGTAGTATTATTCAAGGAATCTTGCAGCGTTAAAGCTGCCATGGCTTTGCTGGTGAGAGTAGAATAAACCATTTCCCCTGTTTGTCTATGAAGCTCTATCTGATTCAGGGGATGGATATCTTTTACTAAAACTTCAAAATTTGATCTGATGTAATCTGCTGCTGAAGTTGGCTTTGGCACCTTTGCTTTGAAGTGGCTCATCAGCATTTTACCTTGTGAAAGATCAAATGCTGACATCAGCCTTTGCTGATTATGAGGAGCCATCTTCATATACTGATCGTATACCTTCATTTTCAATGGATCATTCTTTGTTTTGATATTAATGAAGGTTTTCTTAATGTCTCCAGTATCTGTCTTTGGCGGTCTAAAAGAAGATACTTCAGTGCTTAATTGCTTTTGTATCCCTTTCTGGCTTATGTTTGTTTCACTTGCTGTACCTGTTTGCTGACTATCTTCCCTACCATCATCAAATACTTCATCTATAATCTCTACATCTGGAGGTGGATCCGACTTGTGTTTTTTAGCTTGATAAACTTGTGGGGCTCCTTTTGAAGGTGTGGTATCTGGAGCTAGCCTCTTTTTCCCTATTTCCACATTCAGTGGAGTTTGCATCTCTGGAACTTGGATTTGCTTTGCTGGTGTGGGAGAAGCCTGAGATGGTTCTGGTGCTTTGGAACTCTGTGATTTTTCTGCCATGACCAAGGTTTCAATGACCTGAACTATAGGTTCTTTTCCTTTACCCTTGGGTTCTGCTGCTACTGATGGACTATCTTCCTGTAATGCTTGCTGTAGAGTAGCTGCTGTAGACGTGCCAATGTAGGGTACCTGCATTTGATCATATGTTTCTAGGTCAAAATTCTTCTCAACATCTTTCATAAGTTTATTCAATTTGCCAGCTCCACTTTCCTCTTCAACAAGTGTTCCTTAACCCATTCATCTTGATTTGCATACTGTTCTATGTCAGGAATTCTGTGATGTACATAAGGAGATGACTTATTTTTTAACCTTTTTTCACAAATGAAACCAAAGGGGTCATAAGGGACCCAACGGAAAGATGTCTGGAATTTTCTCTCTAATAAAAGTTCTGCTTCTCTCTCAGCTTCCCTAGAATTGCAAATGAAAGGACCTAACTGGCTTTTGATCCTTAACTGTGCTTTCTTCTTTACATTGCAGAAATGGATTACATCCGAGTTATTCATCTGTCTAAAGTATTCCAAAGCAAAAATTCTCATTGGTACATATCTGGGTAACTTGAATGGATGTAATTCACATCCATAAATCCTGATGACTGTATGGTTTTGGTACAAGTACCAATCCCCAACTTTATAACTCTTTGACAATTGCAAGGTCTTTCTAATTTCAGTACTGAGTCTGGGGGGAGAAATTCCTGTTAACAAAGTTGTAGCAGGATGTATAAACTGATCAATGAATTCTGAATAGGAGTAGGGAGAATCAGAGGAAAAATGAATGATGGGGGACCAAAAAATGACAGACCTGGGATTACCCTTAGCATCAAGTTTCTGAACAGGGAAGGGGAACCTGTCTGACTGATAATAGATCATGAGATGATAGATAACTGAGGAGTACTTGAAAAATTTTTCAGTATCTAGCTTTAAGAATTGATCATGGATTTTGTTGGCAATGAAGGAAGCATAATCATACTTAATCTCAGGAGGCTGCCCAGGGGTAAAGATGGATAGCAAAGCCAGAGTTATCTCATCTACATACTCACTGGTATTGAATCCTAAAACAAAAGATATTACATTCACAATAAGTCTTCCCAATGTATTGAAAAAGTAAAAACCATAGGGGGGAGTCCCTTTTGGCTGATGCTCAGGTAACATGAAATACTGACACATTGCTTTTAATTTCTCTGGGGTTAACTGTCTGGTTTTCTCAATCAACCCTTCCATGGATAAAGGTGCTAATTCTTGCTCTGGCTCAAAGTGTAACATAGCATTGATAGCCTGAGGTGTGATAGGGAACAGAACACTTCGATCAGGAGCTAATACAGCTCTTTGTGCGGGATCATAGTTTGCATGACAGTAATGAATGATTTCGGGGAAAATGTGGACTGTAGGAATAAAATACCTTGGGAAATTGGATTCCCACAACCCTATGGATCTTTCCCTTGAGTGTTCGTCTCAGCCGACAGGCTCAAACGGGTGTTTTCACTGCACAAACTCTTATAGGGAAATCTTCATCTATCGTATAACAATCCAGTCTCTGAGATGATTCAATGGTTTATATCAGAAATGGTTTGTTTTCCATTTTGGTTCTTGGATTCAAATGGAGGTTTTATTTTTTTCTGGCAAAGACTAATTTAGATATCTGACAAAAGAGGAAATTGGAACAATTTGCAGGTTTTGGGGGCAATTTCACAGGTTTAAAACCTTCAGGGAGGACTCAGCGATGATTTTTAACCACTTTTTCAGAGAAAAAACAAAGGAAACTAAGCTTGACTTGCAGTCGGGGCGTGAAATGATAAATACCTGTTTTAGATGGAAACTGGTTCTTTAACAGGTAATGAACAAGGGCGGGGACGTTCTTCAACACGGGCGCAGCGGAAATTCAGAGTAAATTGGTGTATTTGCAGTGAAATTTGAAAATTGCAGCGGGAGCTCTGTCGCTTTCAGAGACTAAAATAACTGAAAAAACACGAAAAATGGCTTATTTACAAGTCAAAAGGGTTTTTGTTTTTTTCGAGGTGATGACGTCATTGACGTACGGGGTGACGTAGGGAAGTGGGACCGGCGGTATGCGGTAAGTGGTAAGCGGTGAGCCCGCACCGCTTATGGACGAGGGCGGTAAAAGTCGCGGGGGGAGCGATTCCATAGTTTTAACGCCACGTGGATGGTCTGACTAGTCAAAACCACCCATTCCCCGCTGGTTAAAGAACTCACACGGGATGGGCAGCGGGATTAATCATGACCGTTGATCAACGAACGGATGATCCAACGGCTGAAGGAAAGGGAAACATGCGGAGGGTTGCAAGGTGGGCCCGGCGGGATTTAAATGCATTTAACTTTTATTTAATCGCCCCGGGAGGATTTTGATTGGTAAGTGAAAGGCTATTAATTAGTTCAAATAACTAATTAATCCCATATGCAAAAGTAAAGGCCGTGCGAGTTTATTTTCAATGTGCGGGAATATATACTTTGGTAAACATTATAATAAATGGGTTTTGGGGATATTTATAGAAAAGGGAGTTATATACTTAGGAAAAAGGGATTTCACTAGGGATTTAATATAGTAGAATTAAATGTTAATATGGCAAAGGACAAGGAAAATCAAAACATCTTTGTACATCTAAGAAAGTGATAACTTATGAAGTAAATTGCAACATTTTATCTTCAACACTTAAACTTAGAATAACAAGTTATTTTGAGGAATTTTTATGGAATTTTGCATCAGTTTCCTAAGTAAAATAGGATTTTACTTAGGAACAAATTGAAGGTGAATAATTATAATGATGAATTATCACAAGCACTTAGGTCTTTTTGATCATTAGGCCGAGGGTCCGGTCCCTCCAGAAGTCAAGGAAATGCCTTGAGCCCCTTTGATCTCCAAATACCTTAGTCCTTTTGGGGGAAATTAGTAAAACTTTTGAGGGGAAAGTGATAAGGGAAGTTAATGAATTTGACTTTTGCTTGCTGTGATTTTCCAGTGTATTTCATGCTTCAGTACTTGTGAAGAAAGTAAATGATTAACCAACATGTAGCAGCACCATTCATCAGATAACACTTTGCAGCACCATCTACCTACCCTATCCACTAAACACTACCATTTTCTCTTCTTTATTAGGGTGCATTTAGACTTGCAAACCCTGATCAATCTTTTTTCTTTTTACATGATGAATCTATCTATTTCTACCCTTATTACATCCAAGGGCTCAGATTAAGCTGTTGAGCACCTTTTATTTACTCTACCTATCTACTTTTCTGCCAAGATTAAACTGTTTGGCTAGATATTTATTCTCTAATCTACAACATGAAATTGAAATATGACTAAGCCAAGTTTAAACAGTTTGACTTATTCATGAATTGTGGCAAAGTTTTGACAAGCTGCACACAATTGCTTTATTACAAAAAAATGAAATAGTAGTGGCATTTGGATTTGCACACTTTCCTTGGTCTATTTTTGCTTGGGGTTCATTTCTTTCATTTCTTTTTGACCATTTTATTCTTTTTACCCTTTGATCTTTCTTTTAGGGTATACCCTCTTTACATTTTTTAAATTTTTTGATTTTTTTGGTTTTCAAGAATATGGAACACCTTTGCTCAAGTAAGAAGGTTTGAACATATTCCATACTTCCATCAAGACAATCATGAAAGATGAAACCTATTGATATAGGAGGCTAACACACTATGGGTAGATTCCTTCTACCTGCTTTTGATGGGTCATCCAAGTACACAACCAAGTCTTGGGTGGAGAAACTAGACATCTATTTTCAGTTGAACCAAGTATCAAAGATTGAGGCCATTAAGATAGCAGTGCTGCACCTCGAGGGTGAGGCACATGATTGGTGGTTTCACGGTCTTTCTACATTGGGGCATGCCAATGTGACTGCATATGCAGAATTCACTAGGAGGTTAGTAGAAATATTTGATCAAAGAGACCCATA
This sequence comes from Pinus albicaulis, assembly GCA_034641835.2. Lineage (NCBI taxonomy): Eukaryota > Viridiplantae > Streptophyta > Pinopsida > Pinales > Pinaceae > Pinus > Pinus albicaulis. The sequence continues at coordinate 384,224 of JAXQQM020059149.1, forward strand.
GGCACCTTTTTTTGAGCTAGCCAAGCTCAAACAGTCATGTAATCCAGAGACCTATATCTCTGAATTTCTAAAACTTTCTGTCATGGTGCCAGATTTATCTACAGATAGGAGGGTTTATATCTTCATTTATGAGCTAGAAGAGCCTCTGCATGGTTTTGTTAATTCCACTAGACCAACTATGCACCAAGATGCCATCAAGAGGGCTAGGGACTTACAGGATGCATTGCCAAGAGTAAGAGCTCCATTTCACCAAAAGCCCACTTTGCAGTCCACGGGGAAATATGTGAAGATTCTTCCTCCAAAGGAGAACCAGAACAAGGGGCCTCTTAGTGATGATGTCCGAAGAGACTTGAGGAGGAGGAAGATTTGCTTCACATTCCAAGAACCATGGGCACCAGGGAATTGGTGTGTTGCGGGAAAGGCACACTATATTGAGGTGTTCTCTGATAGTGAAGATAAGAAAGAAGAAGAACCAGAAGGATACATTAGTGCTCTGACACCAGGAGAGGATCCACCACCACTAGGAGGTGGAAATGGGGCATTTTCTCCGACTGGAGGGGTCCTTGCATCTTTGCGAAGAGTACCCAAGTATATGACTTTGAGAGTCTGAGGTACAATTCAAGGGCAGTGGGTATTAGTATTTATAGAAAATGGGGCTACCCCCAATTTTGTTGATGCTCAGTTAGTGCAGAAGAGAACAATATGAAGGATTCTCAGTGTTGGTTCTAGGAGCTAGAATGATGCAATGTGTGAAGTATGTTCTAGCATTGTCTGTAACCTTGGGGACATACACTTTGACTGATCACTTTTTTGGGTTCAATATTCCTGACACCAATGTGATATTGGGTGTGTAGTGGTTTATTACACTGGGAAGGTCACTACAGATTGGGAGGCCTTGCAGATAGAATGGATAGATAAGAAGAGTGGTAAGCATCAAATGATCAGGGGCATGCACACCTATCCACCTCAGGAAGCCTCTGCACATAAGATGGAGACTAATTTGTGCAGAGGAAGCAAGGACAAATTAGTCCACTCAAATATGTAGTCTACTCTAGAGCATGAAGTTATATTATTTGGAGGCATTCCACCAAGAAGTTCCCCAGATCGTAAGTTGGTTAAAGAGTTCTCACAACAAGTGGCACCACTCATAGATATGGCTAAGAGGAGAGCCTTGTATGGGACCAGAACAATGGAGAGGGCATTTGATTGGCTCAATGAGGAGATGAATATTTGTTCGGTATTGGTATTACCAACTTTAACTAAGACTTTTGCACTGAAATGATGCTTTAGGAGTGGATGATGGCACAAGTATGGTCCAAGAGGACTATTCCATGCCTTTAAGAGTCAAAATATACTTCCACATTGGAAGGAGTCTTCCATATATGGTAAAGGTTTGTTGTATTTCATACATGCATTGGCCAAATGTAGGAAGTTTTGGATGGGCAATAGCTTCCAAGTGAAGATTGACCACCAATAACTTCAACCTTTTCTTGAGCAGAAACAGTTGCAAGGGAGGCAACAAAAGTGGGATATCAGAATTCTGGCATGTGGCTCTAACATTGAACATGTCAAAGAGGGAAGAAATGTGGTGACATGTGCCTTATCATAGAAGCCAACAGTGTTGTCATTGATGAGTAAGTATCTAGATTAGGAGTCCCAGCTATTGGTGGAGTATTCCAAGAACCACTTCACATGTGAGCTACTTGATGGGCAGGCGACTGATGAGAGGTATAGAGTGATGGATGGAGTCATATATTACCAAGATTGGATCTTCTTGACTAGAGACTCTAAGCTCAAGGATAAGGTTCTACATGTAGCACATGATTCACTCCTTTCCAGCCACCAAGGTTTCATTAGGACATATCGGGCCATTAGGGAGAGATTCTCATGGGAGGGTCTCAAGGAGGATCTACTCTAGCATATCAGGAAGTGCATAGTTTTCATGAAGAATGAGGAGGAAAACAACCATCCTACAAGGTTATTATAGTCACTTCATTTTCTGGGAGAAATATGGGAGAGCTCATCTATGGACTTCATCACCAACTTGCCAATAGTACATGGTAAGGATTGTATCTTTATAGTCATTGGTCAACTAACATAGCATTTACAATCCTTTGAAATTTATTTACAGTGCATTGCTCCACAATAGGGAAAGCCTCTCCTTGGACTTCATGGTCTTCTTGGGACCACAGTCAGTGATAGAGATAGCCACTTCCTAGAGGCATTTGGGCAAGTGGTGTTTTGTTTGGGGTGTACCCAGTTGACACCAAATATCAGTGACTACCCCCAGACAAATGAGCAGATAGAGGTTGCAAGCAAGTGGCTAGGAAGTTACTTACCACAATGTTTTCCAGGGTAGCAAGGAGCAGAACTGTGCTGGTTCCACAGCATCCGGAATTTTATATGCCAATCATTGTATCTCTATTTTTGGTTCCACAAGGTGATGATGTTCTATCCATTTTTGTTAGAATGGTTGGGGCAAGCAAGGTTCCTAGAACCAAACATGGGATCCTAGAGGGTCAGGATGTATTTTGGTCTCTTAAGGACAACATTGCTACAACCCAAGATCAACAAGAGTTCTACACAGATCATGGATGGGAAGAGAGACAACATGGGGTGGAAAATTTGATCTATCTCCATTTTCAGCCATACAGACCACTTACATTGCAGAAGAAGAGGATTGAGAAGTTATCTTATGGGCCACACAGGGTGATCCATCTTGTTGGGGGAGTAGCATATGGGTTGGAGCCTCTCATTGGGAGTAACATCCCCAACATTTTTCATGTCCCATGCCTCAATGAGGCCATCAAACAACATGTAGTTGCCACCATGGATCTCCCACTTCTTTTTGATGTGAACCATTTGGTTTTTATCACCAAGGGCTAACTTGGACACTTGGGAGGGGCAACTAAGGGGCAGGTTGATTGGAGAACATCTGATTCAATGGAGGAATTTATCAGATGAGGATGACATAGGGGAAGGATAGGATATTTTTCAGCATCCATCCTTGTAGTTGTTTGAGGACAAGCAACATTTTGGAGGGGAGGACTATAATATTCCTAATTAGCTTTCACCTAATTGGAATATTAATTTTTTCTTTTTTCAATAAGATAAATGAATAAGAGGGTAGAGAGACCCATAAATCTGTTTAGTAGGAATAAAGCCACTTCTAATATGAATGTGGATCATTGTATAAGTTGAATAAAGCATTGTTAGGTGTGAATGGGGGTTAAAGCATGTGGTTGGGGTCAAGGTTGACCAAATCAACAATGTTGTCATGGAGGTAGTGGAGAGTTATTGGAGGAAATTGCAGTTATGATGGAGGAGTGTATGCATGAGAGTAGCATCCTTAATGAGTGGGACCAAGGGTGAGGAAGCTCAGAAAGCATATAAGGAAGGGGATGGTACCCATAGAAGGCATTCTAAATATTGTTTATGTTTGGTCTTTTATGACGTTCTGCACGCTTCATCTGTTTAGTGGAGTTTGTTGTGTTGTTTAGCACAAGGGTGTTTCCAACCGTAAATCCCACCCTCATCCTCAGGTGACTTCGAGTGCCCACTCAGGAGAGGTTCATTGAGATTCATTTCCACCATCTGGCATTAGGCCAAGCTTCAGCCATCTTCAGCAATGCAGTCTCCTTCAAGAACTACGTTATTTTCCAGGGCAGTTGTAGCGGAGGGTCAAGTACCCAAGTTTTTGAGATTGTTTTCCAATGAGGGGAGAATCCCTTCATGAAAATTATCAGTAGGGAGGAGTATCAGCCATTTTTTAATCATATCAACCACCTCCCAGTAGTTATTGAGTTTCAGTGCATAATTCAGCCCTAAGACTGCAATTTTCATATTGTGTATTTCTAGAAACCCCTTCTAGGTTGCCTTGGAATTATGCTAGGGAGCCTAGATCTCTGATCCCGACATTTCCTACGAACTATATCAGCAGTTCTATGTATTTTTGGTTTTATCCTACAGTTTTTCTCCATAGGACTGCACATTCATGGCCTCCCAGCATTTTTTATAGCAACAATATTTCATATTTTATGTACTGGGTCATTTGAGGCTTGTTTTGCCTAGCTTGAGTGTATTTTTCCTCAGGATCTTGTAATCATTTTTTTGCTATAATATCTAATAAAGTGGCCCTATGATATGCTCATGTTGATGTATTGATATTTTCCTGCATTTTCCAGTTTTATGTTCTATATTCCTATTTTTCATAATTTGAAATATTACAAGAATCCTTGAGGAGCCCACCTCATGGATCAATACCTTGCTATGGGAACCCATAATCAGTAGTAGTGAGATGGAGGAGTTTTCAGTGAGAGCTGAGGAGTGATGGAGACGACAGTGCAGTAGGTAGCAACGCCTTTTTATGGAGCAGTGCATAGCATAACAACAACAACGTAGTAGTAGCAGCGCAGTACATAGCAACAGCAACACAGTGCATCGGAGGGATAGCGCAGTAGTTACCAACAATCAGAGTCTGCAACACTGAGGTGCATCCACTGAACACTTGTTCATTTTTTGGGTGATTTCAGTTGCTTCCCTCAATAACCGATTTGCAGTGCAGATGCAATGTTAGGAGTGACAGTGTTAGAAACATAGCAGATGCAACATTTGAGAGGGAGTTTTAGTACGAATGCAGCAGTGGTAGTGGCAGTGTCATGGGAAGCAATATAGTGGCAACAACAACACAGTGGTTGAAGGAAATCAACAGTGCAGAGGATGCTTTAGGGGCAGAGTAGTATGTAGCAGCCATATTATTAGATCACTTTCCTCGCTAAGAGGGAGTGTTGATTTTTGGTAGCATCAGAATTTCTCTAAGTCCCAAATTTTGTAGAGAGACTTAGACATTTGTATTCCAAAGAACCCAGAAACTATTTGAGAAAAGTCCACTCAGATAATTTTTTATTAAAATAATTAAACCCTAGGTCTAAACTTAGGGAACTTAAATAATTAAAGGACATTAATAAAACAAAGTGTGAATGATCTAGAAAAAGCGAATATCAAGTCAAGTTATAATCTTAGCCGTCGATTATATATCTAATCTCGCTCGTTGATGTTTCAATGAGAAGACTATAAAGGAAGACTTTAGGGTCATTTGGAAAGAGACACCGAGTGAATCTTGAGATCAAATTATTCTGACGGAGCAGTGCTCAGACAAAGATCATATCTAAGTGATTCAGTGCAGTGAGGAGCATAGTAGCTTCTAGAGAGAGATATGCTCTCAGCCGGATAATCATCAATAGAGAGATGCAAAGAGACGTCTGACAGAGTCAGCGCAGAGCTAGTCAGGCTGACATAGAGCCAGCGTAGAGCCACGCATGGCTATGTAGAGGTTGCGCAGTGGCCGAGAGGGTTTATGAGATTTCACTGTCGAAATTGATCCAGAAGCCAGGCATCAGGATGTAAGACCGAGAATTTGAGATTTGTGATTTCGGGAGTCAGATCGATCCATAGCTAGGGTGACGCCCTCTACTTCCTTCGCCCTTGCAAATCTCCCTCTGAAATCAAATTATATTCCTTCATAATCGACTTCCCTTGGGTTATTGAATGCTTTCCCGACGTACTTTCCAAATGACCCTCAAGCCTTCTTTTATAATCTTCTCATTGAAGAATCAACAGCCCAGACTAGAAGTGTAATCAATGGCTAAGATTAAAACTTGACTTGATATTCATTATCTATAAGATTCACACTCTGTTTTATTAATACCCGTTAATTATTTAATTTCCTTAAGTTTAGACTAGGGTCTCCATTAAAATAATTAATTATTTTAATAAAACATGAACCGAGTGAAATTTCCACAAACAGTTTTTGGGTTCTTTGGAATACTGGTGTCTAAGCCTTCTCACCAAATTTGAGACTTGGATCACCTTCCAATGCTACAAAAATAAACACTCCTTAGTGAGGAAATTGTTCTAGCAATATGTCTGCTACATATTGCTCTAACCCTTAAGCATCCTCTACGCTGGTGATGCTTGGCTGCTACTGCCCCTCATCTACTGCACTACAGTCTTTTGCACTATTTCCCATGACACTTCCACTACCATTGTCTCATCTATAATGTATCTCCCTCTCAATTCTGCATCAGTCCATTTGTGCTATTGAAATGGATTCTTGATCATCCCCATATTCTCTCTGAAGTAGACAAACTTTATCTTTCCTAGAGCCTTAGTGAGGATGTCTACCACCTATTCTCCTATCGGAGTGTACTATAATTGTACAACTCCCTGCTGGACACATTCTCTGATGAAATGAAACCTAATGTCAATGTGCCTCAACCAATCATGAAACATATGATTTTCAAAGAGCTTGATGCAACTTTGATTATCACATAGAATGTTGGTCGCTTCCATCTTTTCTTTCAGTAGATTCAAAAGCACCTTCCTAAGACATATGACCTCGCACAAAGCAGTGCTTGTATTCCACCTTAGCTGAGTTCAGAGCCACAAACTTCTATTTCCTACTGCACTAGGAGATCATTCTTTATCCAACATTGAAACAGTACCCACTGGTACTTTTCCAATCTATTGGGCTCCCAACCCAATCTATGTTAGTGAACCCACCCAATTTGATGTCATTGTGTTGGGTGTATCTCAATCCAAGCTCGATTGTTCCCTACAAATATCTGAGAACATGCTTGGTTGCTGCCCAATGTGCCCTCCTTTGTTCCACCATGAACTGACTGAGGGTGTTGACATCATAACAGATGGCTAGCCTTGTATTGACTAGATACAGCAGGGACCCTATGAGTTGCCTATACAAGGTAGGATCAACCTCATCATCTTTAGAAGTATCAATTTTCTTCCAATTGGTGATAATTGGTGTAGCCATGGGTCTATAGGCCTCCATATTGAACCTCTTCAAGATTTTTGTAGCATATCTCCCTTGACCAAGGAAGATCTCACCCTTTTGCTACCAAAATTCCAACCCTAGAAAATAATGCATCAGCCCTAGATCCTTCATGTCGAATTCTGTAGCTAAACTCTCCTTGCAATCCTTGATGAGCCTAGATGATCCTGTCAGGAATAGATTATCTACTAGACCAGTATCAAAGTATCATCCCCTACTCTTAGATAGTAGAGATTGGGATCTGTGTCACTCTTGACGAATCTCATCTTCTGCAAGTAGCTATCAATTCGATCATACCAAGCTCTAGGGGCTTTCTTAAGTCCATACAAGGCTTTCTTAAGCCTACACACATGATTTTTCTGCTCATGCATCTCAAAGCCCTCTGGTTGTCCGATATATACTTCTTCTTCTATCACCCCATTCAAGAACGAAATCTTGATGTTCATCTGGTGAATCTCCCATTCCATTTGCGCAGCAATGGATATCACGAATCTAATAGAATTATATTTGGCAATTGGGGCAAAGGTCTCTTCATAATTTATCCTTTCCTTTTGAGCATACCCTGTTGCCACAAAAATGGCTTTGAATTTTTCTATGCTTCCATCTGCAGCATATTTGATATTGTAGATCCATCTCAAACCCACAACTGATATGTTTTTAGGCCTAAGAACCACCTCCCAAACATCATTTGTCATGATAGAACTATACTCTTCCACCATTGCATTGACCCATACCTGATGTTGAGATGCCCCCTGAAAACTAGAGGGTTCCCCAACCTGTGCTACCATAGCTTGGTACCTATCCGATTGCTTACGTTCCCTCTTCTCATTTCTGGGGGCCCCAACAATATCCTCTGCATCCTTTCGAATTTGTTGTAATTCCCTACTCGTCCTACCACTGGTAGTGGGTGGCTCTACCTGCTCCCCCTCCTACAAATATTTTGGAGATTAATCCCTTTGATCTTTCTGTCTTGGAGAAGCACTCAAGCTAACCTCAGCTGGTCGTAGAGGCTGTACCAGTGGGTCATCTTCATACTTTGTTGTTTAAGGCATCTCTTGGTATTTTCCGAAAGCTCTATCCTCAATGAACTTTACATCCTGCTGCACTACAACCTTCCTGCTCCCAAGAATGTAGATTCTGTAAGCCTTACCATTTTCACTGTATCCCACCAGATACCACTTTTCAGTATTCCTATGCAACTTCTTCCTCTTTTCTTTGGGTACATGGCAGTATACCACACTACCAAAGATCCTGAAGTGGCTTACCTCTCGCTTCCTTCCAGTAAATACACTTTCTGGAGTGATCTTACCCAATGCATTATGACGAACCTTGTTCTGAACATATAAAGTTGTATTACAAGCTTCAACCCATAGGAATGTAGGCATGTCTTGATCATACATCATAGCCCTTACAGCCTCAATAATAGTTCTATTCTTCCTTTCTTCGATTCCATTTTGCTCTGGATTATATGGAGCAGTCCACTCTCTTTTGATGCCTTACCTTTCCCCAGAACTTTGTGAAGTCTTTATCTATTTATTCTCCACCATCGTCAGGTCATAGTGTCTTTATCTGCTTTCCTGTCAAATTCTCAACTAGAGCCTTAAACTCATTGAAGCGATCAAAGACTTCGTCCTTAGTCTTAATAAATTAGATCCAAGTTTTCCTGGAGTGATCATTTTTAAAGGTGACAAAATATTCGGCACCACTAAGAGCTCTAGTGGACATTGGTCCACAGATGTCCAAGTGTAATAATCCCAACATACTCTTAGCCCTATTTTTGCTTCCAGGGTACGTTGCCTTGGCATATTTCCCAAATATGCACCCTCTGTAAACGTCATCTCGCTTGGTTCTTAGTTCCGTAATTCCTGTGATGGTCTTCTTGATAATTCTCAAAGCCCCATGGTGTAAGTGCCCCATTCACCTGTGCCATAGTTCATTCAAATCCTTCTCATCATTGTTTCCTATCAACGTCATTGGGAATTTATCATACTACAGTATTTACTTCTGACTTTGACTAGGCTCTCTTCTTTCCAAATCACTAGGGCTGCCTGGCTGTGGTTCCCACTTACTGGAGTGAACCAAATAACTAAAGATAGGTCCATATTCTTAGAGATGGCAGGGTCAAACAACCCAACAGAGGCTCAAAGAAACCCAGTCCCTGCAAAAGGCTAGAAAGTCTGTGTCATGCTGACCTGCTAGAAAAGGTCACTTTTTGGGCTTTAAAGTGCGCCCTGGAGGTCCAGGTCATAGGTTTTGGGCAAAAAAGTGCAACCTGCACTTCCGACACTCTTGACATCAGGTTTCAAAAAAAATTGTCGTCTCAGCTGCAGCTGATGTCTGTCACCTACGCAATGGGTCCGAAAACACGCGAAAGTTAGAATTTTCATTGTTTTAGGGTTTTATGGATTAAAAACAAGATCAAGAATAAGAAAAACAAGGGGCTGAAGAGAAATCCTAGGGTTTGAAGTAGCTGGATATGCAAGGATCAGAAGAACGACAACGGTCGTAATGGTAAACCTGTGTGGAGTCGCCAGTTGTTAGTATGAATCTTGATTCGAGGTGTACGAAAAAATACCACTTTAGTTGCGTATAACAAACAACCCTACCGGCATAAATGAATGCTAATATCTTCGGATATGTAGTTAGATGATCAAGACAAATGCTACAAAAATCTAGATCTATGCATTAGAAGGCATTAAAAAAGTGGAAAAATAAGATTTACTCCATAGATCCAATAGACAAGACAAGAATATATCCATTGAAATTTTTATTAATGGGCACTCGGGAGGAAAACACAAGAGGGTGTTCCCTATTCTCCTCAATGGGATGGGTTCTTATAAGTCCTCAACACTTCGCATTTAGAATTCCTCTCTCTTGATGGTGTAGAAAACCCGGATAAAAATGGAAAAATATGGCTATGATAATGGATCAATAGCCGGACCAAGAGTTGAGATCCGGTGAGTGATCTTTAGGCAACAAAAGGTGACAAATGAATGGGAAAACCCTTCTATTTATAACAAAATATTGAGTTAGTCCAGAGATTGGTGCATAATTAAAATATTATTAACCAAATCTAGATCCAACTTTTATGGAATATTTTATTATATTTGTTGGAGGGAAAAGGAATTTGACTTGAGTCATATCCCCTTATTTGTAAATAATAAATAAATAAATGATTTATTTATCATTTTAAGGATGTGATTAAGTAAGTAATAAATAAATAAATGATTTATTTATTATTTTAAGGATATGGTTGAGTAATAATCAAATAAATAATGATTTATTTAATTATTTAAGGGTGAATTAGTCATATTTAACAAAGAATATTATTTAAATAAGATTTAAACAATTATTCTTAGAAAACAATAAGATAAATAATGATTTATCTAATTAATTTCCTTGTTTTGGGTTAAATATAACCGAAATATTAATTAAACTATTGTTTAACTAATTATTTCTTAAGGAAAATCAAACAAATGTATATTTATTTAATATTTCCTTATGGGGTTTCCAGTTTTAGACCATAAACAACTTAATAAAGGTGGTTTACTAAGTTATTTTTCATAGTGAATGCGATTTTACTTGGGGTAAAATTGATCTTACTTGGTGTACTTGGGTGCATCTAATAACAATGGATTAGATGACCAAAAAATGGTGTAACATGGGCAATTATTTACACATTTATGGGAAGCAAACACACAATGTATTATTAATAGAAAGTGAGGGAAGCATACAACCACTTGAGCTCTATTGTTGGAAGCCTCCATTGGATGAGTTTCCAAGTCCTAGCCAAGACCTTCAAGCAATCCTTTCTCCTCCACAAAATGGCAATGTTTAGGCAATAACCGAGCACAAGGATGGCAACCAGAGCATTGATCAACCAACAAAGATCAACACTTTGAGGAAAGTAGGGAATTCATTTATAGGTAGGGAGAGGGACTTAACGATCCAAAAAAAGGAGGATGAAGGTCCACATATTAAGGGGAAGATCCCTAATAGTAGTATCAAAGGCTTGAAATGGGAGATATTGATCTAGGTGGCTCCGGGGACACACACGGGACAAAGAGGGCTCAAAAATCAAAGTGTTTGGATTGCTCTCAAACTAGGTTCAGCTTGAAGAGCTCATCGCCCGATTACAACGGTGTAAATGGTTCGTCAAACCGAGACCCGTATGCGAAAGTTAGGAGCGATCAAAATTTTGGGTTGACTTGGTGATCGGGAAGCCTTAAGGAAGGCACAAATTCGACCTTTCCCGAGCCCACCGCATTCCGGCAAGCTCAAGCTAGATTCCGGGTGAAAATGTGGCCTACTTAAAAATGACTCCTACGATCCGAAAACTCGAATTTTCAAAAATTTCCATTTGTTTTAAATTAAAACAAAAAAAATATTATTAGGGGCGGTGGGCCATGACCCCCCGCCGCACCCTCCGCCCACGAGGACATCACATAATATATAAATATATGTTTTGGGCTCGCGAGCCATGACCCCCGCCGGACCCTCCACGGCATCCCAATGGAAGGCTTTGTCACCACATAAAATATATGGGCCGGCAAGAATCGAACCCGCCCGACGTCAAAGGCCGGCCCCGCTCCACGAGCGTCCCAACTCATAAAACAACGCACCTATTTAATGCAACAAAGCCAACGGGATGTGGGGCGAGGTTGCCCTAATGTGGACACGACCCCCCAACATACCCACTTGCCAACAAACAAGAAACAATGAGGGGGTTTAATAAAATTAAATACGTATTTTTGAAACTATTTTGAAGGGTTATCAACCTTAATATGGAAGAGGCATGATTTGACCACCCGACCTCCCTCCCGAGAGATTCGAATCTCAACCAATGTGTCACAACAGACTTGTTGGTTAATCCGCCTTCATTTTTTAATATAAACACGAGTCATTTTCAAGTGCGCCAAAGCAAGGGAGCGGGAGAGCATGCACGAATTTTGAGGTTTAATATTTTTATTGCAGGTTCATGTGGAACCATGAGCCGAAAAGAGGTAGGCGGAACCTTGATTGAGCCCAACTTTCAAGAGGGCGAAATTTCGACTTTGTCCAAATGGGACAAATTTTATTTCATTTTTACACTACTCGTCGCCACAAGTCGATGACGTGCTTAGTTTCTTCATCTGAGTTTTCGATTTTTCATCCACTTTTGGAAGTGAGTTATGCGGGTGTCGATTTTCACATGTGAGAAATCGTTTTCACATTTTTCGACGCCAAAAGTTTGATGGTGTTTTCGGATTCAGATCAGCAGAAGTCGCTCAACTTTCAGCAAATGTCAACATGAGGTATATGATATGGATTTCTTGTACTTATTCATTTCTTTGTCTCCGAGTTGCGTTATGCCTTGCGAATCTCGCTTGATGCATGAGTCGTGGGATCTTGCCTTGCGTTGTTATTGCTATATTTTCAGCTATGGATTCGTGTCATGTATGAGATCCCTTTTATGCCACATTGGCGGGATGCTCGTTTTCATATGTGTATTGTTGAGATCCCTTGTTTTCTAGGATTGGCGAGATACTCTTATTTATTACATGTCGATCATGGTCATACCGATAGGAGTATTTCTTTATGTATGAGAGTTCCGCAGTGGAACATCTCTTAAAGAAGTCAAGCCACTCTGCGAGAGGGAAATTTTTCCTTGTATGACATAGGAAAACATATCCGAGACATCTTCTTCTTACGACATATAATGCGGCGGCCTACACCATCTTGACACCAAGGCACGGAGATGTAGTCCCTCTTAGAAGAACTCGCGTTATCAAACGAAGTGGTCTTATGATTGTTGATCTTGTTCATTTATGTTCCTCTTATTTACAACTACACTTGTTCATTTCGGTTCATTAACATCTTAATTAAATTCAATTATAATTATCGGCCGAAGTAAAAGGTCTTGGTTAAGGGTATCAAGAATTTACCCTAGATCATATATCGACCCAATCCTTATTCACCTATAACCAACTCTTCATTATCGAGGCTTATAGCAAGATAAGCTTCTACTCCATTTTTTGGAGAAACTACTTGAAGAGGAGCAACGTGTTTTTTCACTTAACACATGAAGGTGAAGGTGACAAGTGCGAGGCATAGTTCATGAGGACTTTGTGTTGGGTACGCAAATAGGGGTTTTTGGCATGCCTTTCCATAATTTCGTCAAGGCATTTCTTCTTTTCTTCAGGGGATGTTCTGATCATGTTTTCATAGTGAACACATTAATAAATTTTGTCATTTGCGACATTTGGGGCAAAGTTCGACAACTCGGATCATGAAAGAGGGAGTGCAACAAAATACGGTATAATAGATGCCCCCCGAATCATGAAGGCGAATGATAAATGATGGTTGAAATGCTTTACAAGTTAAGGAAAGGACTTAGGAAACCATCAGTCAAGAGAAATGAAAATCAAACATAGTACAATACATATGACATCTCCGATGGAATTGTGCCTAATAATACATCTCTCGAATAGGGAATCTAAAATACATGAACACATAACATGCCAAACAACCATCCGACTAGAAAGGGTCATGTGTATGGATCCATGACATGGATGCAACCATTTTTTATAGAAGATATCACGTGTACAATCATGAATACTAAATAACTACACGTCAACCTAGATTTATCGAGATGAAACCCAAGGTCTTCATCTCTGTCTTGACCCTCCAAAGTACGAATCTAACCATGTGAATAAATGTATTGAATTTGAACATGGTATAAACCACCTAATTATCGGTCGACTATGTAAACCATTAACGAGAATGAGAGAAACCACCAATGATGACGATGGCTCTCAAGGTACAACAACATAATCTACAAGTGTGAATAATGAAGCCGAAGTCGAACACTCGCAGAATCAACCGATCAAAGGCCAAGGATGTGAACCCTGTCATCAAAATGCGAATAACTTTCCATTGAGTCATGCAAGCTCTAAGGTACTAAAAGGGAGTTTCTAGATCATCTTCCTGGATAATGAGTTGTAGTCAATAGGAAGTGATTTGTTGAAGGAGGGCCGAATGTTTCCCACATCATCGACATGAAACAAAGGATTTTTATAAATTTTATGAGAGTGATTCGGGATTGTGCCAAAGAAGGTCAAATGAGGCACAAGAGGTTTGAATTTGTAGATGAGAATTCTCTTGAACATATCGGCGACATGAATCTGGAGTTTGCAAAATTTGACTCAAAATAGGATCAGAAGTCATGTTGACAATATATAATCAAATGAGAGGCAAATGGATTCCTCAAAGCCCAGAAAGAAAAGTGGCAAAGTGAGGTTGTTCCAAACCTAACACAAGATAGGTAAGTGTCATGTTCAAGAGCGACATGCTACCTTTCACACAAAATACAAGATATGTGTTTCCTTCCATTTTCCCTCACTATTTCTAGCAAGTACCTCTTTATTTTTACACAATATTGAAGATGATTCCATATTCTTGTCATATAATTTCACCTTTTGGATGAATCCATCCTAGTAAGTTTAACGAGCCCCTAGGAAGGAGTTACTTAGTCTCTGTAATGGTAAAAATTTTGTCATTGTTTAATTTTTTGTGAGTCTAACGAAGGGGTAACTCGAGATCATTTTCATGTTTAGGGAGTTTGAAAAAAGAGGCGGAAAAGAAAATTCCAAATGCACATTTTCGTAAATAGCCCCTTGAATCCGAAAAAGGTAGAAAACCATATACGAGATAACCTCTTATTCATGTTCAACTAATGTATTCCTTTTTCGTAATTAGTTTAACTCGATCCGAAAAAAGGATTAAACTTATACTGAGTAGACATCAATTCATTTATTTTAGCGAACTCAAAATGACAAGTGCTTGAAAATATTTTCATATTTTGGGAGTCCGAAAAGAGATGAAAGAGGAATCCTCCTAGAGGAACAAGTGGTATAAAGGGTAGTGAGTGGTTCTGGTCATGATGGAGCCGCTCAAAAACACGTCAAGGTCAAGAGGTTGGCTAAAAAGACCACTCATCGCAGCGGTTCCCCAAGCAAGGGTAAAAAAACCAAGTGAGAGCATACGATCGACCAAGAATATGGTGATGATGGAATGAGAAAACTAAGGCTCATCTTATAGAAGAGGTAGATAAACAAGCAATCACGAGATTTGTATAGGAATGGTTTCTGTTTTTACACAAGCTTGAAGCATGGGAAATGTTATTTTTTTCAATATTCCTCTATGTTGTATTAGTTACTTAAGCCCAAAATATATTTTCATTCACACCGTATGCGGATCTATGCAATATAAATAACCATAAACTACAACCGAAGATAGAAAAAATGCACGCAATAACAGTAGAAGACAATATCACCACCATGAGACATAGAGATTTCTCCAAGACCATGGAAAATCCCCACTATGGGGAAACCCTTTCAAATATTCTTCTTCATCTATAGATTGACTTCAAAATATTTCAACAGAGAGTACAATGAGCCAAGTACATGTATACAATGGAAATAAATAGATCCGATCTCGCGAATGAACATATATACAATAGCAAGACACGAAACAAATGGATCACCAATACCAAGTGATCTCGACTACTCAATTCTAGATCCGGATCCATAATAGTGTCGATGAATGTTCGATGTATCTCGTGAATGTGTGATGGATGAGTGATGATGTTTTGCAAGTAACTTACTAAGAATCAAAATCAATTTTCCTAGTAATTCTCCGAGCCGCGACCTTAACACGCCGACCCACGGCTTTGGGGGCTCTAAGCCACTACCACAACACTCTAAGCATGTGGCTTAGGGCCCCGAACACCCTATAACCCTAGCCACACCCTTAATTTGTCCATCCAAAGTGACCTTATTAGTAGATTCACGGCCTCAACAAGCCTAGCTCGCAGCCTTTGGCCCAGCGGAGTCGCTACCTTAACTCTTCCTACCCGCGGCCCTCGGCCCAATATACCTAAATCTGAAATGTGCCTCTCGTCTTTGATCTCCGATCGCATCGCGTGAGCCTCTTGCGACGTACTTGTACAAGCCATAAATAGAATATCTCATCATCGAATGTGTGCAAATGAACTTGGGGTCGGTTCTATTTATAACTTTGTGAGGAACCGCTTCGAGGCTTTGGCCAAATTAACATGTGGTTAGGTCGACCCATAAAATAATAAAATAAATCATATAACCTAACTTCCACTTAACCGATTTGGACAATCTATAGGTTGATTTTGATCCTCTCCAAAAGAGGAATATAATTAACCTACTATTTTAATCATATAAGCGATCTAATGTGGAATTTTACCCTAATTCCAAAAATTAACACTCCCTCTCAACTAGGAGGAATTCTCCTTTGCAATATTTGTTAGTATATCTCTACATCAAGGCGTCATCAAGACTTAACTCAATCTGTTGAAGCTTTCTCGAGATCTAGAAGAAGAAGAATAATCGGGGAACAATAACTTCTACACTCGCATCTAGAAACAAGATAATTCATCTCACGGGGAGGACATCTCGACCCTCGGAGTATTATCAAGGAGCTCGATCTCAACCAAAAATCACAAAAGGGGAGTAAATATCAACCCAATCTTTTCGCCTACCGATCTTCCCATTAATGACTCTCATCGAGTAAAGTGGTAGAACACCCGCACCATAATACACGTGGATCGTACTCCCAAAGTACACTCTCAATTCGCTGGCCAAACGAGGAGCGGTATTCCCGAATAAGCCTTGCTTGTGAGTATGATGCCAACTAGGGTATACACTGCCAATACTAGATAGGGGAGAAAAACTTTCCAACCTTATGAATATAGGCAAACATCATTCTCAACCCCCGGGTAACGTGATAGGAAAGTGCCATAATTTCCATAGTTCCCTCAACCCCAGGGAGCCCTTCATCTCAATTCCTCACCCCCGAGAGCTCAAATAGGGTAGGAAGAGATAGTTGAGTGTTCTTGATTAGCATTGCCCCTTATCTCGGAGGGGATATATCCATCAATCCAAGTTGTCCTCTCGAAAACCAATAAATTCCCTATCATTAATGCCTCGGTGAGAATATCTCACAGGTTGATCATCGGTCGCAATGTGTTGGAGTATAAAATTTCCTATTTGCACCATTTCACTGGATGAAGTGATATCCAATCTTGAAATTCTTGGACTTGTGATGAAATACAATATTATTTTCCAAATGAATCTTGCTCTTTTTATCAGATTATATCACTCTAGTGTCCACCACTTGACCAAGGAGCCCACCAAATAGCTTCCTTAACCACACAACTTCACAACTTGTTGTGTTGGCAAAGTAATGTAATTTGATTTTGTGGTCCTCAAAGCTACCGACTTATGCTTCATGCTCATCTAGGATATTATGGCATAACCAAGACTAAAACAACATCCAAATGTACTCTTTATGTTGGTGACATTACCTACCCGATCAGACATCGGTGTATCCATGGAGTTGGATAGCTCCAGCAAAGTATCTTGAAACCAAGTGTGATCGATCCATGTAATTAGCTCAATACATGCTTGGCTACTATCCAATGTGCATGGAGGGGCTCATCCATGAACTGACTCAATGTGTGTATTGCATAAAATATATCAGGATGAGTGTTCACAAGGAACATTAAAGCCCCAATCAATTGTTTATACTCGGATAGATTTGTTAGATCAGTCCAAGTTGTTTTACCACACAACTTCTTGAAGTTCATTTCCATCAAAGTGACCATGGTTTTGCACTCAATCATACCAAACCTTTTTCAACAACTTTACCACATCTTTTCCCCTGTGAGATAAATATTTCTCCATGCCTTTTCCACACCTCAGGGGCCCAAAAAATTAATGCATGAGACCGAGGCTTTCATCTCGAATTCGGAGGCTAGCTTCCTATTGCATTCAACTATCAATGGTTCACCCCCGTTAAGAATAAATCATCAACATATAGAACCGAATTAGAGGAATACCATGAAAAACCTTAAAGTAGAGGTTGGGATCAACACTACTTATAATGAAACCAGTTTCATTATATAGTTGTCAATGCTACCATACCAAGCTCGGGGATCTTGCTTCAATTCGCATGCTGCTTTCTCCAACTTGAAAATATGTGTTGTGCGATCTTCCACTTAAAATTCCTGTGGTTGTTCCACATAGAATTATTCCCGTAACATACCATGGATGAAGGTGGAATTTACATCCATCCGATGAAATTTCCATCCTTGACTAGCAACAAGGGAAACTATTGAGCGAGATAGTTGTATATCGAGCCACATGAGAAAATATATCATCATAATCTTCTCCCTCTTTACGAGAGAAAACCATGAGCTACAAACCTCGCTTTATATTTTTTGATGTTGCCATCGATTCCATGCTTGATTTTGAATAACCATTTAGAAGTCACAACAGACTTCCCATGCGATCTCGGAACAACTTCCCACACATCTTTTTTCACGATAGATTCATACCCTTCGACCATGGAATCCTTCCAAGCTTTCTCTTTTACAACTTCTTCAAATGTGGATGGTTTATCCTATATCATGACACTCATAGTTGCAACATAACCCTAATACCTGCAAGGTTCCTTCCTTTCTCTAAATGATCAACGAACAATAATAATCCTTTCACCGACTTACGGTGTGTCACGAAGCCAAAGCGACCTTTTCCTTGAAGGAGGATCACTAAGAGGTGGATCTAATGGATCCATAGGCTCCATGGGTTTATCATCATTATCCGACTCGGGAATGGAAGAGATATCTAGAATATACTTATCATCGTCATCTTCCTTTGGGAGGCGGAGGAAGATCTCTTGCTTTACAAAGCATTGCATCTTCATCAAAGGTTACATCTATGCTAATTTCAACCTTCCTTTGACTAGGAATGAATATTCTCGTAATCCTTGGAGTTTTCATAGTCCGCAAATATGCATTTTTCTACCTATAGCTTCCAACTTATTCCTTTTTTTCTTTTTGTACATGAAAGAATACAGGGGCATCCAAATATGTGAAGATGTCTAATGTCCGGCTTGTTACCCGTGAAGATTTATTCTAGAGTCTTATTCCTCAATGCTTGATGAGGTACTCAATTCGAACATATACAACAACATTTTTTTCTTCAGACCCATAAGAACTTAGGTACCTTCTAATCATGAAGCATAGCACGAGCAGACTTCCATTATTGACCAACTCTTTTTTTTTAGCAAGGCCATTTTGTTAAGGTATATAAGGTACAATAGTTGCCTTATTGATCCCTTGCTTTTTGCATAATTATATGAATTAACTTGACATGTACTCTCCTCCATTGTCGTATCCGAACACTTTGAACCTTTTCTTGGTTTGATTCTCGATCAATGCTTTGAATTCCGAAATCCGTTGAATGCTTCATCCTTGTGCTTTCGATGCAATATAAACATGTATTTTTTTTGAGTAATCATCAATGAAGGTAATATAATAGATATGGACACCAATGGAGTGCACATGCATCATACCACATATGTCTGAATGGATGAGATGAAGGATTTCGTATGTCTTGTTCTTACTTGAGGGGAATAGTCCCCTTGTTTTCTTTCCACTAGCGCAACCATGAAAAACTCCTTCATGCTGAGCTTATACATTAGGAATACTTGATACCAGTCTCTTCAATTTCATAAGAGCATCATAATGTAGATGTGCCAACTTGTGGTTCCATAATTCACTAAGATGATTAGTGTTATGGGCCAATGCAAAGAGCGGCCTTCTAGTAACCTTATAGAGGCCCTTAGATATTAGTCCTAATGTGAATGCATATTTCATATGTGAATCAATAGACCAAGTTAATACTTTTCCAGTGATGAAGGAACCCTCATCCCTTTATCTTCTAATGCAGATATAGAAGTCAAATTCTTCATAAATCTTGGCATATACATGACATCATTTAAAAATACTGATTCCCCAAAGTTTAACTAAATTTAACAAATCCTTTTTGCAAGATGAGTGGAGTTATCTCCAAGAATTATCCTTAACTTAGTCTCCCTATCTACCAGATTAGAGAGGACTTATTTGTAACCATAAAAGTGATGAGTGGACCCACTATCAACTAGCCAACTATCCCATGAATCCAGTGGAAAAGAACTAGTAAGTGTAGAAATAAGAATATATTCATTTTTATCCACGAGTATTAATTTCAAACTCGGAAATTCTTGACCTCTTTGAGATGGGCGGTCTTCTTCATGGTCGCTTGATGGATCTCTTCTTCTCCTCTCATTCTTTTTTTTTCACAGTTGATCCTTTGATTATCTTTCCTTCTTTTATCATAGTTGTTGTTTCTATTGTTGTATCATGGCTTCTTTCTCTTCTCTGGATAGTCACCGGCATAATGACCTTTCTTGTGGCGAGCTTGTAGCATTCAATGTGAGAAAGTGATCTACCATTTCTTCCTTTTGAGTTTTAATGAGGAGGTATTCTAGATGGGCCTCCTTTAGATTTATTTCTATTGTTATGGAAAACATAAGCATAAATCTCTCCTTCTTCATGTTTTTGAATACTTCCTCTTGCTATCATTATGGATTCTTCTTAAGTTAGCTTCCCAATAATTTCATTAGATGAAGGAATAATATTGTTGTTTCTGATAGTATTAATGAAGGTTTCCCAAACATGAGGAAGACCTCTAAGAGTCACGATGACCAACTCGTGTCCGGCACATCTTCACCAACCCTAAGCGACTTTGATCTTTAAGACGATATATCCTCTTGATGTAAGATTGAACAATCTCACCCTTTTTTCATCTTCACTTCCTTACTTTGGTCTTTCAACATAATAATCTCATTCATATTGTTAATTTCATAAATATTGTCTATCTTATCATACATATCTTTAGAATTCTTAAAATTCCCAACATAAGCAAGTAAGTGATCTTGTAACCCATTAGCTAATATTTGTTTTGCTTTGGACTCACCTTTCTTGTACCTATTCTTGATGGTGTCGGATGCATCCTCTGAAGGCTCATGCATGTTTCCTTTAATGTATTCCAGCACATCATTGTTGTCAGCAATGATCCCTAATTTGACTTTCCATGCAACAAAGTTAGAAGTGTCACCCAGTTTCTCATGCTCCTAGAAGTTAGATGAAGACATCTTGACCTTGTATTGTAGATCTACTCTCTGATATGTTTGTAGATATTCTTTGTAGATATGCTCTCCGATAATGTGGGCTTCATCGCTCGTATTTCCTTGGGCACTCGTCCTTCACTCCGAGCTCTAAAACCATGTTAATTTTTCAATATTTCTCTATGTTGTATTAATTACTTAAGCCCACATTAGATTTTCATTCACAATGTATTCATATCTATGCAATATAAATAACCATAAATTGTAACTAAAAATAGAACAATGCACGCAATAACAGAGAAGACAATATCACCACCATGAGACACAAATATTGGTCGAAGACCAAGGAAAAACCCCACTATGGGGGGAAAGCTGTTTCAAATATTCTTCTTCTATAGGTTGTCTTCAAAATATTTTAGCATAGAGTACAATGAACCCATTACATGTATACAACGAAAATAAAAAATATCCGATCTCGTGGATCGCAGATCTATAATAGCAAGACACGAAACCAATGGATCACCAATACCAAGTAATCTCAGCTACCCAATTCTAGATCCGGATCTAGAATACTATCGATGACTATTCCGATGTTTCTTTGAATGCATGACGGATGAGTGATGACGTTGGGCAAGTAATTTAATGATAATCAAAATCAATTAGACTAGTAATTCTTTGATTCGCGACCTTAACATGCCCAACTCGTGACTTTGGGTCTTTGAGCCACTACCACAACACTTTGAGCCCATGACTTAGGGTCTAAACACCCCCCTGTAACCCTATCCGCACCCTTAAGTCATCTAGCTAGTGAACTTATCAGCGAGCCACAAACTCAACAAGCCTAGCCCATAGCTTTGGCCCATTCGAGACGCTACCTTAACTCTTCATGCCCTGTGGCCGTAGCTCAATATACCTAGATCCGAAATGTTCCTATCTTTGATCTCGATCCATTGTGTGAGCCTCTTGCAACGTACCTATGCAAGCCGAAACAAAAAAAATCCGACCAATAACCAAAACAAAATGAAGAAGATCTCATGATTAAATGTGTGCAAATGAACTTGGGGTTGCTTCTATTTATAACTTTGTGAGGGACCACTTGGGGGCTTTGACCAAATCAACATGTGGTTAGGTCGACCCATAAAATAATAAAATAAATCATAACTTAACTTTCGCTTAACCGATTGGGACAATATATAGGTTGATCTTGATCCTCTCGAAAAGAGAAATATAATTAACTTATTATTTTAATCGTCTGAGATGTCCAATGTGGAATTTGACCATAGTTACAAAATTAACAGAAACTATGCTTGAAATTAGTTTCATTTTTTCAAAAGCTTGAAACATGAGGAAAAAATTATGCTTCGAGAGTGGTTTCATTTTTACAAAAGCTTGAAATAAAGAAAAACTCGTGACTTGAGATAAGTTTCCATGCCCCCAACATAATGAATCAATTTGAGTTACATGCTTTCCCTAAGCTTTCATTTCATTCGCCTAATTAGACTACCGGGTTACTAACAAAGTGATGGAATGAAGGTACATTTACGAGATCAACTAAAATACTCGACCCAAAATTTACAACATCTAATCAAAGACTTGAATTTAAAGGGGATTTGTTTCATTTTTCAATGAGCTTGACACAAGTAAAAGAACTATGTTCATAGGGACCTATTTTCTATTTCATTTTTTTAATGAGGTTGACATAGTAAAAGACTATCCTCATAAGGAACCTATTTCATTTTTTTAACAAGGTTGACACGAGTAAAATAATTATCCTCATGACACCTTGTTTCATTTTTTAACAAACATGACACAAGAAAAGGAACTTGGCTCCAAAGGCCTTGTTTCATTTTTTTTAAGGATTTAGACACAAAAAAATAAACTTTTATCCAAAGACCTTGTTTCAATTTTTTAACGATCTTGACACAATAAAAGGAACTTTTCTCCAAGACCTTGTTTCATTTTTTTAAGGAGCTTGATACAAGAAAATTAAATTTTATCCAACAAACTTGCTTCATTTTTTAAGGAGCTTGACACAAGAAAAGGAACTCTTCTCCGATGACCTTTTTTTCATTTTTTTAAGGAGCTTGACAAAAGAAAAGGAACTATGCTTCGGAGGCCTTGTTTCATTTTTTTAAGGAGCTTGACACAAGAAAATAAAATTTTCTCTCGGAGACCTTGTCATAGCCCATAATAGGTCATTCACTCCAAGACGATCTCATCATATGGGAGAACAACACTCGGGAAATTAGGGTCCAATGCCCCCCAATACATGATGCACTATATCACTAAATAGATCATTAGTGCACGCGGGCATCGAACAAAGTTGCCACGTAATTAACCTATGTCGTGGGGAAGATACCGCTTGCATGTAAGGGCCATTTATGGATGATGGTTGACTAGGAGAAAAATTAGGACCAATGAACGAAAGCTAATCAATGGTCACAATTCTTCCTTCATGCGAGAAACACATCACATGGAAGAGAGAAGACACAAGAGCTCCCTTAACATAAGTATAGTCACGCCCAAGGAGTAAGTTAAAATTCAAATGTCCTTAGACAACCATCACATTTCTTTATATGATCTTTCCTGCCAAAGTAATAGGCAACTTAGGAAGGATCCATAATAGTTGACTAGTTCCTCTATTAAAAGCCAAAAAATTCTAGGTAACAAGGACAAGATGTGGAGAACCTAAAGCTTGCCAAGTAGTTGAGGATAGAATACTAATAGATGCACCTTCATCTATTATTGTGCTAGGTATGGCCACATTATAATCTCGTACTATGATCTCAAAAAGGGCATGTAAGAAGGAAGACGATATCTTGCCGCCGAGTCCAATCAAAATAAGCAACTAGACTACTTGGAAGGGGTGTCGTCGGAATGGGAGAACTATCCCTTTGTATTAAGAGAACGGGAGTATCACCCTCTTTTACCATTTGAACAGGAGAATTTTCCTCCAATTCATGGGAATATGAGGAAACAAAAAAGAACATGAATGGTATAGGGTTCACTCTCTATGGGAAAGGTACGATCAAATGAAGGTGGAATCCAATCGACCATTTTCTCAACTAACGGTTCGTCGAGAACGAATTCATGGGATTCACTTTTGGAGAGAGTGGGTTTGACTAGATATGAATTCTCATTAATCACTTGATCGGCTAGCGGAGGATCGGAGGAAATTTTCCAAGTAGCCAACAAGATGGAGGGGTTGAGAAGTTGAAAGGATTTCCAAAACTTTGGAGGCTTCATCCATATAAGGACAAAGGTGAATGGGATGATTCCATTCACACAAATTACAGTAAATTTGACTTTACACTTTTTCCCATGGGCCTTATTATAACTAGTTGAGGTTTTATCACCAAAGCATGATCTCCGGAGGCCGATGACAAAGGTTGATGGCATCCGAGTGGACCATACTTCTTATATCCTAATAATGTCGGGAGAATCCCCTAAGAAGGTGGTCACCCTTGCATAACTTGCAAGGGAATTTGACTTTGCGAGATTGATTGGAATATTTTTCAACATCAATTGCATTGGCAACAATGGTTGCTTGGTTGCCCCCTTGCTTATTTTGATTCTTCTTCTTCATCCTCTTCTTCTTCTTCTCACCTTCCCGGGTTACCGAGTCCAGAATTTCACCAAGATAAAAGAAATAACGGGGTGAAGAAATAGGCGAAGAAGGCAAGGGGCAACTTTAAAATCAACATGTGGTTGACACTCGTTCAATGGAAGCGAACTTGGTTGAGAAGTAACATGGAAATTTGAAATCACTGGGGAGTTGAAAATAGCCAAACTCGGAAACCCAATGGTAAATCCCAAAAGGGACAACGTTTCCATATTAAGAGTGCCAATATCTCCAAAAGAAGGAAAAGGATCAAGATTCCCACATGAGGGATTTCCTTGATTGGTAAACTCAGGGAATTGTTGCCCTTAGTCTCAACCTAAGATCTACTAAGGAGTCGTGCACAGGTAAGATTGTATTTTGTGGGTAATAAATTTTAGAAATTAAAAACAAAATAAATAAAAAAGGGGTAGGTTTGGCAAAAGGTAATATCAAGCAACCGTGAGCTACGATATACACCTTGGTGAACCAAGGACTTAACTCACTGTAGCCAATCTCCTCAAATGAAGTGCTCGGTGTATCATAGTTACAAGACAACTGACTCGATTACTTATGGATGGATAGAAACCTAGTGGGGACTCCCAAAATATATGCAACAATACATGGGAGTGCAAATCAGTATTAGTGTTTTTCTAATGCGTAAATCGTTTGATGAGAGCATTCCTATATACTTTCATACATGGAGCGCCTTTGATATACCCGAGAGTACCGGGAGAACGATCCTATATACTTCTCTACATGGAATGGGATATCACCTATGGGATGCAACATAGGCGATTAATGACATATCCTCGCATTATACGATGTCGAAAACACGTATCTAGCCTAGACCTCTAAATGTTTGCATTAATTCCAAATTCTCCTTAGGTTAATTGAGGTAAAATTTAAGTTGATTTTTTATTTACGTTTCAGTTTTAAGGCTCAAAGATCGATGTAACCTGAACACCTATGATGAAACTAATATGAGAAAAAGATTATTTTCATTTCGATGAAATCTATCTAGTAGAGGAAAGAGATTCAAGCAAAGATGCAACACTCAAGAATGTATCAAGCAAAAATTTCCTAACTATATCTTTTCACTTTCACTTTCCAAATTCAACTTGTAAAAGTAAAATGATTTTCACTTCACTAAGATGCACCTACATGAATTTTTCACTTTCTATTTCCTTTTGATGAATGAGAATGCACTCATTACACTTTTCAGTTTTCATTCATTAAACAATGTAATCTATGTTCAATGATTAAAATCAAAAGTACTTTTCAATGCAACATAATTTAATGCACTTTTACGAAAAGTAAAATTTTGAGATGAAAACTAAATGAATGCAAAATCAATGTCTTTGATGCTTTGAAAACAACTAATATGTGTAATCCAAAACAAATTAGTATTCCTTCCAAACATACAAGCAACAAATAATGATTTTAGTTGACTCAAAGAATCAAAGACCCAACCAAAATTTCACTTTTATCACTCCAAGTATGGGATGGACTTTCACACACCACAAAGAATTTGACACAAAACAGATAAAAACCTAATGCACAAAGAGCAAGTGGATGACCTCGTAGATTAGGACACACGATAATTTTAGCAGAAACCTTAAAATTTCTCACATTTAAATACCAATGCAAGCATACAAAGCTAGAACCAGGGGGTAGAAGCACGATTGTTTCTAGAAAAAAGAAGCATTGATAGTGCAACGGTCTTTGATAAAAAAATGTGTTGAGCGATAAATGCTTAGGATAAAAAAGAAAAGCGTGAGAAAAAAAGCTATACTTGATGCCCTAAAATGCACACTACTCAAAATACGCCTTCAAAAAGCAAGTGTTTAAACACCATGTTGAAGCACACACATAGTGTATGAGGAAGAATAACACACACACAAGAGAACTCAACACACAATGAAAGATAAACGTGAGGCTTCCTTATTTTCCATTATACAAAGATGTACATTTATAGTACAATGGTGTGACTCTTGGTTTCATATTCCAAGGTCACTTGGACTCCATTGTGACTTTTCGCATTCCACACCTACCCATGTAGGATTAGGTGTTCCAACATCCCCCTTAATCCGAAGGGGTATGTGTGAGTCCAAGAAAAGAGTTGTAATACAAATCTGCAAAGTATACATGGCAGCACTTGGGCTGAATCAACTCTTCGAAATGTTGGAAAAAAGAGGTGGTTTTAGGATGACCACAAACACTGGAACGCAAAACTTGTTGCAGTTCCCGGAACTCTTCCAAAACTGGCAAGAAGCTGAAAGCTTCTGCTAGAGGAATTGTCCCTCATAAAAAAAGGAGACCTTCGACCTAAAAGAAGGGAGGTCTACTACCTGTGGTGGTTTTAGGTTGTCCACCAACCAAAGATGATGGTTTTAGGTTATCTACCAACCGAAAATGATGGTTTTAGGTTATCCACCAACCGAAGGTATGCTCATGGGCATCCGTGTCTCTGGCTACATCCTACCGAATCCGGAATGACGAATTGTGGCTCGGGCTGCAGCAGGCTGTGGCTACATGCAGACATGAATGAAGTTGTGGCTGAACTCGCTTGATCGACGTCAGCTTGTACATGACCACCATTTTCCCCCGCTGTCGGGGACAAGGTGAGATGATGGCGAAAACTCAGCGCAAGTTTGCTCAATATCCGTGAACAAGTTCTAACATGTGTCGATAACATCTTCACGGATGTTGATGCCCATTGCCAAGAAGCGATCCATCCAATATGAATCTTGGTTCTTGCAGGAGGCTTGTTTCTGAAGCATCTGTCTGAAGAATGGGTGTGCCGACCACAGTGCTTGCATGGATGAAGATCAAAACAGTGATCTTTCATATGGCCAACTCGATCACGGTGTTGGCATTTCTCAATCTGTTGTGGAAGTGGAACAAGATCTGGAACAGCTGCAGGTGAACTGTCATAAAGAAATCCGGCACTTTGAAATATGATGGGCTTGGTGTAGTCTGGAATATGAAAGGACACATCCTTGTCATATCCAAGACCAGTTATGTGCCTGTTGTGGACAAGCTCTTCCCAAGGTATGATGATGGGCTTGAGAAGTGCGGTACAGTGTTTGTATACGCATGTACATCTGCTCTAGTACAAGGAGGTGAATGTGGATCAACTGCAACTTTATCTTCTTTCTTCTGATGAGAGTCCTTCACAATCTTCTGAACAGAAACAGGTTCAGAATGGTGACTCTTTCGCTGAAGTTCGTCTTGCTGAAGCTGAGTTTCCAACTGCAAAAACTCAATCTTTTCTTGTGCATCTTGCAAACAACTTTGAATTCTACAAAGAGCATCCTTGCTCATTTTTATCATGTCATCAACATTGGAATGAATGAGGTTACTCAACAACACTAATGCCTCATTGATTTTAGTCATTTCAACAACTTAGGCTCAAAAATGAAAGGGTGTCGACTTCAACCGAAAATGCACCCGTTTACAATGTGATTCAACAAGAAATACAAATGACTCAAAACAATTTCCAACTATGGAAATCTCAAGTACAAAATCTGCTCCTCAAATGATGGAGGGAAATCAACAATCCAACAACTCAAATACTGATTATGAATGAAGAAAGCGATTATGATGACATACAATATTTCTTCAAATCAATGCCACAAATCACAATGCAAATCTACAATTTTCTTTATGTATGGTCCATGTACTCCATATGTCAATTTTCTCTTTTACTATTGTTCCAAAATCTCTTTTTCTTCTCTTCCTCTTTTTCTCTCTCTCTGCTGTTTTTTTTTTTAATTAATTAAAAATTAATTAAAAAATAAATTAATTAAAAAATAATTTAATGGGAAATAGTTAAAAATAAGGAAGGGAATTAAAAAAAAGGGAGAGGGAATTAATGGGAATAAAAAAGAAATTCATTTAAAAAAGGAGGGATTAATTAAAATGGAGAGGGGAGTTCATTTAAAAAGGGAGGGACATTTAAAAATGAAGATTAATACGATATGGAAATTAATTAAAAAAGTGAGGAGGAATTATCATAATGGAGAGGGGAGTGATTTATGGGAGAGAGGTATTATATGAAAGTGGGGTCGAATATTAAAAAGAGGGGATTACAATTTTTTAAAAGGGAATCGAATGGTGGGAGGTTTTAAATTAAAAAATAAAATTTTAAAAATGAAATGAAATGGCGGTGTGTTAAATGGATGGGTCGTATTAATATTGAAAAATTTTAAAAACGTGAATGGTGAAGTGTAATGTGTTGGGTAGGGAGTGGAGAGTATAGCGGCAGGGGGAAGGTGTGTTGAGTGGAGGGAGCTCGAATGTTTGATTGCAGGTAGAGTCGGAAAGAATAAGGTGGACGGAATTCATTAGGGAGCGTTGGAGCGATAAGAAGTGGAGCGCTGTTGTGTGGCGTGGGAGAGTAGTAAGCGTGTGAGAGCGCGTGGGCGTGTGAGAGCGTGTGGGTAAGGGGAGCGGACTGCCGAGAGGTAAGGGGAGGAGCGATTGATAAGGAGGAGCGATAAGGAGCGCTGTAAGGTGAAGCAGAGTATGGTGGAGTGTGGAGTTTGAATCGATTTAAAAAACGTGAGGGCATATACAAGTATGAGCTGGGTAAAACGCAGGTGCAGAGTGGGAGTGTGCGGTAGGTGCGTAGTGTAATAGCGTAGAGTTAGAGGAGAGAGGGCGCGTATTGGAGTTTGCAAGTGGAAGTGTGGAGCGGCCGAGAGGACAATATGTATGAACGTGGGAATGGATTGAGGATTGATTGCAGAGTTTAGGGAGCGGATAGTTGCAGGGATTTTTTTATTTATTTTATTTTATTTTGATTAAATTAACAGCAGAGAGCAGAATAAAGAGTAGAAATTTCACAAATGTCTTCAAAACAGGGCAACTGCAGAATTTCTTCTTCCAAATATATAGCAGAATAATTTCAGCAGCAGAAAATGTAGATAGTAGAAAAACTCAGATTTCTTTCCATGCAAATCTAGAAATCTTTTCAGTAGCCCAGCAACAGGAAAATGCAGAATTGCAGAAACTCAGAAATCGTCCAATGAAAACTCAGAAATATTTCCAGTGAAAACCCAGAAACTTGTTCAGAAACTCAATTTTAAACAATATTCCAGCAGCTCTTGAAAATGCAGATTTTTAATGGGCAAAAATTGCAGAAAGAAATGAGAATGAAAACCTTCAGATGGGCAGTTCTGCTCTTTTTCAACAAATTATGAATGCTTCTTCTTCTTCAAAGCAGATTTCTGAATGCTGCAGAATCACTGAATGCTACTCCTCTTCAAATCACCTCTGAATGGCAGAAAAAACACTGCTGCAGAAATCTCTCTAAATGCTGCAAAATGCCAAGGATTTTGCAGATATGCACAAGCCATAAACACAAATGGCTTACTCAAATTGAATCAGGGCCAGCAATCACCCGCTTTGATACCATGTTAAACACCATGTTAAGCACACCCATGGTGTATGGGAAGATGAGCACACACAAGACTCAACACACAATGAAGGATAAGCGTGAGGCTTTCTTATTTTCCATTATACAAAGATGTACATTTATAGTACAATGGTGTGACTCTTGGTTTCATATTCCAAGGTCACTTGGACTCCATTGTGACTTTTCACATTCCACACCTACCCATGAGGATTAGCATATTATCATGAAATTATTAATATAAATGAAATCTAATACGAACTAAATTAATATAAATAATTATGCATAATTTGATGATAAGAGTCAAAAGTTTCATATATATGTACATGTTCTGTGTCACGCAAGTCGTGCACCCTCAAAGTGTCACAGATCGCATCATGACACATACATGCATATGAAAAATGTTGGTCAATGGGTAGACTCACGAGAAATGAATCATCATGTAATGGAATTGGTAGGTCTCAAGGCAATGGTGGTGGCATGCTAATATCTCCATGAAATGCCACATCTGCACTGACCAATGTCGTCAACATGCTATTTGAAATGGTATCTCTGGTCTCAACACCAAGTTGCGAAGACTCCTCTAACTTTTTCAGTAATACCATGCTCCAAGACTGTAGTGGCAAAAATATCAGAGGTGGTGGTACATGCCTAGGGTCCCTACAAACCCCGTTCGATCATAGGTACGTCCCAATCCAAATCCATAAAAATAAGATTTAGTATTAGTGCAATCCGACCTCATATATAGCATGATCTCTACATATATATGCTTGAAAAAATAAAGGGGGACCTTCTCATGGTGGGGGAACCGGCCCCAATCTCTAATGAATCGATCATACACAAAATGGGATGCATCAACATTCTTAAATATCCAAGTGGAATCAGACCTTTATGTTTAGTAGCGAATTCGGGAGGGATGCCGAACAGCTCCCCACGAACATCAATGTTCTTGGTGGCCTATTTCACCACCTCCCAAGTATGTGGGCCTCTATCCTCATGCCTCGTAATCCTTTGTATGGATTGTAGGAGGAAACTCTATGGGCCCGGCCTCCAGTATGTCTCAATAAACCTATTTATTTTATCTAGCATAAAAAACAAACTACACCTAATAGGTAAACTAGTAGGGATTTTGCGCAACTCTCGTGTGATCCACACATGCTGGGTCATAACATCCTTCAATGTGATACTAGATGTAGCATCATCCCACGAAGGGATCGACGTTGCATTGTGATCCTCAGCTTCACCCTGCTAAGGTTCTGCAAATCATAAACATTGTTTAACATATATATTTAACAAACTAGAAGCATAATAATATATACATTAAATTCAAACAAATCAGTTGAAGTCGATTTAAAAATTAAGGACAATTTCAAGCCATAAACACATAAAGTTTAAAGAGGATTTAAAAATGCACATGTAGCAGGTGAAGATTGTCCACTATATGTAAGATGATCAACAACAAAGACAAAAAAATTACTTTTGACACTTCGACTAGTGTTAGATCCAAAATCTACGACTGGAACTCACACTCTAGTTGGGCTACGTAATCTATCATGAGCCTGAACATGTATAACAGATTCCCCTACACTCTAATGACCTATGGTTGGGGGCATATAATATATAACTCTGCATATTACATATAATTCATATATAATACATATAAACTAATCCAAAAACAAATGTTGATAGAAACTATTACATATAGTACAAAACTATTACATATGATACATATAAACTAATCCAAGAAACAAATGTTGACTTAGAAAGAATGTTGACAAGAAAACCATTTATAAACTCAAGTAGAATAATCTAGTTTGAATTCCTAAACTTTAGAGGTCCATTTTTTTATAATTTATCAACAAAAGTATTGAGTTTCATGTAAACATAATCAAAGAAGTGATCAAATCTACCTTCATACATTTTCCATTTCTAAATAATGCATTTTATTCATAGGGCATAAATATGTAAATATATATGTGAAAAAAAGAAATAAACCTATTTACAAAACTAATAAAATTTCGTGTCAACCAAATACTCCAATAGACTTTAAGTTCTTATAATATTTGACTTTGACACATGACATGTACTAGGTGCAAGTGTAGAAAGACAATGTTTTGGTATAACACACTACATAATGAAACAATATGATACAAATTATAAAAGAGTCAAAATACTTTTATTAACTTTAAAAGCACTTTTTTAAAGATGGATTGAATGTATCTATCAATGATGCATTATTGAAACTTGAACTTAAACTTGAACTTATATATGTGTGTGTGTGTGTGTGTGTGTGTGTGTGTGTTAGGTTATATATGTGTGTGCATGTTATGTTTTAACTGGTTATGCTATGTTAAATGTTATAGTTATATTATTATTATTAGGCTCACTCAATCGTATTTATGTTCTTATAGTTATATTTGTACATATTACAATATATATATATATATATATATATATATATATATATATATATATATATATATATATATATATATATATATATAGTGTAATATGTATAACATATTTTATAAGGACATAAATAGAGCTTGGTGAGCCTAATAATAATAATAATAATATTTAACACACACACACACACACACACATATATATATATATATATATATATATATATATATATATATATATATATTAAATAACATAATTTTCTTCTTTGGATTTTTAACTTTCAGTAATTAATTTTTTAAAACTAATCGTACGATATCTATAATTAAAAAATATTTTAAATTTAAATTAATTTAAATTTAAAATAATAAAATGAAATAAAATTTATTATTTGATAAACAAAGGTTCACTATGAGAAACCATATTTATCATGTCAATCTCAAGCTCCTAATTTATTTATTTATTGGTTATTTATTAGTTGTTTTCAGTTTTTGAGTTTTTTAGGGTATATTTTATGTTAAATTTATTTGAAATTTATAGTGCATTTTAAATATCAATTTTATTTTATTTTTTTGTAAATGCATTTCACTAAATTTCTAAAGAAAAACTTTAAAACCTAAAATAATTAGAAAATAAAGTTTTACCATTCAAAATAAGAAAATATGCATTATAAACATGCCACCATTGCAAGTAAGAAAAAAAATTAAAGCCTAAATTATAGTTCTATTGTAGTTTCAAAATGTTTTCTTGAAAGTTTTTTTATGGTTTTCTAAGTTGTTTTTTGTACTTTTCTAGGTTCTTTTTGTGGTAAGTTGATTTTTGTTGTTTTGAAGGGTATTTTTATGTTTTTTTGTGATTTTTGTATGGTAAGTTTGGTTTATTTTTATTTTTATTTTTTTCAAATTAATTTACATAATTTTGCAAGAAAATTTAAATTTTAAAAAAAAAACAAAAAGGATAGGAAACCTACCTTGGCTTGAGCCTCTAGGACGTTGGCAAGGTTGTTGGAAAGGTTGGTTGGGTTGCTCCATGGTCTAATCGCTTAATTGAACTTCAATACCCTCGGCTGAGCCAAAAAGTCTCGGTCGAGCTCTTGTTTTCCCCGTAGTCTGTGTACAAATGACTTGTACAGACTATGGCCATGCATTTTAATACAAAATAGGGGCTCAATCGAGCTCTTATTTCCATGTTAATCATAAGCTCGATCGAGGTTTTGTTTTAAACCCTCAATAGATATATTTTTTAGAGCTTAAGGAGATCGATCAGAGCACTTAAAAATGGCTCAATAGAGCTCTCTTTTTCACCTAAATGTGCCCTCCTTTGCCAAAAAGTGTAACCTGACTCCATTCTTTTACCTAGGGGATTGTCCAGAGTCACTCCACAATGACTGGAATGTGAAATTTATCAAGCAAATCAAATAGCAAATCAAATCGTAAACAGTTAACAAGAAACATAAACCCACCGAGGAAATGAAGTTGGGTATTCTTTAACTTGTCACAATCAATTTCTAATGCTTTGAAATTATTCTGTTCGCTAGTGGTTGGCCTTGTAAATTGTTACTATGGCGTTCAAAGGAGTCGAAATTTTCAATGACATTGAGAATAGCAGGGGTTTTTTCACCCTCGCTAAGCAACAAATGAAATTATAGACTTTTGTTACTTGTCACCGCTAATGAAAAATAATTTGCAAAAATAATCATGACAGGCCCATTGTGAGATTGCACACACAACCATCTCCCCATCAATATCTCACGAGCCTCCTTCCACATAAATTTCTAGGTTAATTTCTCATGTTGTAGTGGTAGTTTTAGTTGTAAATAGCCAATATAATCTCTCATGAAGCCCTCCTGGACAAAAAAAATCACAGAAGGAAAAAATTATCGAAAAAAAAAACCATTTTTAACACCACTCTAAAATCCAAGCCTTAAAACCAAGAAAAACCCCTCTCACCTCATAAAACCCTTAACCAAAAAAACACTACCGAGCCCAATACCACCTAGAAACCACAAACTACTAAGCACCAGAGAATTTTGGAAGTGTCACAAGACATTAAACCTTACAAGCCTAAAACCATAGTAAAATTTCATTTGCGAGGCAGAGAAAAGGAGCCAAAATAGGATCCAAACTAACTCACATGTCTTGAACAATGTAACCTAGAAATTACCCTTTGCTATAGAGGCTTGCAAGTCCCTTATAATCGACAAAGGTACGAACCCAAGTACTGAAATAATAGGCCCTCTGCAAGACCAGACACACAACCAGGACCAAATTATTTACATTTTACAATCGCCAAAGATACGAGCCTTGCTAAAATGACACACAATTTACAATTTCCAAAGACATGAGCCATGCTAAAATGACAAATATTTTCATTGTAACAATTGCCAAAGATATGATCTTTGTTGAAATGACAGGTCGTCTACGAGACTCGAGACGCAACTATGAAGTGATATAATAGTTGCCTGTATCCTTTTTACACCAGCCTTCATAGAATTCCCCAGGCATATGGCGACACCATGACCTCATCGCATCAGACATAAAAAAAACCCTAATGTTAACATTAGCCCAAAATAATTCTCCCTTCCAAAACCTTTGCCACACTACCAACCTTCTTGACTTGTTAAGTCAACGAAACTATAGGGATCTACAAACACTTCTCTCCCTTCTTTTTAATCATAAAAATAAAATATTAAAAAGGTCTCAACTACTCTCTTATTTTTTTGAAATTTGATAAATCATATTAGTCTTAATGGACATTCATCATCGTCATGTTTTTTTAATATTACTAAAAAACTATTGTTAAACATATGATTTTTATGTGAGAAAATTTGCACAATACAATATCATGTGAATCACTACATTTTTTGCTATAATTCGTGAAAGAATTACCACCTATAAAACTTATCCATCCATACATCTAATATAATAATAATAAAAAAATCAAAACTTAACCTTATTTATTAAGTGTGTAAATGACTCATTGAAAACATTTTATTAGTAAATTTAACTTAGAGATTGTATGCCAAGTTTCCTTCAACGAGATCATGGATGAAAATCTCATTCAATGTTGCCACATAACTGCTCTAGGTTGTCATTAGGTCCTTGCCGGTTATCTAGGTGTGGTGCATTTGTTGAGATCTACGTTGGATCCCTTTTAATTTTATTGATCTTGGTTGTTATTAGGTTGTGGCCATTATCTAGGTGTGAGACATTTTTTGAAATCTATGTTGGATCTTTTTAAATTTTATTTTGTTATTTTAGTGAATGGCTTTTTAAATTATTTGAACCGTATGTTTGGTGTTTATATAAAGTGTATTTTGTTTTTTTTAATAGTTTTTAGTGTATGTGTGTTGTAAATTTTAGAATGTAGGCTTATTCATGAGTGTGATTCAAGGAAAATTATGTTATTTGAAATTACTCATTAGTAGTGTAAGAGAGTATGATTTTATTGTGATTCTAGAATGTAGGTTATCTCATCATTGTTATTTGAGAAAAACCACATCACCTGAAATTACCTACTATTGGTGCATAAGGGAGTAGGAGTGGCTATTGGTACATAAGGGAGATGTTTCAATCCTGCCAAATGCATCTAAGTCTTAGTCTGTTTATGAAGACCTCTTAACTAAAACATACTCAAGGCCCATACAAAATGTATCTACATTCATTATTTATTTTGGACATACAAACACAATTTTTTTTTGAATAATATTATGTTATCAAATTCAATTCACATGGATATATGTTTCTAGAATTATATACATTTTTATAAAAAAAATACATACACATGTATTTATAGATTAATCATTAATTTAAAGCCAATTATATTATTTAACATTAAGTTCTTTTTATTGTATACATTTTCCAAAAAAAATTATATTAATCTAATATTTCATAATTATTCACATTTAGTAATGTGATCACAAAGAAACATTTAAATAATTTAACATTTAAACTTGTTCAGTTCTGCAAAGACTATCTACTAGGTACTTATTTTTCAAAATAATCACGTAGTTGTTTTTTTATAAAATTATTATACTATTATAATATTTAACATTGAATTTATAAGTTTGTAACCTGCTTTGCAAATATAAATAGAAAATAGTGAGACCCTACTATATTTAAAAAAGCATATATATTTATTATATGCATTTTCGTAAAGAAATATTTATATTAGCCTTTAGTAATTTGACAAAAAAAACATGTAAATAATTTAACATGTAAACTTGTTCAGTTCAGCACAGACTATCTAGGGCTATCTACTAAGCTGCAGGTAGTACTTATTTTTCAAAATAGTCACGAATTTGTTTTTTTATAAAATTATTATACTATAATAGTTAAAATGGGGGACCAAGAAGGGTGGTTTTGACGGTTAAATGAAACAAATCAGGTAGGCGTAGTAAGCATAATTAATTATAAAAAGTGTTTTATTGTGAGGTTTTTGTTTGTGACACTGTTCAGATTCGTTTTAGAGACGTGTTGGTGTTGGTCATCATATTTTGACAGTGATTAGTGGTAGCTAGTAGCAAGGTATCTATGTAGGCTATATACAACCACATTGCTTGGTATTGAGATAAACTCCTACTAATTCCACTATTTCAACCTGTAAATGCTTATATTGCCTTCGGCACAGTAACGCGGTATCAGTAGATCATGGATCGATTGGCATTTCGCCCAAAAGTTCTCCACATTTGAAGGAGGCATGACATTTTGAGATTCAGTAGTAGTTTACAGCTCTGAAGTAAGTCATTTACAGTTTTCAGGCTCCATTTCAAGGTACTTAAGTAGCTATTTCAATTGACGGATTGATGATTTGCGGCATTCAACCAGGAGTTTGAGCTTCAAAAGAAAGCATTCACTGCACTTGTGCTTGAGAAGCTACGAAAAAAGTATGTTTTGAGCTTCGATCGTGTTTTCAGGTTTCAACAAGGTATTTACAGCATCTTTAGAAGCTCCGAAAAAAGTCTGTTTTGAGCTTCGATCGTGATTTCAGGTTTCGACAAGGTATTTACAGCTTCTTTATGCACAGCATTGTGAGCTTCAGTCGAAATTATTTTGGATCTTTACAGAATGAGAAGGAATTAGAAACTTTATTCTAGGTTTTCCGGCGCCCGAAGCTTTTCAACTTACCGTCCCAAACTACTAGGTTTTGATATAGGCCACTCCAACTCATTGTTGATAGACCTCAACCTGATGGACCCCGTTTGCTAAAATCTTCTACCAAGTCTTTGAATCTGGAATTGGATATAGGTAATTGCGTTATGTGAAGAATAGAATTTTCTGTCCCCTCTAAAATTTTCAATTTTCTAAATCTCATTCTTTATTTCAATTTGTAAAAGTATATGCATGCATTTCTAAATCCAGAATCACCATGCTCTTTCTGTCTTCCGTCTCTTTTCTCCTTTTACAGGCAATCTCTCTGTCCTTCTCAATTCTTCATAGAAAAAAGAGAACTATATCGCCACTGAGAAAAATGTAGAAAACTGTGCTGCAATGTTCTGGTCTTTTAGTCTAGTTCTAGGGTCCCAGATCTTAGATGGACAGAAATGGGCATGTGACGATGTAATTTACTAGACTTATAAGGAGCATATTACCATTTAACATTACCTTGGAAGTAGCAAATATGTCTTGTATATGCCTGATATACTGAAATCATTACACTCAGCAGTTCACACCTCCTTGTATGTAATACTTGAATAAGCTAATTTCTACCATTTATTCGGCTTATTTGGCTTGCACTGTCCCAGTCCCTATATTGAATGTGTTGTAGGTAGTCCCGTCTGTAAACGGAATATGTCAATGATCAAATAGTGTCTTGTCGAGTTCCCAATATGGTCAGATGCATATTTTAGTTTTCCACTGAGTTGTCTAAGAATGCAGTCTTCTCTATCTGCCTGCATCGACGAGGTGCTATAAGCATGATGGTGGCAACTAAGCATGATGGTATCCTTGGCTGCTTACAGTTAAATAAAAGGGACTGAAGCTGGAACCCAAAAGAACTTATTTGTCCGATTGAGTGGCTTTACCTGGGCTAGTGGCAATACAACTTACATAACTAGCTGGTACCTGTGAGGACTTATTGGTGGCTACCAGTGGCTATCTCCAGGTCTTACAAGCTAGTACCCATTGAGGGTTGTCTGATGGTGGCTTGGGATGTCATAGAACTGGTATTTGTTTACATAGCTGGAACCTGGTTTGGACGATATCGGTCGCTCATAGTGGCTAATGTATTTTGTGTATGTTGTATTCCTGACTGGCGCTCGTTTATTAGCTAGAACCTGAATGGGTAACCTGTTGCTTTTGGTGGCTTATCTCCTGCTTTTAATTTATGCTGACAGTGATATTGTCTTGTTGCTTATTCGCTACTAGGATTGATGGAATCCAAAGAGGTTGGTTATCAGATCCCACACTGTTCCAGTGGTCCCGGAACATATGAATCATGTAATAGCTTTTTCGGATCGGTATTCTGGCATTGGCTAAAGGATCTGGTAGTTGTTTCTCGACCATGTAAAAGTGTTGGTTTTAGATTATTCAGAAGGTGGTGGTCGATCCCTGGTTGTATTTGCTGCTGTTGCCAAGTCTAGATCGAAGTAGTTTGCATGGGATATTTTGTCTCGGGGTTAATTTTCCGGCATGAGTTTTTGAATTTGAAATCTCCGGGATGACTTCAGCATAGGTTATCTGACGGCGGGGGTGGCTCAGGTGTAGGGGATGACAGACATGCCGTATGGGCTCCTCAGTTTTGGATGCAGGGACCTTGTGTGGAATACGCGCCCTGGGTACATGTGGTCATTTCTATTTATGACAAAGGGAGGTGTGTAATTCAGGATGGTCTTTCAGCCATTTATGGCCTTTCAGAGTTTCTCGTTGCTATATAACCTTTCTATTTAGTTCCAGGTGATGGGGGTGGGTAGTATTGGCAGGCATGGGTGATTCAACTGTTCAGTATTGAATGACGGTTCCTTAAGTAGAATCTTTCTTAAGTACATAAGATCTTGTCCATTTATGGACTTTCTGATGTAATCGTAGGACTATAAGCATATTTTATAGTAAGGGGGACGGGGTCGGGTATGTTTGTCAGGATGGGGTAATTGATTGGGATATTCTTTCTCCAGATTCACGTTGGATGAAGGGTACAAGTTTATCTTTCACTTAGCCTCCACAAGCATCTAGTACAGGGCTGACATTCTCTGAAGTTGGCGGCACTATGTAAAAGTAAGAATGAAGCCGTTTGTGATTTGATATCACCATCAGATCCGGCAAAGATTAGCGGGGAATATGGCTGACAGGATGCAGGGAAGCGATGACATTAGTCCGGCTGAGTTTTTGATGGATGATGCCATCATTAAACAGGGTTTAGTTGATATTACAGATATAAATGGTATTCCTAAGTTCCGTTCAAGAGGTC